>JAGSMP010000346.1:0-556047 GCA_029286625.1 Parnassius orleans | reverse complement strand
TTTACGAAAAAAGTTGACAGTCATTGGGATGTGACTTACTTTCTAATAACCAAATTTTATATGATATATTATTCTCCTAATCTGAGCCCTCATGATGCAGTGTATGGTAAATGTAGAGCAAGGCGGCAAGGGTCTTTTGACCCGAGTTTGAACTTGCAGCGCTGATTATTTTGTCACTATTTGTTTATATAATTTTGTACTTCGTGACTTTTAATGAATAAAGATTGTTTTATATACAAAAGTATTTAAGTGTAATATGTTTATACAAATATGAATAAAAATAACATTCACATAAAATAACGGCCAGGTTTATTTGACCTATTCAATAGATGAATGCATTGATGTTGTGAATAGGATAATTATATGTACTTTTATTTTATTGCCTGATCTTGCTTCACGTACTTTAATATTTTAGATTATACGTTAATTACTCTACGCGTTCTCATTGAGTCAATTTCATTATTTTATTGATATTCATTTGATATTTCTTGAAAAATGTCTCAGTGTATCAGTGAAACAGAAATATTGACATTATTGCAATAGTTGCCAGAAGATCAATCGGAGAGTGAAGGTGAAGGTGTCTCATTACCACCAGAAATTGAAAATAGTGATTTATATATTCCTGCAGCTACTGAGAGTTTTTCTGAATATCGTCCTATTTCGATTCTTCCTTTCCTTTCCAAAGTTTTAGAACGCTTGGTCCAACAACAAAGCTATTTTAATTGTATAGTTGTAGCACGAATGGGTCGGCTCGACAGGGGAAGGACAACGTTCTCACAGAATACCAGCGTAAAATAGCAGCTTAATGCTGTTGTGTTTCGTATGGTGAGTGTAGAGAACCAGAGACTCTTTTTACTGGAAAAGAGCCATTCCATTTTAGTCCTCACGGCTGACAACGCATCTGCATTTTGATTCTCATACGAGGATAGATGAAGATGTCTATGGGCCACAGCAACCACTTACCAATCAGGTGGACTGTGTGCTCGCTTGTCACCATTATCATATAAAAACAATCTTTTATATAAGAAATAGCATCCTGAATCCTCTCGACTTTGGCTTTAGATCTGGTCATAGTACGACTACGGCGTTATTAAAACTCACGGACGACATATTTGTATGAGCGCCGGCAACGTATTCGTGTCCAAGATAGTCTTTCTTCGTGGCTTGACACGGTAGCTGGCGTTCCACAGGGTGGCGTCTTATCTCCTCTTTTATTCGCAATCTTTATTAATACGATTAGATCCCAAATATCTTTTCTCTACCACTTGTATGCAGATGATCTTCAATATATTTACAAAAAAACATTAAAGATCTTCCCAAAGCAGTTGAATGTATCAACCAGGGATGTTGCGGATATTTGAATCCGCATCCGCAATGCGGAATATCCACATTGATTTAGACATCTACATCTGCATCCGCATCCGCATAAATCAATGCGGATCTTTGATGCGGATGCAGATGTGGAGCAAGTCACGACACGATCATAAAATGAGAATGAACGCGCTGGTGACAAGATCCAACATACATAATACAACATTTGTTTTACTTGACCGAGGTAATTCAGGAAGTGTCAGTCACAACGTTTCCTCTGTTTGACTAAGTTTATTGTGTGTTCCATAAATATTTCGTCGCGTAAATTATAAATTTAAAAAAGTGAATAAAAATGTCGCCACCAGTACAACGTAATATCTGGACTTATTTTAAAATTTGACGAGTGACAGGGATAAGTCTCAGTGCAAAATATAAAAAAGTTACTCACGAAAGGGACGTACCAAGACTTCTTTGAAAAATCATCTTAAATCGATGCACCCAGAAGGGTTTCGTTTGTTCGAAAGCTCGAACAACGAAAACAGTTGAAGAAAAAAAAATGATACAGGTAAATTGAATTTCAATCTAGTTTTATGTTTAAAAGCTTACAGTCAGACTCGGTGAAAAGTAATTCTCAGCTATAGGCACTCTTTCTAAAAATTAATCAAATGGGAACACGAGTTTACTGTCCTTATTTTTTAACTTTTATATTTTGTATTTATTGATATAAATCAGTGTTAATTGATCAATCCAAAGAATGTTGTCTTTTTAGTACATGAGTTGGTATTTTTTCTTATTTTAAAGCACCCTACCCGTTAACATTTTTCTTATTTTTATTTAATTCTTCTTCTTTTGGTTGTCTAGAAGGTGGTTGCTATGTAGCAATAAGACCGCCTTTTGTTTTCCCTCGTTATTTGTTTATTGTTTATTTTTTGTTATATTTATCTTTTCTTGGTGTATAATAAAGAGTATTGTATTATTTAAGCCTTTTCCATTTACTGGTAGTGTATGCTTGGTTTTGGGCTTTAATTTAATTAATCACTAGAATCTTAAGTCTTCAGTTCTTTTAATATAATTTTTTGATTCAACAACCTCACGAATAATCCTTAATAAAATCGGTGTTCTTCCGCAAAAACATTTTAGGTTTATCCAATCTGGCATAACGGTGGGGGCAATACTAAATATGTTCACAGGCCGCAGACTGTACTGATATTTAATATCCGAGCGCCGAATATCGACGCTCTAGGTCTAGGCCTAGGCGTTAAAAATAAATTATACAATGTATAAAGTTTTTATTTCAATGAAAATTTCACCATATACCCAATGAAGATAAAACTGGTGTTTTGTGTGCGCGTCCGCGATGTTTGAAAAAAAAGAGGGTTTGCAATGCATTGCCATTCATAACTAGTAGGTATTAAAATTAAATGCAAGGAATTTAAATTAAATGCAAGCAATTATACCAATACAAGACTTCAAAATACAAACTATAAATTCATTCTGAGTTGATTGTATTTTAACCGACTTTCAAAAAGGAGAAGGTTCTCAATTCGTCGGAATATTTGTAATCACAAGTCTATGAAAATGGATGTGAAACATATAATATTTATATTTTTAACATAATGTGTCTACTTAAAAATTACTATTTTCTTATACTGGCCAGTTTTAAGTTTAATGTTTTACTAATGTTTAGAATTCCATTTCATCTATCTCACTGACCGATTTTTCATTGATCTCATTACATAAGTTATTAACAAATCAGACCTAAACTAGGCCAAAGCAAGTTAAACTCTATATTATCTCTGAAGGGTAAAGAGTTGCACTTACTGAGCTACACTTTTAGCTCAGCTCAGTAACATCCTTCAGAGTTATATCAGCTCTACAGTGTGTCTGGTCACGACCCAGTGATAATTTAAAGAAAATATACCTAATTTCATCGATGAACACCCATATATGGGGTTCACCTCCCTGTCGGAATGGCTATTTAATTTTTTATTCTTGTATACTCTGCCAAGATGCAGATTTCTCTGGACAGAAAGGTCCACAGATGTAAAAAATGTTATTTAAAAGGTAAAAATAGCATCTATCAAATAAAAATAAACATCATGGAAAGTTTTCCTCACAAAATATCTTAAAACATTTACAATGCTAATTTAAGTTAAAAATTGACTATTTTTGTATTTTTCTTAACATACTTCAAAAACTAGCACATTGATACTAAATTTTTTAATACTGTCCTAATACTTAAGGATATTATTACAAATTGACATTAAAATTATTGTTCTTAATTGCATAACTCGAGAGTTAGGGCTGTTTGAATATGACCCTTTGGTGAGGGTTATGTATGAGAGCCTCATTAAGCGCTATTAATTTTCGACAATGGATTAAATAAAAATACACTATAACTTTAAGAAACTTTAATGGCATTAAGTATTATTATTAATTTAATAATTGTTCAAATGTCCACCTCTATTCTGTAGACAGGCCACTGACCTTACAGCCATTTGTTGTGTGGCCTTGATATTAAGACTATGTCGGATCTTATGTCATCCGCAATCGTCATTATTTTGTCGAGCAGTTCTTGTCTGCTATTTGGGACTGTAAAGATAAACCCTTGCTTCATCCATCCCCATAAAAAATAATCCAGAGGTGCAATCCGGAGAGCGAGGTGGCTACCGTTCCACCACGTCCTATCCATGGTGAATAATTTTCATTAAGAAAGCTCTCACAGCACGTAGTGAGGGAAACCCAACTGTAGCCACATGCGCTTTTGTTGATTACTGGTACCTCTCGATTTCTTCTAAATGTGTTCCTTAGAAAATCTAAAAATCTTGGGCCATTCATTGTATTTGGTTATTCAATTGGTCCAATTAATTTGTCGTCAATCACAGCTGCCTGCCACATTTACTGAAAATTCATGTTGAAATTTACTGGGCCTTACTGCATTTGGATTTTCTTGCATCCATAAATGCTGGTTTCTATGGTTTATAATATCTCTTGTAAATGTCGCCTCATCGGTCCACATGATTTTTTTACAAAACGTCGGTTGACGTCGCACACAACCGTTGAACCACGAGCAAAAAGTGGCTCGCACAGCATAGTCTGGCTCTCGAATATCTTGCACGCGACGAAAATGGTACGGATGCATGCCTTCGCGTTTTAAAATTTTCCACGCAACCCATTTTGACAAATGCAGCATCATTGCTATTCGCCTTACACTGAGCCTGGGATCTCGGTAAATAAGTTGAAACTTCTTCTGCTTGCACTGCACTATGCGGGAGCGTTCATTTGGCGGCCTTTGGATGCCATATTGCGACAATCTTGTGAATGTCAACAAAGTTTGTCGACTGGGTGTAGGCCGGTCGGGATACCGACGATACACATTCGTACGGCGGCGGCAGCACGCTTCCATTACATCTGCTACACACGAAATGCATGTCAGCTATGTGATGAGACGAATAGTTAGACATGTTTTATCCGAAAAGTACAACAAACTCAGCAGGATATCTCGGTGAAGGAATAGCTCACAAAACGGAACGGAATAGTAGCGATCGCAACTCAGAGCGGAGGACAACTGATCTAACAAACATTTATCTTCGATACCTGAGCTGGTCAAACATGATTTTTTGTCCTACTTATTCACCGCTCTAATAATACAAATAATTTTTTCGTCCTTGTCACATAACCCTATTCAATGTAGCAGGTAGCTCTACATGGGTTTGGGACCGTGAAAAGGGTCATATTCAAACAGCCCTAACTCTCGAGTTATGCAATTAAGAACAATAATTTTAATGTCAATTTGTAAGTAATATCCTTAAGTATTAGGACAGTATTAAAAAATTTAGTATCAATGTGCTAGTTTTTGAAGTATGTTAAGAAAAATAAAAAATAGTCAATTTTTAACTTAAATTAGCATTGTAAATGTTTTAAGATATTTTGTAGGAAAACTTTCCATGATGTTTATTTTTATTTGATAGATGCTATTTTTACTTTTAAATAACATTTTTTTTTTACATCTGTAGGACCTTTCTGTCCAGAGAAATCTGCATCTGGCAGAGGTATCTACAAGAATAAAAAAAATTAAATGGCGGCCATTCCGACAGGAGGGGGTAGACCCCTCATATGGGTGTTTTCGTCGATGAAATTAGGTATATTTTGTAACCTAAATTATCGCTAGGTCGCACCAGACACACTGTATATTGACAGCTGTAGTAGCTCACGGGTTAAGCGCTCACCATAAATTTCAGAGTATGCAAGCAAACCCAGGTTCAATCTCGCCAACACCAATGAAATTTGTTAGTTGCAATTTTTAAAATACTAGCAATTCTATTAACGTTACTAATATTACCTTTAGCCACCTGGTAAGCTTAAAATGCTTGTTAGAGAGGTTCACGAGTAGACTGATGGTATTTGAACCCACGACCTTTGAGTTTGTGATCTGCACTCTATCATTAGGCTACTGTCGCTTAATTAAAACAATTAAAGGGCTGATTTACCACATGCTAAAGGAAAAATCATGAGGAAACCAGTATTTTAAACCCCAGACTGTTACTACTAATACTATATAAATATATACCAAACATAACTTACCAATAATACTTAGGAGACATTGTTATTAGTTCCTTGTAGATAAGTTGCTTGTGTTTCATAAAATCCTTTAAATCATTCAGCCAATTACCATCACCGTACTTTTCAGCAACCTCAAAATAGTTGGAAACCTAAAACATTTATATGTAATTCAACTTCAGTAGTACAAAATTTTGTAAGGAATATAAAACCTATTTTGTTGGTCTCTGTTCCTCACTAGTTTGATAGGACAGAAACCTACACGACCGAGAGAGATCAGGCAGGACCAACGACAAACTTTCCGAGGCACGTTGGTAAAACACTGCCAACTTTCTGACTCCAGGCAGCTACTAAGAACTTCTTAACAGAAAAACTCAAAAGCTGATTTTGGCCCGATCCAGGATTCAAACCTGGGACCTCATAATCAGCAGTTGCGGTTACGACTACTAGACCAATGAGGCTCTCCAGCGCACCCACCAATCAATTGAGGGCATAAACACCTCGATGTGTAATGTTTGACCCCAGTTGAATTTTCCACATAACCCCAGGCCATTCTTGCTGCCGAAAGTAACATACAATGCAGGCAATATTAAGAACCAGCCACAACAGTGCTCTAACTGCTTAACTTATGCATCTCTATATATCACTTCCACAACTAAGACAATTAATGGAATCAGACTAGATTAACAGGAGAATAGGTAGACTACCAACACACTTTATAAAACATTCCAAATACCAGTCTCTGTAAACTTTAAATCAAAATACTTGTTATAATAGATACTAGTTTGCCGGTAATATTACACATCTCTATATCTAAATATCAATTGCTGTCCGTTAGTCTCGCTAAAACTCAAAAACGGTTCGACTGATTTTGATGAAATTTTTGTGTTTGAATGGGACCCGGTAGGTTGTTCGATAACAGCGCCACCTATCGGCGGTTGATGGATGATTTCTGGATCTCGACAGATCCAGAAATCACCCATGCTGGGTGGATCGCTAGTTTAATACTAATAATTTGGCTTTTCATTACAGCATTTAAAATAAAACAATGGCGTTTAAAAGCAAAATACCTTTTTATCCAACTCTAATGTTAGATATTACTCTCAAAATTATTTATAGAAAAGTAATATTTGCATAATTAAAATAACTATAATTTCTGTTAACTATAAAGTATGAAAGCACCTATCAAAGAGTATTAAACTATTGTATAGGTGGGAGGTGCGGCTGTGCTGCACAGTGGACTACAATCTCAGGGTCAGTGCGACGCACATTGTTTGTTTTGTTAGTTGCAAGTTTGAATATTTTAATGTAAAAATGTGGTATTATTAATAATGGTTGATTATTGTACTGTGTGTATGAATAATACTAGAAAAATTAAAAATATATTATACTTACTTTAACTACTCCAAGGAGTACAATAGGTAAGTAAATATTTCATTATTACTTTTCAAGTAAGCACCTTATTTTATGGTATGATCCTTTAATAAGAAGAGGGTACTACACGGTGTTTTTACCCTTTTATTGTTTTATTGTATTACAAGCTTTTACTAAACATTTGTAGGTATGTGGGTGGGTTGGTATGTAGTAGGTATGTGTTAAGTTCACATTGTGCAGGTAACTCAGTGACAATGCACTAATATGATAGATATAACCTGATGCTGCAGCCAGGATTGTCTCCTCACTAGGAACTCTTCAACGGGTAGTAGCAGGGTCACGAAATTTTATTTTGTATGTTAGTTTAATTTTTACACGATTTTTAATATGAACTGCTGCTGCAGGCATTGTCTCCTTACGAGGAACTCTTTAACGTTTAGTATGGACTCGAAACTTTGTATTTAAATTTAATTTTTTGCTAAACATGATCTTCACCATAACCATTGCTGCAGACAGGACAATAATATAAAAGTTTCGCGAATATTTTATCTTAACTGTGGAAACTTTATTGTTAAATATAAGATTAATATAATATAGTATTAGACTAATAATTATGTAACATACATAATTATCAGTCTAATACATAAAAAAAATTGATCTTGAAATAAATATTGTCAATGTTGGCAACGAAATACTTAAACATATTAAAGATTTTTTTATAAATAAATATAAAACCCCACACTAGGATTTTCTCCTGTGTCGTGGAGGCAGTTTACAAACATAAATTGCACAAGGACAACATCAGACCCGGAACAATTATTTGTAGCCATACAAATACTTGTTCCGTGGAGTCGGACCCGCGCCCAGCGCTGCAACTCATTGCTAAGAGCATGGAGCCGTCGATTTGATTGTAAATTTGATATGCCATGTGAGTGTTTCCCGTTAGATTACTTGAAAAAACTTTATCTTAGATTCAGAATTTACCACACCATTAAAAGAAACAATAAATTATTAAAAACAAAAATTATAAAAGAAAATTATTAGAGTAAGTATAAAAGTATTCTATGCATGAATAAGAAAACTATTTAACAAATGTTTGTTTAATTTGTCTTCACCTATTGTGACAACCCTAACAAAATAGGTAACAATTTTGCATGTTCTTAAAAAGCTTTGTCTCTGTTCCGTTTATCTACTCAAGTGCCCTGGTTCCACTCCATGACTGTTGACTTAATAATATTTAAAGTTACAAGCTTATAAGTGAAGGTAGAAAAAGCAAAAAGAATGAGGGTAGAACTCTCAACTCGCACTTATGCGACTAGCATAAAGCAAGAGCAGGTGTATCTCTCAGATCAGCCCACAGACTAAGAAGAATACTTATGTAGATCAGAGATTCAATTTTTGGTTTTTTTTTTCATTGATATATTTGTCAATATTTACAAACAGAAAAAAAAATTTGTGAATCTATGAAAATAGATGTGAAAAATAAATAGTTGGAAATAATGTAACATATCTAAATAAAATATTTATTATTGTTATTCATACACTACAAATTTATTATAATAAAAATCAATCACAAAAGTTATATCTCAGAAACTATACAATTCTGCAAAATAATATTTTAGGCTAAACTAAGTAAAGAGGATAGATCTTTTGTTAGTTCTCATAAGATTTGTACAGTTGAACTTAAAATCTTTAAATAGTAATCAATATACCATGAGGAACTGGTAAGACATGCAGGAAATCAATGGATGCAGGTGGCTCAGTCTATGTTCAGCAGTGTACTTGTGAAGGACTATAATGATGATGATGATAATGAAATTTCAGAATTAATATAATTACAAAATGAATGTAAACCCAAAGAACATTCCATGGATGCATACAGGATCTGAAACTTTTAGGAGACCTCAACATCCATATATGTGCACTGCTGGGTACCAACAATGTGGTCTTTCAGGCTGAATCTATGGGTATTATTCAAGCAGCCATAGCAATAGATGCCAGGAAGGTAAAGGACTTCTATCATACTGACCGACACCGCCATGGTGTTCTCTACAGGCTCTGAGTTGCAATGTGATAAAATCGGGGCTATATGAAAGCCATCAACAACTAAATGAGGTATTTAAATGCAACAATGTGACTCTACAATGGATCAAGGGACATAGTGCATCCAGGGCAACAACGCAGCAGATGAACTCCAGAAGAGGATCTGCTCATACTGATTCTCTTTGGGAAAATTTCTTCACTGGTACGTATGTACTATACTAATCCACATGCCTCAGCTTTGGAAAATTCTAGAAGATTGTGTGGCAAGATATGGAGGCCTACCAGTAAACAGTCATTTAACCAAGGTTTTAATGAGAATAAACTCTAGAATAGGCTCTTTTACAAACATATATTCACCAGGTGTTAGGGCAGTCCACTATACGGAGCATGAATGAGGGAGGAGAAACTGGCGTGTCCAGAGGTCGCCAGCATACAGGTTCTAAACATCTGTACTCCAGTTGTTGAACATCAATAGAATGCTGAACTTCTTCAAGACTGCATGGCTCAAATAAACATAATATTCCAGCCTGCATACAAATACTTACTTAGACGTGGAGTTGCGGAAAATAGCCTGTTGGAAGCTAAACTAACCAAAAGGTAGTGCTCTATATGATGTGCATAGCTGGCATATACTGGTTAAAACCAATTTTTTTTTCTAGCGCCACATATCTGACAAACTATCCAAACATACCAATCTTAATTTGGGTCGAGCTAGCTTTTGTGTTTTGTACACTGTTTGTATAATGTCACAACATACACTTTGCACATTATAATATACTCAGACTTAGGCCAGTATTAATAAACGTTACTCAACGATGAACTCAAGTGTGTAATCATTTGATACGCCTCATTACGAAATCAGCATCTCAAGATCGTTGCTAATTAATAAACACATAAAAACAGTATCTCAGAACGCCTGCACTTAGAACACTGTTCAGACTTGCACTCAAGTATACACACTTGAGAGTCAGTTTGTTTATTAATCAGTGTGGCACTCAGCTGATATTGTAAACCTAAACCGCATCTTGAGATATGTTTATTAATAAGATCTATAACCTCAAGATTGTACTCAAGTGCGTGTACTTGAGCTGATAACGTTTATTATCACGGGCTTTATAGTAAAAAGAGATTTTAATAAGCCTGCAAAATAAACGTTTATAGTTACAATTTTGCAACGAGCATAGGTTAATGGGAATAATTAATCAAAATCTTGAAACCTAGATTTAAGTACATAATTGTAATACTTAAGAAACGATAACGATTATACTTACGATGGATTTAAATTTATTTTTACAAAGAATGGTTACTGTTAACTAATTCGTTAAAACGTTTACATGAACCGAAATTATAAATTTGTAAATACTTAGGTGTTTTAACTTTGTAAATATAACTTCGTCCGGTAAACAATGTATCGTATGACCATTATCAATATATTAGCTTCCATTTTAAAAAAAGTATTTTACCTAAGATTCTTAATGAAAACTTTTAACAAATTCAACCAATAATATTATAATCAATCTCGTTTATTAGTTCGCAGTTGGCACTTCGCACTTTGCAAATCAAAACGTCAATAATTCTAGGCATGTAAACCACAGCATGCGCGGTAGATAGTAGAGTCAGCTCGCATGCGTAGCTGATATGTTGCCTGTTGCGGTCAGTTTATCAATAGGCTAGGAAGAATGATCGGTAATGTTGTTTATTTAACTTATCGCTTATTCGGCCGTATCCAACTCAAATAACAAACTACTTGTCAAAGTTATAACCCGCCAAAGAGTATGTAATAATTAGAAGGGAACCCTTATTGCGCTTATTACTTCGCTGAATTTAGTCGTCTAAATTCAGAAGCAAATTTAGAAACCAATTAGAAGCTTCTAATCACACTGTCCTTATTTTAGTTACTGAATCATTTACCAGTTAAAGCAACAAAGTTGACGTGTCGTCTACGAGGATGGCTCCAGTATTGTCAGACCCAAAAAATTGGCCTTTGTTTTAGCCCTGGCTGTTGGCTCAATTAAAGAAAAAAAAAAAGAAGAACATGGGTGAAGGAATATTTATTACTGCGCGAAAAGTTAGCAAAACATGAACATTATGAGTGTTTTAGAGCCAGCGGACTTGAAATTATCTACGAATGGATTCGAGATCGTTTGACATATTATTAAATCTTAGACACCGTTTATTCAAAAGCAAGATACTATACTACGAGACAGTATTAGTAAAAGAAAGATTATTGTAACATTAAGATTTCTTGCAACAGGAAATTCGTATCAGGATTTAAAATTCAGTTCTTTAATTTCCCAACCTCAAAAAAAAATTATCCCTGAAACATGTTGGGCTATTTATAAAAGTCTGGCACATTATATAAAGGTGGTGACATAAAACACTTTTTAA
Organism: Parnassius orleans; assembly: GCA_029286625.1. NCBI lineage: Eukaryota > Metazoa > Arthropoda > Insecta > Lepidoptera > Papilionidae > Parnassius > Parnassius orleans. The sequence continues at coordinate 544,371 of JAGSMP010000346.1, read as the reverse complement.
TATAAAATATTCATTTATTAAACGGGTAATACTTAAATCAATTTAAAAATTTGGACGTGGATATGGATATGGATGTATTTTATTACAAACAAATATTCCAGTTTTTACTAAAACCAAAAATTACGAATTAAAAAATATATATATATATATATATATATATATATATATATATATATAATATTATAATGGGATCTGTATTTTAGTTTGTTTTTGATTTAATTTTTTAATTACTTTTTCTTATTATCGAATATCAAAAGTTTTTCATTATATCCATGTTGCCTCTAATGAACGACACAGTGTCATCAGTTTCATTGATTGGGCGTTGATGACCGAGGAGGAGGAGATCGGATATGTAATTGTATAGATTGTGGTGGTGGTGAAGGAACAGAAGGATGCGGAACTTGAACTATATATTGTAAGGTAGAAGAATTTACAGATTGGCTATTAAACTGTGGAAGGTGAACAATCCGGGTTTTGTATTTTTGGGGTAGTAAGGATTGGATGGGAGAATTTAAGATTGGATATGATATTGTTTGATGTTGAAGGATGTGAGGATTAAACAACTGGAAATAAAGTGGGAGCCCGGCGATTGCATAGAGTACTGTGGGTTGTAAATGGACGGGACTGTATACGTTGTGGGGATGATGAAGTGTGAATGGGAGGATGAAATTCACTCTGGGAAGATGATGATCGAGATGGTGAATGGTGGATGAAGGCCAGACATAGCTGATAGTTATTTGGGTGATAAAGTAACACCCACAAATGATTCTTCAGACAGTTTATTTAAGCTCGCATAAAAACACATCTGATATTAACTTTCGCTATAGCATGTTGAGGTTTATTTAAATCTCTCAATTGCATTCCAATGGATCTTCAGGATCTCCCAGTCCTCTTCCTTCGTGTTCATTAAATTAGTAGCCTTTTCTAGAATATCATGTTGTTTTAATGGGGCTTCTTTCTTTTTTTTTTGAAAGTCCTATCTGTAGAAGATGTCAACTGAGTATCTTCTGAGCAAGATAACGATGAATCCTGAAAGTAAAAAATTATATAAAATTTCTGCTGCCGCATACAGAATCGGAATGGAGACAAGTAGCAGCAGAATTCGAAGAAAAATGGAACTCAATCACTGTATTGGAGCATGCAGCAAACATATGCTATCGAAAAACCACCAAGTGGTTTCTATTTTATAACTATAAAGGTTTTTTCAGTGTAATACTGTTTGCTGTAGTCAATGCGAACTATGAATTTATGTACGTTCAATGTGGCACCAATGGATCTGTTAATGATAGCTCCGTACTAGAATCTACAAAGTTTTATCAAAAATTAGTAAATGATAATTTGAATTTACCCATCTTTCCGCTGCCAGGCACAGAAACGGATGCCCCATATGTTCTATTGTGAGATAGTTTTTTCCATTAACAAACATTTCATGAAACCATACCATTGAAGAACATTAGCCGAGAAAAGAATATTAAACTATCGCTTAAGTAGACCAGAGGTGGAAAATGCTTGGAATATTGGCTGCTTTAGAGTACTACGGAGACCACTCAATCTAGATCTTTCCAACGTGGATGCCGTGGTTATGGCATGTTGTGCTCTACACAATTATTTGAGAAACGTGTCCCAGGTTACGTAACCAGAAAATACGTAGATCATGCGAAAATACTTCAGGGCTCAATTCATTAAAGGGATTGGCGGAACCATACTGATGGATTGACTGTTAAAAACACAAGTAAAAGTAAGCGTAATGAAGAAGGTAACAGAGTCCGAGACATATTCATGAATTATTTCAACTCAGTGGGTAGTGCTTGCTCAAAAAGATGATCGATGCTGTACCTATTAATAAACATTACCATTATCATAATTTTTCTATTGTGTCCTCACTGAACGGCATGATTGCGTTGCAGATTCAAAAACTGAGACTATCATAGTACCATATCGTTGGTATATACACATCTTCATTCCTGAACCGGTATTTTTCGACTGCTTGACCTTTAATAAAGGTTACAAATAATTAGTACAATATAATATGTAATTGGTAGTAAATAAGTATTGGTAATTTTTGGTTGGTTTTCGTAACCAATATTTTCTAGGGTTACATTAAAAGGTAGTTCGGGGATAAAAATTGTCTTATACTCATTGTTCGGGATGTCGTTCAAAATTTTAAATTCAACAGATGACAGCTGCAATATAGTGCGCTTGTCGGGATAAATAACTCGTTATCTGACTATGTACTAATAAATTAAAAAGTCAATGTGCATTACCTACGCAATTAATAATATAATAATAATTAACTTACCTTTTTAATTCTATGCTAAAATTTGTTTTCAAATTGTCAATTTTTTTCAATGTTTTACGGTAGCGAATTCATCTATATTTTTATATAAACTCAAAAGCACTTGAAAGCCCTCATTTCGTACATTTTGTTCATATAGTTTTTGTTATTTTGTCCCAAAGATAGGGCATATCTTTATACAGCTCTAAAATATTGAGCACATTTTTTCTTTTGTCATTTTGTAGGTAACTGCTGCGCATTGCACTTGCACTTCAAACAAAACAATACGTCCTCACGCACGAAGAGCCACGAGCGACTGAAATCAGTAACTCAATGCGATTACACCCTAAATGCGTTCCTAATTAGGCTGCTAAATGATTTAGTCAGTCAGAAACCATCCTGCTTTGAATTTAGGATGCTGGCTTGCTAAATGCGATTATACTTGACTAAATTCAGTAACGACTGAATTAAGACGACTAAACCAGCGAAGTGTAATAACGCCTTTAGAACAATATATAGTGTAATATAAGAGTATTCACAACTTAGAGTACAAATAAGCAAGGTATAGAGCGCGCGTATCGCTCAATGCCCATTATGCCAAGCGTAAAATTGACGCCTATGCGTTATTGTACTTAAGATATTAATTTGATTATGTAAGTACTTGTAAATTAGTAAGATAATTATAAGGTATGTTTTAGCTCAATAAAACATAGGTACGAATTTATGAAACGATGTTTATTAATCATACACAAAAATCTAATTAATTTACTCTCCCTTAAAAACCATATTGTACAGGGTTACTGGGAACTCGACAACTTCCTGGCAGAGCGTGATAAGGGAGTCAAAATGCTACAAATTTGACCCACCATATGTATGGTCGAAAATGAACAGGTCTTGAGAGGTTTTTTCGTATTAAATTCTAAATAAAAATAAAACCTTTTTTTGTATGCTTTCTTTTAAGTTTATTTATTTTCTTGAAGCTTCAACGAAGCGAAATACAATCATAAAAGTACAAAAAGTATTCAAATAAAAATTAAGGTTTTAATTTTAAAAAAAAATCTATTTTTACACTATGTATCATAAAATGTGACGTACTTCAAAAAATTACTATGACATGAAACATAAAAATATTTTTAAAATATGGCCATTTAATCAGCTATCAAAAAGGTAATAATATCCCGTAGAAATCAATGAATAATAATAATAAAAGGGTCTTTACTTAACGCAGAACGGCAAAAAATGATTGCTCTTAGTAACGAACTTGCACTCTTATAGTCACTTGGCGTCTGATTGGTTGTTTTGACAACTATTCAGAAAGAAGGCGGCAATTTTAAATTGAATCGTAACAACGCTCGTTAGTTAGTTTCTACTATCGCTGCGCAAGCACGTGTTTAAGCTTTCTTCTAATAAACTCTCATCGCGTTAATACGTGATGCGCAGCATCTTCCTGATAACAACTCAAAATAATAAAATGCGGCTGTCAATCCGCCTGCCAAAAGATACAAAACCCTCCTGAGGCAATCTATGGGGGAGGTCTATGTTCAGCAGTAGACTTTTATAGGTTGTAATAGATGGATGGATGGATATATCGATGCTGGTTAAAAATATCGATACGATATATAAATATATACTTATAAAAAAATCTCTTGCTCATCAATAGCTGGGCGAACTAATAACATTAGTTTCTAAACATGTAGGCTAGGTATCAGTAGAACCATCAATTCAGTCTAAATCTCTAAGTCAGAATAAAATAAAATACACACAATAATTTGTAGGAAAATATTCCATTAACAATTGGTGTGTTTAATGGTACTCAAATTATTCAGTACAAAGATAAATATTTTGATTTATGTTTATTTTCGTACTCGTACTGTCGGATTTCGCTGTCGTGGACGTTGGACATCAATACAATTTTCTAAAAATAAAATTAGTTATTCATCTAACTTATTTCTTGTTACCTTGTTACGGTACACTGATTGATTGCCTTCCTAGGTTATGTGAAATTCTTATATTTCAGAAATAATTATTAGAAAGGTTGAAAATCAACCTGAGCTAAGACAAAATAATTACCACTTCGCTGTTTTGCTTACATCTAAACGTGTCGTCGGTCGGGAGTAGTGAGTCGGTAGCACAGGGTGAGAGGCGTAGGCAGGTACAAGAGAAACTCGCGATGAAGGTAATCAAAGAACTTTCCACATAGCTCTGTCTCTGTCTACCGCTCGTGTCTAGGTCGTCGGTCGTCTGGATTCGTCCTTTTCGGAAATTGTATAAGTGAGAAAGACTTTATTCGATTATCTGTATGCTGTTGTTACTAGTGGTAAAGTTCAATTTAGTTTCCAGATAGAAGGCGTATAAGATAAATCTTCATATTTTTAGGTAGTAAAGCATAATTCTAGTTTCTCCAAAGATGTATTAGGTAGTAAAGGACAAATAGTTTTTTTTTAAATCTAGTACGGTCGTAAAGAATAATTTGTAAACATTATGTGCTTTAGATCCTAAATCTTTAAGTATACTCAATTTATACAACCTAGACGATTAGTCATCATGAATAATATGTGATTTACAGTCATAATTCATTAAAACTGCACTAAAAGGCCAAAATTTTGGGTAGTAAAATTTTTTTCGAGAATTTCGCTACTTTGAGAATGCAGTTCGATAGAAAAGAAAAACTGATTAAAGTAAAAATATAAATAATTTATAACATACAACTTATAACATAGCCACGTAGAAACATAGAAACATAGAAACATAGCTTAGGTAAGGAAGGTAATAAAAATCGACTATTGAAATAAAACCTAACACTAAATCTAAAATGTGTATATAAAATGTAATATAAAGTCACGCAATAAGTCGTTCTAATGTTCCAAGTAGTTATCCAACTTTATCAACGTGACAAAGTCACGATGATTTTTTAACCACAACGGCGGTCACGGTATTTAAAATAATCCCAAGTCTAGTCACCTCTTGAGACCCATTGGATGGTATGGATATTCATACACCGCCACTACACGGTAATTGATAACTTCTCAAAACATTTTATTATGGACGACGTCTTGCAATCGTCGTTTCTCTAGCGCTCAATTGACCTTCATACAAATAATGCGATATTTTAATTGTTGATAAATTTTATTTTTGTATAAGAACTTAGTAATGACTCTAAGTTATATTTACCTTCATTTAAAAAAATTGTCTTTCGTCTGATCTACTACTCTTTGGCTTGACCATATATCTAACTAAGTTGGTAGTTATTATTGTCGACGCTTGAGTCCCAGAGTACCTTTGTATAAAGCTTGAGTGGTTAAATTGTATGGTTAATTATATCGCGTACAATTTTTAAATTGTCATTTCACTTTTCTCTAATGCTGGGGCTACACCAACGAAAATGCCGTTAATTATCGCGTTGATGGGCGTTGAATGTGGGTGTGGCCACGCTTAACGTGATAATTTTACAACGGCATTAACAATGCCGTTTGCCGTTGGCGATAACTCGAGTAGCGGTACATCAAAGAGATTAACGCACGAATTAACGCGTTGAAGCGGCCACACTACGTTTGTCTTATTGTGCAGTGAGCGCAACGGGGTCGCACGTATGGTTGTGATGGAGTGGAATAATGAAAAAGTTATTAACGTTTCTTGATTCTGCAAACAGAGCCATGCTTCAGCAATGATAAAATATATTCATATAATAAACATTTATACTCATCAAATATAGAGTATTAGCGTCAACATTCATCTTACTTGAAATTCAAGGAATATTAACGTAAAGTGACCACACGTCCCGTTTTTAACGGGACTGTACCTTCTCGGTCACCTGTCGTTGTCCCCAAACAAAGCTCCGGGACGCAAAATAGTCTCGTTTTTGAACCGCGCGAAAATTTTAAACTATGAAGTTCGTCAGACACGAACGGTGCGAGAGCGGGACCGACCAAAAAATAACCGAATGGGATAATTTAAAAGTTTTCGCAGAAACTCGTTGGGTGGAAGTATTCAAACACTTTCGCACAATAATCTTCAACATAAATTCTTTTGCATTTTAATCGAATATATTTTATGTCTACCTGGTACAAATGCTCCAGTAGAAAAACTATTTTCTATTATGTATAAATTGTGGACGTCTGAAAAAAATCTTACAGGTTCCAGTTCTCAAGGCGATGTTGATAACAAGGTTGATGTAAAAAACTTGCCCAGAATTTTATTCTTATTTAAATCATCACCAACTTTATTAAAACAAATTTGTTCCACTGACAAATACAAATATAATTAAAAATATGTTGCATTTAATAATTACCGTCTGAGGAACTTTGCTTTAATGAAGCCGGTGAACTGGTGGTTAATTTTATTTTCACAATTTGTTATAATAAATATAATTATAATTAATGTGATTATAATATAGTGAACACTAATTGTATAAAGTTACAGTTTTAAATAAATAACATAATATTTATTTATTGTTAAGCTGCTAAATGGGGAGTATAATAAACCCATGTCCCGTTTTGAGTTAAAAATAAATGGTCAGTTTACATTAATGTAACTTTAACGCCGTTCAACGGCATTGAAATTAAAATGACGTTGACCGTCCAAGTGTGGCCACCACTTTATCACGTTAAAATTAAGGCAATAATTGTTGCGTTTATGGGCATTGACGTTTCTCGTTAGGTGTAGCCCAACATAACAAACAGGTTTTGAGAAATAGCCATTTTAAGTTTTTTAAAATGTATATACGATTTAGTCATTGGCTGATATTTTTGCTTAATTATATTTGATGTAAAATTTTATAAACTTTCTTAGGAAAATTAAAGTTGGGACAGCAATTGCAAGTATAAATGTTTTTTTTAATAATTGAAAATGATCCCAAAATATGACACTTTTTACATTAGGGTGGTGTTATAACTAATAGTAATACAACATGTACAAATAAAATCTTTATTAAAATAGTTCTTAAACTATGAACTTTATCTTTTAAGTCTAAGGAACTTCAAAAATCACTTAAAATGTTTTTCTTATACTAATTTCAGTCTTCATCACATAAAATCAATCATCTTAAACATAGAAATTAAAGTGAGTCTGTATGTATACACTGCCAGTACAATTGTTATTTAGAATTACAGGCTGTTATAAAAAGAGGCATAGAAATTTGGAATGTGGTTACTGTTGACTAAACTTATAAGGTCCTTCTCATAGAATTATTACGTATAGAAACGCAGTCTAGAACAAAACACGAGCGTTAAAGTGACGCAAGGTCATTATGTTCGTGGGCGCGAGTCGAATGTGCCTACGCTCGTCACACGCACACATGCCATTCAGTAATACCAGTTTCTGGCGTTTGCAATCAAATTGTGCAAATCACTATTTTATTGATTAATTTTAAATAATCGATATAATAAAGATTACGTATTGCGTACGAAGACGTATTTTAAGAGAATATAAAATGGAATAAAATAAACACGATAATGATGGTACTAATATAACTATTATACATATATTTTAATGGAACAAAAATGCAGACGTAATAAAATTTAAGAATATTATTGAACACAATTAATTTGCTCGAATACAATAAGCACATTGTGTAATGTTTAATTTTAACCGACTTCAAAAAAGGAGGAGGTTCTCAATTCGGTGTATTTTTTAATGTTTTTACCTCAGAATTCTGTTGTTTCTAAACCGATTTAGATTTTTTTATTTGAAAGGATACACAGATTGTCCCATATACACGCTGAAATTTTAATGGTTGTTTTCCCGAACCATATTTATACTGAAGTGAACGGCAGAGTCGGAAAGGACGCCTAGACGAGGTTTATCGACCAAATTGGCGATATATTGAAAATGGGCCAGATTAGGAGTAACCTAACCGACGAGCGTGTAGCGTAGATATATGGATGTAAAGGAGGCGAGAGAGGTGTGCCAGGATCGTGCCAAATGGAAGTCCGTAGTCTCTGCCTACCCTCTGGGTGACAGGCGTGAGTGTTTATGTGTTATGTATGTGTAAAAATTATTAGGATGTAAAATGGCAGATTTACAATAGAAAAAAAAACTCGAATGCGATCTCAAACCAATAGCAATATCTCGCGAGTAGGTCGGGCGTGCAAGCTAGCTATGCCGTATTATTACGCATTAGAATTTATTTAGCTCTGAATATTTATTAAAATCCTCGAAATTGCATGAACCAGACCAACTTGTCCTAGATGTCATTCTAGGCTCGTTAAATATAACAAAATTGTCTTAATATGTGTGTAAAATATTTAATAAAATACCTAAAATTTAAATTATTAAGCGAAAGATTATATATCAAATATTTGTATAATTGGTTAAAAATTGAAGGCTTTTATAAAAAATTTTTAATAATTATTAAGATTATTTTTATTTTAAATAATTAATAATTATCAATATTGTCATTATATACTAAACATTTTAAAATTATATTTTGATTTGAGTCAGGAATGGGGAAAACCACTAAAATTATAGCATGTATATACGAATTGATCTAGAATCGTCTTAGAAATCAGCGTACATACAATTGATAACCTCTCCTTTTTGGGAGTCGGTTAAAATAGACTATGTTTGGGTGTAAGTGACATCTGCTTCGTAAGGCAGTTACATATACCTATGATATGACGATCGCTGACTGGTACCTAGAACAGTTGCTATATAAACCGACAGGATTGCAGGCGCAGCAATTCAAACCACGTGCGGATGTATAAAATATCACGTACTCAGTTACACCATGTTCATTCTGTTAGATTAATTAGCTATAGTAACATAATTTGTAATTTTATTTTAAATATATTTTATAAGTAAATTTGGTTTTTCGAACCTCCGGCCGCAGCTAACGTAATTGGCGCAGTCAGTAGGATACTCAGGTAGTTTTGCAATAGTTAGAATATCTTTTCATAACCGTGAAGCACCCGGCGGCTATCAAGTCCCTTCGAAGAGTATCCGGATCTACGGACCAGCTGCAGACCAGGAGGAGAATCCAGCCTAATTCATCGAGAAAAACCAGATGAAATCCACGTGAGTACACTTGAATTGATCTCGTGTTGCTCTCCCTTATCCTAAGTTTTAAATCTTTCCTTCAAGATTTATCATCCTAGAGTAACTCGTTCTCGGGACTGAATCTCGACAGGCTCGCCGTCATATATTAGATAATAATAGGCAAACCGATTTAGATTTAGAATTAGAATTAAATAATACTTATTTAACAGAGATGGCCCATGACCGGACACAATTTTAAGGCTTTACGCCTCGTCCCGGGTTGATGGGAACCTAACGTTTTAACTAGATTCATAAAAATATGTGACAGGCAGTTTCATGTATCTAAGCAATGCGACCGATAGTGAATTTTCTAATTTATGTCTTTTGAACGGTATTCTTAACAAAATAACAGGAACCGCTGCTGCACTATAAACTCTAATGGCATTCCTGAAAATTGGTTAGGTATTAGGACAGCACTAATAAATAACTTTTCCGACCAGCGAGACAGAAACGGCTTTATATAACCTCTCCTTAGCTTCGCAAGGCAATAGAACTCCACAATTTTATGACCATTGCCAAACTTTGTTTAGCACGATAATGATTACGTGTCTTTACATGAGACCATACCGCCACCATCGATGCCAGGACGGACTCTATAGGAAAGTCACAATACAAGCATATGTCCGCGGCTTAAAGAACCTTTAGGATCTCGTATACGGTGCATGCGACCGTCGACAATAGAAAGCCTTAGAATATGTTCAGGAGAATTAAACATTATGTATCTCCAACAGCAATGACTCCATAAAAGTCAACATTCCCCAAGTTCATTCCACCATCCACACCACCTTCCATTCCTCAACATCAACCTTTCCAAACTCAGTACCTAATTGGTCAGTTCCTGTTGGGCAAAGACCTGACCCCCCACCTCAGCCGTTCAGATTTCCTCCTTACGTACCACACCAACAGCGCATGCCAACTAATACCCAGCATGTTCAGTTGCACCCTCCTAACTACAACCAGCGTATAACGTGTTCCGATTACCACCCGAAATAACCCTCAACAACCTCAGCCCATGGTAGTCCAGTTTTATTCCCAAGGCTTTACCACACAAAAAATGTTGACAGGACATGGGAATAAATTTGGCAATCCGCCACCAACAAATTATTTTAAATCCCGCGAAATGAATACAAACGAATGCGCTGCGTATAACGATTCATATTACAGTATAACCCTGAATACAGTAGTACGCATACTACACCGACCATACCGACTTTAACAATGTATGCTTTAGTTCACTTCTGATTTTTCTTATTAACCCGACTGACGAAAACCAAGATAATAATTATATATTCAAAATCAATCACAAGTAGAATCTAAGCACTCCGATCAGGATTTTCAAGACGATTCGACTATAAAAACCAAAATAGAATTAAATCTTCAGACTCAAAGACAATTACCATATATACAGATAGCAAACCCCACTAAAATTTTAATAGATACTGGCGCGAATCAGTCTTTTATTAGCCCTGAAGCTGTGAAAAATTTTCAGCGATTTACTTAATTTTGACCGTTCGAAGTAACAAACGCTACGCGACAAGCCGTAATAATTATTCTATAACGTTACCTTGTTTTTCTGAATTTAATGTTCGATGAAGTGAGATTCTTTGTATATCGCTTTCATGACTATTTTGACGGCCTTATAGGTTTGGACTTATTAAGTAAATGGGAGGCCGTATAGATTTAAAAGAGGACAATTAATAACGCATTCAGCATGTAATCCCATAAAATTATATAACTCGTAATGTTAATCTGTTGAAGATATATAATACCTGCCAGCTCTTCGAAAATTATTAGAGTTCCATTGGATACAGGGATGGCGAAATATATTACGGAGAGGTTCTATGTAATTGTACTATTCACGAATGTGTTACCACTGTCGTCAATAATCGCGGTTATATTGAGGTAGAAAGACAACGCCAAACGATATAATATTTTCACTCGACCGACCAGCCCACGGAATTATTTAATATTGGTGCACGCGTACCGAACAATTATCAGCACGCGCAAAAGACGTAGTTTCGCGATTACGTACAGACCACCTAAACGAGGAAAAAGCTAATTTAGTAGCACTTTGCTCGTTACTCGGACGTTTTACATAGAAGGTGAAACTCACTTTCCACAAATAAATAAAACATCGGATTCGAACCACGGACGAAGTACCAATACACACTAAAAGCTATCGTTATCCATTCATACATAGACAAAAGTTAAAGACCAAATAAGCAAAATGTTAGATCAGGGTATCATAAGACCGAATCTGCAGAGCTCACCCATCTGGGTTGTGCAAAGAAAGTAGATCTTCTGGCAAACAGAAGTGGCGTCTTGTAGTTGACTTTCGCAAATTAAACGAAAAGACACTTGACGATAAATACCCTATCCGAACATTAATGATGTCGCCGACAAATTAGGGAAGTTAATATTTTACATAGACTTACAAGCGGTTTTATCAGGTCGAAATGGACCCTCAGGACATAGCGAAACCGCGCTTTTAATGTAGAACATGGCCATTCGAATTCCTTCGCATGCCAATGGGCCTGAAGAACAGTCCATCTACGTTCCAAGAGTTATGGACAATGTCTTAAGGGGCTACAAATCATTATGCCTTGTATACCTAGATGACATAATTGTGTTCAGCACCTCACTCCAGAACATATAGTTAACCTAGACAAAGTATTTAGTAGACTTCGTGAGTCCAACTTTAAGATCCAAATGGACAAATCGGGTTTCTCAAACATGAAACGGCTTATCTCGGTCATATTATCACCAGGGACGGTATTAAACCAAACCGATAAAATTTCAGCTGTACAAAATACCCTATTCAAAGAATCAAAAGAAATTAAACAATTCTTAGGCTTCTCGGTTATTACAGAAAGTTCATTCGGATTTCGCCGTATTACTAAACCATTAACTCAGTGTCTTAAGAAGGCAAAAGGTAACAATAGACAATAATTACGTTAACGCTTTCGAAAAATGTAAGTCTCTTTGACAAACGATCCCATCTTGCAATATCCAGACTTTACTAAAGTTTAACCTAACGACAGATGCTTCTTTGCCATTGGTGCCGTACTGTCACAAGTGTAGGATCAAACCATTGATCTACTACCTTCTCGTACGTTAAACGAAAGCGAAGTTAATTACAGTACAATCGAAAAGAACTTCATAGTCTGGGCTGCAAAATACTTTAGACCATATTTGTTTGGACGTAAATTTAAAATTTTGACAGACCACAAACCATTGCAGTGGATGATGAATTTGAAAGAACCAAATTCTCGTCTTACAAGATGGCGACTTAGACTTAGCGAGTATGACTTTACAGTAATTTATAAGAAAGGCAAAATTAACACCAATGCCGATGCTCTCTCACGTATAAGATTCACAATGAAGACATAAAGATGTTAATGAACGAAATTGACGAACTAAATTCGTTAATAGGCAACCAAACGAAGGTATTGCGAACTCTTCGACTGAGACCGTACACACCAGTAACGAACACCCGATACTTGAAATTCCTATAACCGACGAACCACTCAATAAGTTTAATAGACAAATTCATGACTGTTGTTAGCGACGTTAAACGGAAAACCATTGACTAAACCCTTCGATACCCATACACGTGTTAGCATTCAACTATCGGAAAATAATCTCGAAGACATCATAAACGCTGTAAAGTATGTCAATCCGAAAATCAAAACAGCTCTCTTGATAAACCCACCTTTAGCATTATATAAAGTAATACCAATCTTACAGGATAAATTTAAAACTCTTCTTAACCTTGTTTTAACTAAATTCGAGTTAGAAATGTTAAGGAATACTCGACAACAAGAAATCATTCGTCACTATCGACGGTAAAACCAACCACCGTGGTATTAATGAGTGTTACCTAGCATTATCTCGCAAATACTATTGGCCAAAAATGAAAGACCATATTACAAAATTTATTAACGAGTGTACCATCTGCGGACAGGCCAAATATGATAGAAACCCAAGAACCTCAATTTAATGTAGTACCACCTGCCTTAAACCCTTTGAGATAATTCATGGACCTCTTTACAGTTCAAGGTGAAAAATATGTAACTTTATAGACGTTTTACAAAATACGGACAAGCTTACCATTTACGCGACGGAACCGCTATTAGTATATTACAGGCCCTTCTACAATATTGTACCCATCACGGTGTTCCCCTAACACAATTACTGACAACGGAACAGAGTTCACTAACCAATTATTCAGAATTTACTAGACTCCATAAGATAAATCACCATCGTATTTTAGCCCATTCTCCTAACAGTAACGGTAATATTGAGGTTCCATTCGACCCTTTTGGAACATATTAAATTTTAAAATTACAACATAAGGACGAACCGGTCATCAATCTCATGCCTTACGCAATAATAGCCTACAATAGCTCAATACACAGTTTTACTGGATGTCGACCATTTGACTTATTAACGGGACACTTTGACCATAGAGACTGTCTCGACATCGACATAACCAAAACTACTACAGCAGTATGTACAGACATAGGGATCAAATGAAAAGGTGTACGAAATTATTAATAGCACGTCACTAGCCAATCGCACAGCCATTATAGAGTAGGAATAGGACATGAACCGGAAATAGAATACGCGCCACAGCAGCAAGTTTTATTAAAATCCATCTGCCGCCCGCCAGAAAACCGCACCACGTTATACTCAGGACACTGTATTAGCCGATCTACCCATTCACATATACATCTAAAAACGTGGTCCAGTAGCAAAATCACGACTCAAGCGTATTCTAAAGCAGTTAATTTGTTGCAGGTGCTGCTAATAATGCTCCTTCAAAGGACTCAGACGACAGAGATAAAACTTGAAAGTCTATCAGACGGACGGACTACTGCCGTATAAACTAGGACGAAATTGACTACTCATTACCATACATTTTTACAGTACGTACGACTCGACATTGAAGGTAATATCCACTCCCTACAGAATCAACTACTGACTTTCCAGAACCGACTGACTAACGATACTTATTTACTATACGAAATCCAAATAGATTATCTGTCTAACAAACTTGCAAGGTGTTAAGTCATCTCAGAACCCTGGAGCCCAATAGAGCTAAAAGAGGTCTTATAGATAGTCTTGGTTCAGTCATAAAAAGCATAACTGGTAACTTAGATTATACAGACGCGTTAAGATATAACGAGGCAATTAAAACCCTTAAGGATAATCAACTGAGCGTTGCATCCGAATTCAATCAACATCTCAGCAAGTAAAGAATGGATGTCTAAACATAGTAATGCAATCATTGAGATAGCGGAAAATCAAAGAAAAATTAATGAGACTTTGATACTTATATTAAATAGTAATGCATATAGGCAAACTAGTTTAATTAAATACGCTAAATTCGCGCAATTGTTAGAAATAATTAGTGATAATGTAGAGGACTTAATGCTAGAATTAATTAGAATAGAAAACACTTTGCTTTTATTCGTGCATCTAGCACGCACCATTCTATGATAGATATAGATGTATTAGGTTCCATGTTAAGAAGTAAGCAGAAGTATTTACAGCCCAGATCAGATATTAAATTTGGAACTCAGAGAATATTATGACGTAATAAAACCGGCTCATATTACGGAGAAACAAATCGTGTTCATCTTTAAATTTCCTAACTTCTAGAGATAATTTTGATTTATATAGATTATCCATTGTCCCAAATAAAAATTCACAGGCCCTTATCCCAACTATCCCTTCGTAGCAACTAACGAGTTATCATTCGTGTACATAGAGACAGAATGTCCGAAGTTTAACCACTGGTATCTCTGTGAAACGCACTACCTATCAGATTCGAACACAACCCGATTGCATCCAAGAGTTGATCACCAAGCAAGTCATACAAAACCTGCAATCTCACTATCATCCTGTCAAAAGAAGCGATGGAAAACTAGATGACAAGCATTATATCCTGTCCTTTCCACACTATACCAAGAACAATTGTCTTGCGGAAGAAAAGAATTCACCATGCTACAAAGGGTTATCTCATACGATTCCACCAGCTGTCTTCTTAAAACTGCCGAGTTCACCATCGTCAACGACAATAATGAGATAAAAGGTCAACCTCTAAAGCTCACTGGACTACCTTCAGATCTCCGGAACAAGCTACAGCATCTACCCGCATCCACCTAAACTCAATCTATCTCAAGGATTACATCCAAGACAAAATTCTCATGCAATCACCAGTACAACCACGTACCATAAGTGACACACTATATCATACGACAATTCCTTTTATATCATACTATCAGTGGAGGTATCCTTATCTTTGTACTGGCCACCCGTCGCTACATATCAAGATGCAGAAAGGAAACGAGCAAAGCAGCGCAATCACCAACATCTAATTCAGATCATGGAAACTTGAAATCCCGCAACATTTTCCTGAACATACTCAAATAGTTGCCGTTCTGAGTGGAGGAGTTACATATACCTATGATATGACGATCGCTGACTAGGTACCTAGAACAGTTGCTATGTAAACCGACAGGATTGCAGGCGCAGCAATTCGCCACGTGCCGGATGTATAAAATATCACGTACCAGTTACACCATGTTCATTCTGTTAGATTAATTAGCTATAGTAACATAATTTGTAATTTTTTTTAAATATATTTTATAAATTTGGTTTTTTTCGAACCTCCGGCCGCAGCTAACGTAATTGGCGCAGTCGGTAGGATACTCAGGTAATTGCAATAGTTAGGGAATATCTTTTCATAACCGTGAAGCACCCGGCGGCTATCAAGTCCCTTCGAAGAGTATCCGGATCTACGGACCAGCTGCAGACCAGGAGGAGAATCCAGCTTCGATTCATCGAGAAAAACCAGATGAAATCCACGTGAGTACACTTGAATTGATCTCGTGTTGCTCTCCTTTATCCCTAAGTTTTAAATCTTCCCTTCAAGATTTATCATCCTAGAGTAACTCGTTCTCGGAGCCTGAATCTCGACAGGCTCGCCGTCATATATTAGATAATAATAGGCAAACCGATTTAGATTTAGAATTAGAATTAAATAATACTTATTTAACAGAGATGGCCCATGACCCGACACAATTTTAAGGCTTTACGCCTGTCCCGGAGTTTGATGGGAACCCTAACGTTTTAACTAGATTCATAAAATATGTGACAGGCTAGTTTCGCAGTATCTAAGCAATGCGACCGATAGTGAATTTTCTAATTTATGTCTTTTGAACGGTATTCTTAACAAAATAACAGGAACCGCTGCCTGCACTATAACTCTAATGGCATTCCTGAAAATTGGTTAGGTATTAGGACAGCACTAATAAATAACTTTTCCGACCAGCGAGACGAAACGGCTTTATATAACGACTCTCCTTAGCTTCGCAAGGCAATAGAACTCACAAGAATTTTATGACCATTGCCAAACTTTGTTTAGCACGATAATGACTTACGTGTCTTTACATGAGACCATACCGACCACCATCGATGCCAAACGGGACCTCTATAGGAAAGTCGCAATGCAAGCATATGTCCGCGGCTTAAAGGAACCTTTAGGATCTCGTATACGGCATGCGACCGTCGACAATAGAGAAAGCCTTAGAATATGTTCAGGAGGAATTAAACATTATGTATCTCCAACAGCGCAATGACTCCATAAAAAGTCAACATTCCCCCAAGTTCATTCCACCATCCACACCACCTTCCATTCCTCAACATCAACCTTTCCAAACCCAGTACCTAATTGGTCAGTTCCTGTTGCAAAGACCTTACTGACCCCCCACCAGCCGTTCAGATTTCCTCAACCCGTACCACACCAACAGCGCATGCCAACTATACCCAGCGCATGTTCGGTGCACCCTCCTAACTACAACCAGCGTAGTAACGTGTTCCGATTACCACCCTGAAATAACCCTCAACAACCTCAGCCCATGAGTGGAGTCCAGTTTTATTCCCAGGCTTTACCACACACAAAAATGTTGACAGGACATGACTGAATAAATTTGGCAATCCGCCACCAACAAATTATTTTAAATCCCGAAATGAATACAAACGAATGCGCTGCGTATAACGATTCATATTACGAGTATAACCTGAATACGAGTACGCACTACACCGACCATACTGACTTTAACAATGCTTATGCCCCGGATTTCACTTCTGATTTTTCTTATTATAAACTCGACTGACGAAAACCAAGATAATAATTATTATATTCAAAATCAATCACAAGTAGAATCTAAGCATCTGATCAGGATTTTCAAGACGATTCGACTATAAAAACCAAAATAGAATTAAATCTTCAGACTCAAAGACAATTACCATATATACAGATAGCAAACCCCACTAAAATTTTAATAGATACTGCGAATCAGTCTTTTATTAGCCCTGAAGCTGTAGAAAAATTTTCAGCGATTTCACTTAATTTTGACCCGTTCGAAGTAACAACATACACGCGACAAGCCGTAATAATTATTCTATAACGTTACCTTGTTTTTCTGAATTTAATGATTCCGATGAAGTGAGATTTTGTATATCGTTTCATGACTATTTTGACGGCCTTATAGGTTTGGACTTATTAAGTAAATGGGAGGCCCGTATAGATTTAAAAGAGGACAATTAATAACGCATTCAGCATGTAATCCCATAAAATATATAACTGCGTATGTTAATCTGTACGAAGATATAATACCTGCCAGCTCTTCGAAAATTATTAGAGTTCCATTGATACAAGGATGGCGAAGCCTATATTACGGAGCAGGTTCTATGTAATTGTACTATTCACGAATGTGTTACCACTGTCGTCAATAATCGCGGTTATATTGAGGTAGAACCCAACGCCAAACGATATAATATTTTCACTCGACCGACCAGCCCACGCGGAATTATTTAATATTGAGTGCACGCGTACGAATAATTATCAGCACGCGCAAAAGACGTAGTTTCGCGATTACGTACACCACCTAAACGAGGAGGAAAAGGCTAATTTAGTAGCACTTTGCTCTCGTTACTCGGACGTTTTACATAGAAGGTGAAAGCCTCACTTTCACAAATAGAATAAAACATCGGATTCGAACCACGGACGAAGTAATACACACTAAAAGCTATCGTTATCCATTCACATAGACAAGAAGTTAAAGACCAAATAAGCAAAATGTTAGATCAGGGTATCATAAGACCTTCCGAATCTGCATGGAGCTCACCCATCTGGGTTGCTAAAGAAAGTAGATGTTCTGGCAAACAGAAGTGGCGTCTTGTAGTTGACTTTCGCAAATTAAACGAAAAGACACTTGACGATAAATACCTATCCCGAACATTAATGATGTCCTGACAAATTAGGGAAGTGCCAATATTTTACCACCTTAGACTTAAGCGGATTTTATCAGGTCGAAATGGACCTCAGGACATAGCGAAACCGCTTTTAATGTAGAACATGGCCATTCGAATTCCTTCGCATGCCAATGGGCTGAAGAACAGTCCATCTACGTTCCAAAAGAGTTATGGACAATGTCTTGGGCTACAAAATCATATATGCCTTGTATACCTAGATGACATAATTGTGTTCAGCACCTCACCCAAGAACATATAGTTAACCTAGACAAAGTATTTAGTAGACTTCGTGAGTCCAACTTTAAGATCCAAATGGACAAATCGAGTTTTCAAACATGAAACGGCTTATCTCGGTCATATTATCACCAGGGACGGTATTAAACCAAACCCCGATAAAATTTGGGTACAAAATACCCTATTCCAAAGAATCAAAAGAAATTAAACAATTTAGGCTTTCTCGGTTATTACAGAAAGTTCATTCCGATTTCGCCTGTATTACTAAACCATTAACTCAGTGTCTTAAGAAGGCAAAAGGTAACAATAGACAATAATTACGTTAACGCTTTCGAAAAATGTAAGTCTCTTTGACAAACGATCCCATCTTGCAATATCCAGACTTTACTAAAGAGTTTAACCTAACGACAGATGCTTCTAACTTTGCCATTGGTGCCGTACTGTCACAAGGTCCAATAGGATCCGACAAACCAGTTCGCTACGCTTCGTACGTTAAACGAAAGCGAAGTTAATTACAGTACAATCGAAAAGAACTTCGCCATAGTCTGGGCTACAAATACTTTAGACCATATTTGTTTGGACGTAATTTAAAATTTTGACAGACCACAAACCATTGCAGGATGATGAATTTGAAAGAACCAAATTTCGTCTTACAAGATGGCGACTTAGACTTAGCGAGTATGACTTTACAGTAATTTATAAGAAAGGCAAAATTAACACCAATGCCGATGCTCTCTCACGTATAGAGATTCACAATGAAGACATAAAGATGTTAATGAACGAAATTGACGAACTAAATTCGTTAATAGGCAACCCAAGCGAAGGTATTGCGAACTCTTCGACTGAGACCGTACACACCAGTAACGAACACCTGATACTTGAAAATCTTTACCGACGAACCACTCAATAAGTTTAATAGACAAATTCACTTGACTGTTGTTAGCGACGTTAAACGGAAAACCATTGTGACTAAACCCTTCGATACCCATACACGTGTTAGCATTCAACTATCGGAAAATAATCTCGAAGAAGACATAAACGCTGTAAAAGAGTATGTCAATCCGAAAATCAAAACAGCTCTCTTGATAAACCCACCCTTAGCATTATATAAAGTAATACCAATCTTACAGGATAAATTAAAAGCTCTTCACTTAACCTTGTTTTAACTAAATTGAGTTAGAGAATGTTAAGGAATACTTGCGACAACAAGAAATCATTCGTCACTATCACGACAAAACCAACCACCGTGGTATTAATGAGTGTTACCTAGCATTATCTCGCAAATACTACCAAAAATGAAAGACCATATTACAAAATTTATTAACGAGTGTACCATCTCGGACAGGCCAATATGATAGAAACCAGTAAGACCTCAATTTAATGTAGTACCACCTGCAACCAAACCCTTTGAGATAATTCACATGGACCTCTTTACAGTTCAAGGTGAAAAATATGTAACTTTTATAGACGTTTTTACAAAATACGGACAAGCTTACCATTTACGCGACGGAACCGCTATTAGTATATTACAGGCCCTTCTACAATATTGTACCCATCACGGTGTTCCCCTAACAATAATTACTGACAACGGAACAGAGTTCACTAACCAATTATTCTTAGAATTTACTAGACTCCATAAGATAAATCACCATCGTATTTTAGCCCATTCTCCTAACAGTAACGGTAATATTGAAAGGTTCCATTCGACCCTTTTGGAACATATTAGAATTTTAAAATTACAACATAAGGACGAACCGGTCATCAATCTCATGCCTTACGCAATAATAGCCTACAATAGCTCAATACACAGTTTTACTGGATGTCGACCATTTGACTTATTAACGGGACACTTTGACCATAGAGACCGTCTCGACATAACCCAGAAACTACTACAGCAGTATGTACAGACGCATAGGGATCAAATGAAAAGGTGTACGAAATTATTAATAGCACGTCACTAACCGCACAGCCATTATAGAGAGTAGGAATAAGGACCGCGAACCGGAAATAGAATACGCGCCGCAGCAGCAAGTTTTTATTAAAAATCCATCTGCCGCCCGCCAGAAAACCGCACCACGTTATACTCAGGACACTGTATTAGCCGATCTACCCATTCACATATATACATCTAAAAAACGTGGTCCAGTAGCAAAATCACGACTCAAGCGTATTCCTAAAGCAGTTAATTTGTTGCAGGTGCTGCTAATAATGCTCCTTCAAAGGACTCAGACGACAGAGATAAAACTTGAAAGTCTATCAGACGGACCAGGACTACTGCCGTATAAACTAGGACCCACGAAATTGACTACTCATTACCATACATTTTTACAGTACGTACGACTCGATGACATTGAAGGTAATATCCACTCACAGAATCAACTACTGACTTTCCAGAACCTGACTGACTAACGATACTTATTTACTATACGAAATCCAAATAGATTATCTGTCTAACAAACTTGGCAAGGTGTTAAGTCATCTCAGAACCCTGGAGCCCAATAGAGCTAAAGAGGTCTTATAGATAGTCTTGGTTCAGTACAAAAGCATAACTGGTAACTTAGATTATACAGACGCGTTAAGATATAACGAGGCAATTAAAACCCTTAAGGATAATCAACTGAGCGTTGCATCCGAATTCAATCAACATCTCAGCTTAAGTAAAGAATGGATGTCTAAGCATAGTAATGCAATCATTGAGATAGCGGAAAATCAAAGAAAAATTAATGAGACTTTGATACTTATATTAAATAGTAATGCATATAGGCAAACTAGTTTAATTAAATACGCTAAATTCGCGCAATTGTTAGAAATAATTAGTGATAATGTAGAGGACTTAATGCTAGAATTAATTAGAATAGAAAACACTTTAGCTTTTATTCGTGCATCTAGCACGCACCATTCTATGATAGATATAGATGTATTAGGTTCCATGTTAGTAAGCTAGAAGTATTTACAGCCCAGATCAGATATTAAATTTGGAACCCAGAATATTATGACGTAATAAAACCCGGCTCTATTACACGGAGAAACAAATCGTGTTCATCTTTAATTTCCTATAACTTCTAGAGATAATTTTGATTTATATAGATTATCCATTGTCCCAAATAAAAATTCACAGGCCCTTATCCCAACCTATCCCTTCGTAGCAACTAACGAGTTATCATTCGTGTACATAGAGACAGAATGTCCGAAGTTTAACCACTGGTATCTCTGTGAAGAACGCACTACCTATCAGATTCGAACACAACCCGATTGCATCCAAGAGTTGATCACCAAGCAAGTCATACAAGAAGCCTGCAATCTCACTACTATCATCCTGTCAAAAGAAGCGATGGAAAAACTAGATGACAAGCATTATATCCTGTCCTTTCCACACTATACCAAGGTACAATTGTCTTGCGGAAGAAAAGAATTCACCATGCTACAAGGGAGTTATCTCATTACGATTCCAGCCAGCTCTTCTTTTAAACTGCCGAGTTCACCATCGTCAACGACAATAATGAGATAAAAGGTCAACCTCTAAAGCTCACTGGACTACCTTTCAGATCTCCGGAACAAGCTTTACATCTACCCGCATCCACCTAAACTCAATCTATTCCAAGGATTACACAGCATCCAAGACAAAATTCTCATGCAATCACCAGTACAACCACGTACCATAAGTGACACACTATATCATACGACAATTCCCTTTTATATCATACTATCGAGTGGAGGTATCCTTATCTTTGTACTGGCCACCCGTCGCTACATATCAAGATGCAGAAAGGAAACGAGCAAAGCAGCGCAATCACCAACATCTAATTCAGAAGATCATGGAAACCCCGAAATCCCGGCAACATTTTCCCTGAACATACTCAAATAGTTGCCGTTCTGAGGTGGAGGTTACATATACCTATGATATGACGATCGCTGACTAGGTACCTAGAACAGTTGCTATGTAAACCGACAGGATTGCAGGCGCAGCAATTCAAGCCACGTGCCGGATGTATAAAATATCACGTACTCAGTTACACCATGTTCATTCTGTTAGATTAATTAGCTATAGTAACATAATTTGTAATTTTATTTTAAATATATTTTATAAAGTAAATTTGGTTTTTTCGAACCTCCGCCGCAGCTAACGTAATTGGCGTTCTTATTAATAATCTCTTGATGTAGTAAATAAAAAAAGTTTTTATTCTATACTCTAAAACGTCGACTTGGTCAATGAACAAAGCAATAAAAATAAATTAGTTGCGTTAAAATGGCGTCGACGGATCGCGATCAGCTGATCACTCCGTATTAGTTTTAAATAGGCACCCATTGTTAATATTATGTTAATACTTAGAGAAGTAGGTATCTACATATAAACGTTTGAGTTTTACACAGAGCGTTGCGATTAAACGTTTTAAACACAAATAAAATAAATATTTTTAAAAGAAAATTGTGATTTTTTTCCCCACAACTAGCAACATTTGTATTATGATAGCTTAGGTAAGTATTTTTTTAGTTTTACGTACTAATAATGAATTAAATATATGAACTTACCTGTGAAATGTAATACCATCACTTTTTTTTATGTTTATCATCACTGTTATGTCAATATTTTACAACACAAACGGTCATTTTACAATTTTCGCGAGCTCTTCTCCGTAAGACGTGACGTTGCGCACTGACGCGTCGCTGAGTGAACTTACGCGGTTTCGCGTTAGTTTTACTTGCTTCACTTTCGGTACGCGTACTAGTATTCTATACGTAATAATTCTATGGTCCTTCTTTTTATTTTCTTTTATTTTAGGTTTGCATCTGTATGCTGGTTTAATTTGAATGTCTTGAGCGTTTAATTGTTTTCTAGTGATTTGGATTTCTTGAAAATCCGAGTCTTTATAAGAATGTTTAATGAAAACTTTAGTGGGCTCGCCCTGAATCATCCTCAAAACTTTTATTTCAGCTGTCTTCAAATTTTTTGCGTTAAAGCCTATATCATCAGCTAAACTTTTCATCGAAAAAAAATCTTTGTAGCACATTTCATTAACATTGTATGGATTGCCTTTCTTTCTGGCATTTCGTATTATTTGAGCATACTGGCTGGGGACATAAATGGGTCCAGATCTGAGGTTTTTCTTGATAGCTTTTTCTATCGTGGAATGTGCTGCATCCCCTTCATTTTGGGTGTGGCCGGTTATAAGGTATTTGTGAGTTATTGATTTTATATTGATATGCTTCATCAAAGCGAATGTGTACATAGAAAAAATAAATTTATTTTTTGCTGTCCACAGCAATTGTCCGAGAAAAATACGAATTCAATCCCTGAGCCGCTGTAACTTGCCATAACTTTGTCAATAAATTTAAGTACACAAGATCCAATCTCGTCTGCTCCTCGATTAGCTTCACCTTCATGCCACAAGTAGCATTCGGTGTGATCAGATCCAAGTTCGCTTATAGTGAAATTCAGGTTATTTAATTTTGATTTATAATAAAAAACCGAAACATCTCCTTTTGGACTTTGAAGGACTGCTTGAAGATCATACACAGCGACAATGTAGTCAGTGCTCGCTTTAACCTTATCGTTTTCTTTTTCAATTCTAGACCGTTCCTTTTCATCTAAGTGTGACCAGTATTTTTCACTCAACTTCTCCTTTCCATATTCATCCGCATTTTCAAAGCTTACACACAACTCACAACGGTCTTTTTTAGGGATAAAGAAACTTATGTTGAATTCCTGATTGAAAATTTTGGCATACATTTCGTAGTTCGCAGCTGAGACTCCTTGTTCCAAACAATTATTTTTATAATCTGCATGTAAATCTGCTATACATTTACCACCATCAATGAACTCCCGACTAGAATTTTTTCTGATGTAATGACTTTCTATTCGTGGTATAGAATTTATGTGTTGTCTAACTGATTCCTTAATCGATTCATCAACTTTTTTGTGATGGCCATGTTTGCCTCTTTTATCAATTTCAACAAAACCCAATTCTCTCTTACGAAATACTGTTCTTATAACACGGTCATTCACATCCAATGTCGCCATAAAAAACTTCTTACACACCCGTATTTGTTCATTGTTGACAATAAAATAAAATGCGTTATTATAACCTCGGGGTTTCTGTTTACCAGAAAAACGAATTGCAGGCATAATAGGTTTTGTACAGCTATTTATAAAGTTTCTTTGCAAAGTAATATCACCTAGTTCCCAATATTTAGAAAAAATCTTTCTTCTCTGGTCGTCTTCGATTTTAGAAGAACATTGCATTTTGCATTTATCCTCGCAAGGTTGTTTCATAGCATGTGCTGCAACAGATTTTTTTGTTTTTCATTGCGAAACATAAGCTTGACCGGTATTACGCAATTTCTTTGCTTTGTTGGCTAGCCAGTCATCTACCCTTGCTATACGTTTCTTCCCTTTCTTTATATTCTCCTTGTCTTGTTCTACAGTCAAACTAGTATTGTTTTCAGCTACTTCGTCTTCATTTGTCTGTGCACATTGTAGGATTGGTGGTGGTTCAATATGGTTTTTATCATCTGATACTAACGGGCTATCGGTACTTACTGGTGTGAGAGTAGTCTTTTTCGAAGAAACAAAGGGGCTTCTAGATGAACTGCTAGACGAGCTTGAAGATCCGCTGGAAGAACTAGATGATTTACTGGAAGATCTAGATTTATAGATAGGGTCCTTCACTGAATCATCGTCGTCTTCCGAAAAGGATTCATTAGCGGAGGTGGCATAGGTAGATATGTTTTCAGGAGGGTTGTAACTGCAATGCGCAAATGGTTCAGTGTCATTCCAACCTTCAAAAGTCGCATTTTCAACTGATTTCTCTTGAATAAAAAAAGTTATGTAAACAAGAAGCTGTGTAAAGAGGTGAAATTAGGTTTTGAACAATTTACAAAAAACTTCGAGGAAAACGTTTTATGGACGCCGAGGAAGCAGTGGCTGCGTTTCAAAATGCCGTCGAAGAGACCTCTAAGGACGAGTGGGCAAAGTGCTTTTCTCAGTGGTTCCATCGGATGCAGAGATGTATTGATGTAAATGGACACTATTTTGAAAAGATAAAATAAAAGTAATAACTTGCTAGTTTGTTCAGTTTTTGATTTTCTAAGAACTTTCAGTGTCACCGTCGTTAGGTTTCGTTCGTCGTTCGTTAGTCGGGCGGGTGTTGTGCCTTATGAATTATTTGTAAGAAACATTGTGGAAACTAAAAGAAAATGAATTGTTATGCGTTTATTCTAGCTCAACAAATAAAATAAAAAATAAAATAAAATAGAATTGTATAGAAGTACATACACATTATACATATACATATTTTACCTACATTCGGTTTTGTAATGGAACATCTGCATGTTTTAGTCTATGATTGTATATAGCGTAGCATTTAAATGAAAAAATTTTTTTTCTATTGTAATATTACGATCATCATCATCATCATCATTACAGCCCTTCACAAGTCCACTGCTGAACATAGGCCTCCCCTAAGGAATGCCACAAAGCACGGTCCTGAGCCACCCGCATCCATCGACTTCCTGCATGTCTTACCAGGTCGTCACTCCATCTAGTGGGGGGACGCCCTACACTTCGTCCGCCGGTACGAGGCCGCCACTCGAGAACCTTTTTCCCCATCGGTTGTCGGTTCTTCGAGCTATATGGCCGGCCATTGCCACTTCAGCTTACTAATCTGTTACATATATACAATCTGTGTATTACAGATTAGTAATATTACGATATTATTACCTATTTATTTACTTGAACAACAAATAATTTTACTTACCTGACTGAACTTTAATTTGAAATCTCGTATTATTAGCGCCGTTCCACACTGCATCAATATTGAAGCCACACTAAATAACACTAAAGTGTAAAAGTCTGAACTAATAATTGTCTGTACAGTACTTATTGTGTACTACTACTACTGTACAGACAATTATTAAATAAATAAATACATAGGCCTTTCTGTTAAATAATCTGGTTCACTGACATGACAGCTTACTTGGGTTGACAAAATTTTTGGCTTTGATAATTAATTATATTTTTTACAGGGTATTTTGTAACTCGTTGTATTAACTGGCCTCTCAATACTAATGTAATGTGTAACACAAAATGTAATGTGTAATGTATAGTACAAAATGTAATGTACGTACACAAAAATAAATGTAGTTTACAAAAATAAGTGATATTCATTCTGTAAATACTAGGAACAGACACAAGCTAGTAGTACCAGTTACTCGACTCCACCGAGTCAGTAAATCATTCTTGGGGCGATGTATACGCTTTTACAAAAAAATCCCAGAAA
Organism: Parnassius orleans; assembly: GCA_029286625.1. Classification (NCBI taxonomy): domain Eukaryota; kingdom Metazoa; phylum Arthropoda; class Insecta; order Lepidoptera; family Papilionidae; genus Parnassius; species Parnassius orleans. The sequence goes on along the minus strand of JAGSMP010000346.1, from coordinate 517,230 downwards.
ATATACAAAATTTGACCTGCTCAAAGTTCAAAAACTTTATTAAACAAAGTTTGTATAAAAAGGGTTATTATAATATTAAGGAATTTACGGATGATAATAACCCCTAGGTATAAGATGATCGCTACCAAGCTATTTCTAATTTGTTTTGTGTGGTTAATTGTGTAACTTATATGATTGTAAGCTGTTATTTTAAAAAAAAGAAGTCCCTCTGGGTTTCTTGCTGGTTCTTCCCAGGACAGAGGTTTTTTTTCGAACCAGTGGTAATTAAACAAAAGAGTGACTTTCAATAAGTATTATTTATAATCTATATTGAATAAAAAAGTTTCTGTTTCTGTTTCCAGTTAAAATTTCTGACATAGTAAAAGTAGAGAAATTAAATGATATTAGTATGAATGTTTTTGGGTTGGAATATAATAAAGAAAAACGATGTAATTCTATAGTAGATCCATTATTTTTTCAAAAGTGTCGTAAAGATAGACATATCGATTATTTTTTTCAAGGATACGAAAAATCATTATTGTTACATAAAAAATTTATCGCGGTTAGTTAGTAAACAAATTTCAAAAGACGGTCACGTCATGTACATTTGCGATTTTGCGAAGCATGTCTACTTCATTTTCCATCTCAGGAAAGGTTAAATAATCATGAACAATACGATTGTGCCCACATTTGTATAGAATTACCAAACAGTGAAACTTTAAAAAAGAATTGGTTTGGACAACCTATTTCAAATGATAAAATTAAATTTGATAGTTATGAAAAAATATAAAGATACCATTCGTAGTTTATGCTGATCTTGAGGCATTTTTAAAACCAATAGAATCATGTTCTAACGATCCATCCAAACCTTTCACACATAATATTCAGAAACATGAAGTGCATAGTTTTGGTTATTATATAAAATGTTCATATGATGATAAATTATCAAAATATGTAACATATTGCGGATCCAACTGTGCACAAGTGTTTATGGAAAATTTATCTAACAATTTAAAAGAAATAAATAGACTTCAAAAATATCCAGTTCCGCTAACAAATGAAGACAAAAACCAAATTTCAAATGCAACCATTTGTCATATTTGTGAAACAGAGTTAGCAGAACTTTTTTATGATTTTGATTGGTACACTGGTAGTTTTATAGGTGTTGCTCATGAATCATGTAGCTCGAAGTTAAGAACACCACGTCATATAACAATATTTTTACACAACCTTAGTCACTATGATGCTCATTTTATTGTTCATGCATTAAACTTTTGTGATGGTGAAGTCGAAGTTATCCCTAAAAATAAAGAAAAATATATATCCTTTTCCAAAAAATTAAAAATGAATAACCATGAAGTTATATTGAGATTCGTAGATTCATTTAAGTTTTTATCATGTAAATTAGAAGAATTAGCCATAAATCTCAGTAATGATCAATTTCAAAATTACGTAGAAATTACCTAATGATGAAGATTTCATTCGTTTAAAACAGAAAGGGTTTATCCATATGAATTTATGACTAATTATGATAGTTTAAACCTAACGTCGCTCTCTGAACAAAAAATTTTTTAGCTCGTCACTGATTCCCATATTTCAAATGATGATTTCAATAATGCTAAAGATGTTTGGGAACACTTTGGGTGTTGTAATATGCTAGATTATTCAAACTTGTATTTAAAACACGTTTTAGTTTTATCCGACGTATTTGAAAACTTTAGAAAGCTATGTATTAATACTTATGATTTAGACCCTGCCCATTATTACATAGCTCCCGGTTTAAGTTGGGATGCAATGCTAAAATATACAAAAATAGAATTAGAACTTTTAACAGATTATCAGAAAATTGCATTTATTAGATCAGGTATCAGGGGTGGTGTATCTCAATGTAGTAATCGTTATGCTAAAGCTAATAACAAATACATGGGGGATTATGATGCAGGGAAACCAAATTCATGTATCACATATTTTGATGCCAACAATTTATATGGTTGGACTATGTCTCAATATCTTCCTACTGATGGATTTGAATGGGTAAGTCCAAATACAGATTTTAATGTGTCTGAGACATCGGACTTCGGTTTTATTTTAGAAGTTGATTTGATATATCCAGATGAACTTCATGATTTACATTCGGACTTTCCTTTATGCTCTGAAAACATTTGTGTATGCAATACTAATGAGAATAAACTAGTCCCAAATTTAAATTATAAAGATAAATGTGTAATTCATTAGAAATTTAAAGCAGTGAAATGGGGTTAAATTAACTAAAATTCATAGAGTTTTAAAATTTAAACAGTCTCCCTGGTTGAAAATGTACTTAGATCTAAATACAAAATTAAGAACGTTAGCAAAATCAGATTTTGAAAAAGATTTTTTAAATTAATGAATAATTCAGTCTTCGGTAAGACTATGGAGAATATTGAAAAAAGGGTTAACGTAAAATTAGTTACACACTGGGAGAACCAGGGTAAAGCTTTAGGTGCTCAAGATCTAATCGCTAAACCACAATTTCATAGTCTTTCAATATTTTCGGAAGACCTAGTTGCGGTTCAGTTGCGAAAAACTAAGTTTATATATAACAAACCAATTTATTTAGGGTTTTGTATTTTAGATATTTCAAAAACATTAATGTATGATTTTCATTATAGCTATAAGATTAAAAAGTTTAGTAAAATCAAATTGTTATATACAGATACGGATAGTTTAATATATCATATATTTACAGATGATTTTTACACTGATATAAAAGCTGACCTTTCCTCATACTTTGATACCTCAGATTATGATTCAAATAATATTTTTGAATATCCAAAATTAAATAAAAAGAAATTAGGTTTTTCAAAGATGAAAATAATGGTAAAATCATGAAAGAATTTGTGGGTTTACGATCTAAAATGTACGCTTTTAACTTAGAGAATAAGACTATAGCCAAGGCAAAAGGGGTAAATAAATGTATCACTAAAAAAATGACAATGAATAGTAATAAGTCTTCTCTATTTAATAAAAAAGTGCAATATTATAGTATGCTTAGATTTAAATCAATTAAGCACACAATTTTCACACAAAAATTAAATAAGATTGGTTTATCATATAATGACACAAAGAGGCATATTTTAGATAATAATATTGAAACATTAGCTTGGGGTCATTATAAATTGCGCTAAGTATTGATCGTTTTTACTTTTATGTCTGTGTGTAAATAAAATTTGTATTGATTGTAAAATTATGATAATACTATAATGTGACGTAGAGTTTATTACATATTTAATTATTGTTTGATTGTAAATAATTTAAGATGGTTGTTGTTTCTATTTGTGTGTGTGTGTGTGTGTATACATTTGAGGTTGAGGTGATTGTCAAATTCTGATGTACTAATTGTGTTAGAAATAGTATACAGATCATTCTGTTTTATATAATTTTTGCAATATATATTAATTGTTTACACCAACACTTTCACTTTTTATTTCATCCCTTAGAACTTTAGACGTGTGTAATGTTTCACGTTATCCATCCGTTTACTGCTATTGTGGCAGGACCAAGTGGATGTGGGAAGTCAAATTTTGTAACAAATTTCATAAAATCAGTTACAGAAATATGTAATTGTGATTTTAATCAGATCACATGGTGCTTTGATGAAATGCAACCTTTATATAATTTACCAAATGTTAACTATCATCAAGGAATTCCAAATCTTAATATGTTTGATGGTGAAAACCCACATCTTGTTATTATTGATGATCTAATGAGAGAGTCTGATGGAAGAATTGTGGATATATTTACAAAAGGTAGTCATCACAGGAAACTTACTATACTCGAGATAAAACTCAAATAAGATTTTTAGCACGACAAGTGTCACCAGATAACCCAAAATTCATTGAAGATGCCTACAGTGATGCAACTCTAGAGGCGCATGGATATTTAATGGTAGATTTAAAACAGAATACCAATGATTTTTGTCGTATCAAGACAAATGTCTTCCCATTTAATGGTTTCTGTACAGTCTACGTCCCCACAAACGAGTTTAAATACACCAAGAATCAAACAATTCAAATCATTTTTAAAAGATGCATCGTCGGCTTATAACACATAAAAATTTGCTAAACGCTTTGCATACGCTTAAACCAAAATATCAATAGCATTACTTAAAACGTGTGATGAAGAAGAAATAAATTGTATTTGTGAATGTATTCATAACGTTTTACAAGGAAAGGTACCTCTTAAAGATCAAGATAAACAAAAATTGAATAAACACAAAAATATACTCCGTAAACTGGTGCGTAAGTGTAAACATAAACTAAGAAAAAATATAATTATACAAAAAGGAGGGGCTTTCCTACCAATAATATTAGGTGCAATATTGAGTGGATTAGTAAGTGGACTAGCCAGTTAACATGGAAAATGCAAAGAAAATGATACTTATCGAACCTGGATTGATTGAAAAATTAAAACAAGAAAATAAGGTTAATAGTAATTTGTCTCGATTAGATATTGAAATGCAAAATATTATGAATAGTAAGACGGAAGACCGAAAGAAGTGGATGTTATATTTACAAACACTACAAAGATACCTTCATTTTACCGAAGAGGATCGTCAACCACTCAGATTACCAATTTATTCTGATACATCTAATGAAGATTCAAATGAGTCTAAAATTGGTTTTAAAAATAAAGATAGAGATCTAAAAACTTCAGTTGATGCTGAATCTTTGTTGGAGGAGAATCGATCCATTAAAAGTAAAGAAAATGATGCAAATCCACTTTACACACCAGCTCAAATACTCAGTTTAATACCAAAAACTTATAATAAAAAAAGTCAGAGTAAGAGTGAGAGTTTCGCAATAATTACAGTTTTTATCAGTTTATTTATAGATTAACAAAAGTTTTTTTATAGATTAGAAATTAAATTTAGAAACATTTCACATTTTATGATTTTCGATAGATGTCATTATTATCTATTTAAGTAGTAATTAGTTACTATAAACTTTATTAATTCCTAATTAAATGAAATAACGAAAGAACTGAAAAATGAAAGTTAGAATTTTCAAATAATTATGAATTAAATTATTTAAACATATAAATGTAAGTTATTTATTTTTATTTTATTTATTAGTAACTAGAGGTAAAATGTTACTGCTTCTTGAATTTCACGTTAGATGGCACTGTCTTGATAAAGTGAAACGTGAAGATTATCGGCGTAGATCAAATTATTACGCAACGACTAAAACAAATTTAGGATTTATTTATAAATTATAAATATGTTATTTATTAAAAAAACACATCAATAATCAATAATATAAAATAGAAATTAACATCTTGAGGAAGGAAAATACTTAACCCTCCTTTTTTAAAGTTCCGCAATCGGTTAAAAAGTAGCCTATAAGTTGCCCCGGGTCCCTAACCACCGACATACAAAATTTCATGAAAATCTGTCCAGTAGTTTTTGCGTGAATCGGGAATACACAGACAGACAGACAGACAAAATTCTAAAAACCACTAATTTGGCTTCAGTGCCCTTTATTTAGTCCCCTGGAATTGTTTTTTCCAGAAAATATTAGAATTACAGACACGACTTTTCTACAGATTTATTATATGTATAGATTCAGAATTTTAGTGGATGAGATGTTTCGCTCCTATTTTATAGATAATAAGCAATAACAACAATAACATTTTGGAAATAAAAATTGTAACAAAATTAAGGAATGTGTTTTATTGATGATTCAGAATAGCATGGTAGTTATGAACAAAGAAGTATAATACAATAGCACTGCTAAGCAGGGCGTACGAGTAATAGATAAGAGCAGCAATGACGGTGTTCAAGGAACAATAGATAAGAGGAAAGGGTGAACAATGGAACGCTAATGAGGTGCAGGCCCACCGGATATCAATTAGATATTATATAATTGATCTGCACATCTCCGGAACCGCGCATCCTACGCAAAAACGGACCGCAGATTCGTAATCAGAGCATGCCAAAACCTTTCTATCTTTATTTTTAAAATCCGTCGATCCACCGTTAGCCGATGAGGGCTGAGGTTCTGGCTCAGTGAGCCAGAACTGGTACAAACTAACTACTGAAGCTCAAGCGAAGATGAAAGTGATGATGAAATAGCATCTAGTAGCACCAACACACCATCGAAATCTGGCTTCCATGTGACCCAAGACGATATAATGGACGGCGTGTCACCCTTATCTTAAGTTTTCTTGTTACAATCTACTTTATATTTTACGACAGAAATAAAAAATAATGCTCAAGTAAACATTATTTATTTTTAATTCCAACCTCTTCCAAAGTTCTAAGTAGCTGGTAAAGTACCTATTATGATTCTACAATAAAACAATTAACTACTCATATATTATAAAACAATAGCCTAGTACCATCTAGTACTTTAGAACGCGACTGTACCCATGCGCAGACACTGTCCACCTGTCCACTGTCGCTCAGCGTTCTTTTTACGTGACGGGACCATCGGTCACTAATAAAAATATTAGTGATCGATGGACGGGACCTGTATATCATTATCACGCATACAATCCGGGCAAATCAATACGTAATAACAGCAATTAAAGTTTGGTTTTCAAAACCGCTGATAGCTTTATTACAGTCACATAAGTTATTCATGTTCAGTGACTTCAGTGTAATGGAAGGGCAATAAAGCTTAAACTTATTTTCTATCGCTTAATATGAGTTTGAATGGAACAACATTATTGCCAGTCATAGCCGAACTTAGCAAATGGCTTGGGTTTATAGTTGTTGCTTTTGGTTTTCACTTAGATTAGGCGGTATTTTAATCGGAATATTTTCAGCAGTGAGTAGATCAATCATCAAAATCAATGTTTCATTAAAATACTAGACATTAATAGGCGGGAAAAATTATTAATAGTATTTTTCAGATACAAGCTATTATCCTATTAATAATTTGTTGTGTTGAGTATTCTGAACCGGAAAAATTAAACAAAAATAGCAGTTTGGATAAGTGACGTTAATCTGATATACACAAGGATTATGTTGAAAATTTGCAAACAGGTTTAATGTCATTCATTGATTTTTATAAAACCTCATACTACTTTAGACTAACTTCTATTATGTTTTCAATTATAGATCCAAAAAGTATCTTGGAATAATCATTGTATTGACGTGCATCTACATTATAATATGTTTGCTATATGTGCATGAGCCTACAGGTAGGTTTAAAAGTTTTCTTTGATATATACCTACAGTTAATAATTATTACAGGGCACAAGCCTTGAATCAGGGCCGACTTAGAACATGCAGGGTCATCCTAGGGCACCCAAGGCTTTTATAAAGTAAAAAAAATACTTGAAATATCAACAATGTGACCGGTCCATTTCCACTTCAGTTTACTGATTCGTTTTGCTACACCGGTTACTATGGTTCTATTGCGGGTTTGCGGGTATACTCATTACGAAGTCTATCACAATGAGAATCTCCGAGCATAACCCTCTCTTGTCTTGCAACTCTCTGCATTTGGCTGGGTTTTGTACTCTGGTTCTAAACGAAGCACTATGGTAAAACCCACTGAAGTGATTGTAGTCGTCGTCGCATAACCCCCATTTCGACGGCAGCAAATGCTTTCTCATAGTCCACATACGCAAGGCAAAGTGGCAAATTGTACTCTCTACAATTTGTCGAAGAATATTATATTAATATGTATGTGATCTATGTTTCTAAAGCCCTTTCGGAAACGGCTTGTTCAGGAGGCTGGATGTTGTCAAGTCTGCGGGCGAGATGATTTCTAGTGACTAAAACAGCACGTAGACTCCAAATTGACGCCAGGAAATTCGGAATAGAGCAACGGAACCTAAGGAGCCAACAGATGGCCGACTCCATTGAGAAGGAGTGACTCTTTATAATGAACTCTTTCTCCACCCAGTAACGAAATAAAGTAAAGAATCGCAACTTCAATGAAGAGAGATTCTTTGAAGTTGCGAGTAATTTCCGTGAAGAGAATATTTTTTTGTTTATACAGGTTTTAGACCAAGTTTTTGATGTATATACATATTATTGTTATTAAAGGTAAAATTAATTTAACATTTTTTTAATGAGAAGAGAGAAAGTTTACATCGTCAGTAAGGAGTGTGTATGTGAAAAAGCACTATGATTGTAATTTAAATAAAGAATAGGCTATTTAAGCCGCATAGGTATGCAAACTAACATTTTATTTTAAACTAGCTTTTTACCCGCGGCTTCGCTAGCGTTGGCTTCAATTTAGAAATATCATTAACACAGTAATGACCGCATTATTTTATTTTTTTTAAGTTTAGATACCTATTTAAATATTGTTTAATGATGGTTTCTTATCAACTTGGCATAAATTTTATTTTTCCAAATAGATTAGAAGTTGGAGAAAATTCACGTGTCCAAGTGGACACACTAAGCGCTTACAATAGCTAAAAAGTTGAGTAATTTATCTTGTAGTAGTTAGTAGTTAGATAAAAAGAAATAATAACATTATTATAGTAGGTTTTTTGCTTCTGGTGATACATTGCAAAACATGGTATACATAGGCAAACGTCACACTTCATACACTCTTTGATTTGCAATACGGGCAGACGCATATTTTTTTCCTTACATACTTTCGAACGTAATGATTTACGCCGTCGAACCGCTGTATCAGCCAGTTTGGACGTAGAAGGTCTGCCTGCGCCTTTGGCAGCTATGCCATGAGTTTTAGGTGGTAAGGACAATTTCTCTTAGAAATTCCGGCTGTGGCATATAGCTTATCTTTCTTTCTCTGAAGTTGCCAAGCATTATACATGCATCCAGCATCCAAGTAAGTAGCGACCAGTACCACTTCTTTCCTCTGATATGTATCCTATACATGTTTATATTTTCGTCCATCCTGTCAACTCCACCCATATAATAATACTCACCCAGAAGAAATGGTCGTGGCACTTGAATAGATGCTTTTCCTTTTTGAATACAGTTTCACGGTAGTCAGCGGTTGCACGCCCAAATTGTGGGATGCGATGGAAACGATTGAATTATCCATCCATTTTACTACAAGGACACCATTTTCTTTTCTAATCACAGATTCATAATAACCTCATGGCTTTTTCTTCAACATTTTATTTGAAATCAATTTTTGACACTTCTGCAGGCGGTTTTCCCACACCGTGCCTGAAGCTCCATGTCCTTGCTGTCTAAAGTAGTCCAGAACATTCAAGTTGGTAAAAAGATTGTCAAAAAAAATTATAAGGCATTTTATTTTTTTCGTCGGTAATCTCGTTGATAAATGTTAGGAGAAGAGCAGCACATTTTCCAAAATACTGTTCATAAAGTGTATTTGGAGCCTTGCCTTGAAAACTTCAAAATTTAACAAGTAACCATCAGGAGTATACTGGCTCCATAGCTTGTAGCCGAACCGGATGGGTTTTCCTCTGATAAATTGTTTATAGGAATGTTGGCCATAATATTTTACCATAGTTTCGTCGAATGATAGACTTTGTTTCGTCCGTCAAAATAGCAGGAGTGAAGAAAATTGATTCTGGTATCGGAGGTTTATCAGCACCTTCTTCATCTTCGCACAGGATATCTAGAATTTCAATTAGGAGCCGTTGCCCAGAAATTTGTTGAAATCGAAGAATCTGAAAATAATACATTACTTCTTGTAATGCTGTCTAGTGCTTACCTTGACCATGTGGACACGGCAAATTCAGTGGTATAAATATTACACTAAATCAAATCTAAGCAATGTTTTACTATTTTTCAAACATAATTCAATTATATCTCAGTGATTTGGCACAAAAATAACATAAATAAAACTAATATTTTGTAAATAATATTACTTACTCTCTTCTCGGGTCCATTTTTCACCGTAACCACAGAACACAATTACTCTCTACCAAGAGACCGTAACTGAAATTGACGGCAATTAAATGATTAACCCGCGAATCAACACTATATTATGACAGTGACAGTGACATAAGGTGCTTTGGGGTAAATCCGACATATTTTCTGATTAGTTGATACGATGCATATTTAATAATTATTTTTAAAAAATCTATCCAAGTTTGCAACCAACTCATGTCACTTTTATTTATGGAAATAAATATCCTAATTATTTTGTTATTCATATTACTAAAATGTCTTTGCGTTGCGTAAATACGATCATTTAAAATTTGACATATTTTTCTTCTGGTTAAGGTATAATTCCGATATAACGCGGGGTAAAACCGAAAATTCGGTAAAGTGTTCCTTTTTGACTTTCGACAGAAGGTTTGGATTTACTTTTCGTTCGTCTATACCCCTCTACAAAAAGCATTGATACATACTTTATGTTTCTAATTAAACTATATTTTGCTCACTTGAATTTTCGGAATTACCCACATAAAGTCCAGTGGTTCTAAACATTTAAGGTACCACCATGGCAGCGCACCTTGCGTTTCCGTGGTTGGACAGTTATTAGGTTAGTTAAAGAGGTTTCTTCAAACTTTTATAACAGGTAAGTGATAATAAAATAAAATAAAATTTTATACATTTCTTTATATATTTTTAATGAGTCAAAAGTATCCGAATTCGGGATTTTTTATCAAACCTTTAAAACTCATAACTCCGAAAATATTAACTTTATCGTAAAAAGTCATAGGATAGGACCTTTTTTATTTATGTTTTGTCAAGAAACGTAAAAGAAATATCGTTTATACTTTAGTCTTTTTCTTTATGCATTTTTAATGGGTCAAAAGTATCCGAAATTGGGACTTTTCAAGCCTTTAACAATTTATAACTTCGAAGATATTAACTTTATCGTAAACAGTCATGTGGTCTTTTTTATTTTTATTTTGTTAAAGAATATAAAAAAATTGTCCCGTTTGAAAATAACAATTCCTTGCAATTGAAAAAAAAATCAATATAAACAATATGGCACTGAGTTGCCCCATGGCAAAAACATGCATTTCTATCATCAGTAGGACAATTTGAAGAGAATCGCATAAAAAAGTTGAGGTGGAATAGTTTTCGGTACTCATGCGCCGATTCCTCCTGGACTATGTCTATATATTTGACATAGCGGTAGGTACGCCTTGCCCATTCTCGTTGGTTAAATTCTCGAAGGTGTTAAAATTATCCAAAATAACAATTTATGCTGACGAAAGATTGATAGCCACCGGAAACTACTATGGAAAAGTAATTCGATAGTCCAATTCGTAATTAACCCTGTGGGGTGTTTCCGAAAAAACACACAAAAACAATAGCTGGCTAATCTAACCTATAAAATAAAGCTTAAAAACGATTATCTATCATAAAATCAAACAATCATTAAGATTACTTAGCAAGTTCCTAAGATAATGAACGCGGGTAATTCCGAAAAACCGAAAGGAGTTGAAAAAAGCTGTTTCCACCGAAAAGTTGAAGGCACGACTGACACGACTGAAGCCAGGGAGATAAATAAAATGTCGTCTAGAATAATGTTACCAGAGCAAAAAATATTGCCTAGTTAAGTCGTAATTTGTAAATATCGGAATTCTCCCATTTTCGTAATAACCCCAAAGCACTATATAATGAAACGTTGACATTCTGTGGTTTGGCGTAAATAATTAAATATTCAAAAGTAAATGAAGTATGGCTATATTATGCATTTGAATTTAAAAAGATGCAGTTAGCAACCCGCCTGCCCAGCGAGGCAACAACGGCTAATATCTAACTTATTTCGTAATCTATGGAGGGAATCGAAATGATGAACGGGAATAGAAATATATTAGTAATGTAGAGGCGGCGAAATATAAGTCGATACCCCATTTCGTCTCGTGGGTGTCGTAAGAGGCGACAGAAGGGAAACTGAAACAGGAGATGGGTGGCAGCATCTTCCTGATAACAGTGCAGAGTAATAAAAAGCTGCGGCTGCCAACCCACTTGCCACAGACTCCAACGCGGGTTGACCGACTTCACATAAGTATACCTAAAAATTATTTCCGAAATATTTTTTTAACTTAAACGATATTTTCCTTCACTACCGAGAACGTGATAAATCTAAACTTCAAATTGCAATTAAAATATGATTGGTGTCGGTGCGGATCGAATTTGGGTTGCTTACGTACTATGAAATTTACGTTTGGATCGGTTCGATTACCGGATAACTTTCAAGATTCTGTCAATTTAGTTTTACTCATAGTTAAAATTAAAATAAATATGCGTTTAAAATTTGCTGTCTTTGATATTTATAGTACTTTTTCGCGAGACCCTTCATTTACTCATGTCAGCTATGAAACCGGGACTGTCACAAAAATCTCAATAGGTAGGTATGTCTGAAAACATGAAAGCTATCTTAATATAATTATGACAAACTGTTTTAAAAGTCTCATTAAAAGTAAAAAAGTAAAGAAGCAGCTTACATACGTCTTACGACTGTGCACAGGGCTGCTAATTACCCATGTGCAAAATAGTGGTTTCACATGTCCACGATTTTTTTTTAAACTACTTAGACATCAAGTTTTCGCCGTCAAGTTATTCTTTACTACTTTACCTTGTAATTAGTCATTCAAACTATTCCATCATTTGGATATGAAAATCTTACAGTCCACTTAATTTTCAATTAATTACATTGGACTTGATACAAAAAGAAGTTGGTGAAATATTGCTATGCTGAAAGAAACCCAACATATTCAACTAAAGACATTCTGCCTTCTCACAGTTTTGTGTACGCAGTTCTGTTAATCATTTTGCTAAAAGGACAATAACGATAAATCATCCGACACCGGTTTGGATATTTTAAGTCTGACAATTTTGATGCTGAAAATAAGTATTCAATAGAATTCTCTTTAATTTCATCAGTTACACAACAAAGCCGCCAACATTTATATAATACATGAATTAGGCATAAAGTGATGTAGATTCTATTAAAATTCTGCTTCTGTCAAAAATACGCTATCAGCGCTGATAGCGGTGTGTAATGAAATTATTTTACGATATTTTTTAAATTCAGGACAACAAACAATTTCATAATAATGCTTAAACCAAATAACATTTTATAAATAGTATTAGTCATTATGTAACCAGCACCATTATCTGCAAAGTAATATTAAATTCGTAACAATAAATAATAAATGCACAGTAAACAGAGTTTAAGTGAAAAAGAAAACAAATAAAGTTGATAGTACTTAGTAACATAAAAATCAAAATGAGACAAAAGGGAAAAAAGTGCTAAAAATAACAAATTTATCTTGTGAAATATTTTAAGATACCATTGAATGTCTAACAACTTTCTTAGAACGTTCTTGCGAAATTGATACGATATATCAACATTGAGTTATATGTACCACGTACTAGAGAAGCTATTCCAAACAAAAAATGTGCGCTACTCTATGTCTTCGCGCATGCACGGTAGATAGTAAAATATTACGACATTATTACCTATTTATTCACTTGAACAACAAAAAATTTTACTTACTTGACTACTGAATTTTTATTTACGTAAGGTTTAAACTTTAATTTGAAATCTCGTATTATTATCGCCGCTCCACACTGCATGAATATTGAAGCCACACTAAATGACACTAAAGTAAGGTGTACGGATTGCAGTACAGTTCAGTTGAACATAGTGAATGTTCGGAATGTGAAATCTAGTGCGTAGTACATATATATCAATGTATAACAATATGAAAAAATAGCCATATTGTGTTTAGTTGTTAATATTGCCAAACGATCTCTATTCATTGATTTAACTCGTCAAGCTATATCATGATATAGTCAAAAAACAATGTTAAATTTAATTAAATGCCACCATTTCGTGCCATAATTGACTACTTTATGATATTATTAATTATAAAATCTGGCCAATACATATATAAAATTGTATATGTATTGTATAATTGTAATTGTATAAATGTGTATGTATATCTTTATTTATAACTATCTGGATAGTGAGAGTTTTGCAATAATTACAGTTTTTATCAGTTTATTTATAGATAATCAAAACTTTTTATAGTTTAGAAATTAAACTTGAAACATCTCACATTTTATGATTTTCGATAGATGTCATTATTATCTACTATTTAAGTAGTAATTAGTTACTATAAACTTTATTAATTCCTACTAAAATGAAATAACGAAAGAACTGAAAAATTAACGTTAGTATTTTCAAATAATTATGAATATATTTTTATTTTATTTATTAGTAACTGGAGGTAAAATGTTACTACATTTAGAATTTCACTTTAGATAGCACTGTTTTGATAAAGTGAAACTTAGATTGTCGGCGTAGTTCAAATTATTACGCAACGGTTAAAACTAATTTTAGGCTTTATTTATAAAAATGTTATTTATTTAAAAAAAAACATCAATAATCAATAATATAAAATAGAAATTAACATCTCGAGGAAGGAAAATACTTAACCTTGAACTAAGAAAAAACTAACACACAAAATTTCATGGAAATCTGTCCAGTACTTTTTGCGTGAATCGGGAATACACAGACAGACAGACAAAAATTCTAAAAACCACTAATTTGGTCTCAGTGCCCTTTATTTAGTCCCCTGGAATTGTTTTTCCAAAAAATATTAGAATTACAGACACGACTTTTCTACAGATTTATTATATGTATAGATTTACAAAAAGTGACGTCATTGTTGTATGATCATAATATTGTATTACTTACAGTGTAACAACGTTTTCATGATGGTTTATATATTAGTCGAATTGGTGCGTCTCATTGGCCTGACTATCGTCGTAACAACAATGTTATTGATGTTAAAACAAAACACAATGGATATTGGTCTTCTTATAGGAGCAAGTGTAGTCGGAGGTTTCGTTTTATGTAAGTTTAGATTTCGGTGTATATATGCATTTTAACTTACGTGTAATGTATTTTAACTTACAAATTGTTACTTTATTAACATTATCTGTTCGCGACGGCAAAAAGTGTTGTTTTTTTTATAGAATAAGGGTGACAAACGAGCACACAGTACACCTAATGGTAAGTGGTTGCTGTGGCCCATAGACATCTACTAAATCTATCTTCGTTTGCGAATTTAAATGCAGGTGCCTTGTCAGCCGTGAGGACTAAGATAGAATGCCTCTTTTCCAGTAAAAAGGGTCTCCGGTGCTCTACACTCACCATACGAAACGCAGCGGCATTAAGCTGCTATTTCACGCTGGTATTCTGTGAGAGCGTGGTCCTTCCCCGGTCGAGCCGACCCATTCGTGCTACAACTATACTATTAATATAGCTGCAGAGTGTGTGAAAAAGAAGATTACTACGGATCCGACTGCAACAAGTTTAAAAAAGCAAAAAGCAGATGTCAACAAAAGATGGGAACTCGCAAAGAAAAATAATATATGTATCCGCTGCCTACGTTCCAGAAATCAAACACACAGATGCAAGACCATTAAGTGTGGAATAGAAGGATGCACCGTGATACACAACCGACATCTCCACTGTGATAAAAAGGAGAAGGCAGAGGTTATAGAAAAGGAACCACAAGAAACCGTGGCCAACTCGTTCGCTGTGTCAAAGCATAAAGCCTACCTAAAAATAATTCCAGTACGAGTAATTGGACCGGCGGGAGAAGTAAACACATACGCCCTGCTGGACGATGGGTCAACAGTCTCATTAATGGATGAAGAGATTGGAGCTACAGAGCGGTTGGACCCCTTCAAGATCACTGCTATCGGGAATACTACTCTCGATTCGCCGGGGTCCCGAAGAGTCAAAGTTACGCTGAAAGTCTCCACAACAGAAAGGTGCCGTTCAGAGCACGCACGGTTACAAGCCTGAACTTGGGGCCACAGACTGTGTGCGCAGCAGACACAGCAAAGTGCGATCACTTAGAAGACCTAAAGGAGCAGCTGACATATGACTCCGGCAACCCGAGGATCCTGATAGGACAAGACAATTGGAGACTTCTGATAGCCACTCAAGTCCGCAGAGGTCCGCCGCACCAGCCGATCGCCTCGCTCACCGAACTAGGATGGGTGCTACACGGGTCACACATCAAAGCCCTGAATCAGCGCATCCACACAATCAAAGAGCTGATCACTACGAGCGAGGAGAAGATAGAAGAGCAACCAAAAGAATACTTGCTTTTAGAATCTCTCATCATCCACCCGAGAAGACCACAGTCCAATCCAGAGAGGAAGGCTGAAGACAAGAAAGATGAGAACACGTTAAATAACAGCCCCCGAAAGTTAGAAGACGGGCACATAGAGAATACACACCTCTGGAAGAAAAGAGATGTCAAGATGCCTGTCAACGACAAAACGACAGTTAATAAGTCAACGTCTACGTCTCCCAAACCTACCGGCGAGGAAAGATCCTTGACCATCACACAATCGCGTCATGGTCGGCAACACCGAGAAGCCGTCCCCGATCCAGTCAAATTTTCAAGATGGGAACGCTTATTGCGAGCTACGGCCAGAGTGCTATAATTTATAACACTCTGCCGCAAAACCACAGATAGAACCTTCTAAAAGAGGACTAGAAAAAAAAAGAACAAGATCCCGACTGGAGGAAATCGACAAATAATTCGCGACACGTGGCGCAACCTCCCAGTCGAGTGAAAAATACAGATGTCAAAAAATACATCATACTCAAGGCCGAATTCATCAGAGAGGCCAAAAAGCTCCTAGTACGTGTCATCCAAGAAGACTCCTTCAAACAAGAGATAGCCGATCTCCGTAAGGATAATAAGGACGCCAATGACAGCCGCCTACGACCGCTCCAAATAGAATTGAAAGACGGGATCGTCGCTCTACGAAGTCGCATAGCCGCCGTGAAGGGAGTCACAGAAGACATGAAGGGGCCACCTATATTGGACGGCAATCATCACATCAGGCAACTTTACATCGACTGGACGCATCGTAGCCTGCATCATTGCGGAACCGAACCTACCATCAACATGGTTCGACAGCACTACTGAGTGATCCGACTTTGACCCACCACGAAAATGATAGTGAGCCAATGCGTAAATTGTCGCATTAGAAAAGCGCAACCATCAGCGCCAGCCACCGGTGATCATCCCAGCACACGTCTCGCTCATCATCAGAAACCGTTCACCTTCACCGGTCTGGACTACTTTGGGCAACTCTCCGTCACAGTGGGACGTCAACACCAGAAGAGATACGTGGCTCTCTTCACCTGCCTTACATCCAGAGCTGTCCACCTGGAAGTTGCCGCGAGTCTCAGCGCAGACTCCGCGATACTGGCCCTAAGAATATTCGCTGCGCGCAGAGGATGCCCTACCGAGATTTACTCCGACAACGGCACCAATATGCACGGCGCAGATAAGGAGCTTCGGGAGGCCCTCCAAGAAGAAGCCAGTCGACGAGGCATAGTGTGGCGTTTTATCACCCCCTCCGCGCCTTTCATGGGAGAGGTGTGGGAACGTCTCCGTTGCATGAAGACAGCATTATACACCGTCCTTCATAAAATACATCCCCATGAAGAAGTCCTAGCCAGCAATTAACAATTTCATTGGTGCGGGCGGGATCGAACCCGGGTTGGTCGCGTACTGTGAAATTTACAGCGAGCGCTTAGCCCCTGAGCTACCACGGATAGGTAATTTAGAAATACATTTTTGTATTTAGTCATTTTTGTGAGCAGCCTTACAATTTTTGAGTCTATACCTGCGACTTGGTGTTGCCGCCCTTCATCAATGAAATTTGAATGTTTTGCTTTTTAATTTTAATTTAATAAAACATAATAAGTTTATATAACCCTTAATATAATATTCCTTTAAAACTAACATTTTTATTGTACGCCTGCATGTGTATGTACATATTGTGCAAATTGAGCAAAGCGTGTGAATGTTATAATTTTGCGTCTATCAAAATAGCATTTCTTTTATTTCTCCATAACTATAGGATAAAAAAGGATGTAAAGAATTACATTATAGTACTCATGCAATATATTAGCCGTCTAGTGGCGGCGTAAGTGAATCCACTACCCTATATTATCCTGTGGGTGTCGTAAGAGGTAACAGGGGGAAATAAAACAGGAGGTGAACAACACAGTATTTTCCTGATAACAACACAAAATAATAAGATAAGTCTGACAACTATTAGGTACTAAGTGACTGCCCCGTTGGTCTAGTCTAAGCGCGACTCCTGATAATGTGATCCCGGGTCGAGTCATAATCAGTTACTGAGCTTTTCTGTCAAGAGATTCTCATTAGCAACCCGGAGTTACGAAGTTGGGATGCTTAAAGCCGTTAGTACTGCGCCCGATCTCTCTCCGGTCGTATTGCTGTTCCATCGGACGATGAGAGTGAGGGAATAGGGAAGGGAACTGAACTGGAACACTCACTCGCGCACTATAATCCTGTTCGCATAAGGATAATATCCGTTGACACCATGTGCGAACATATGTAGATATAGTCCATAAATATAGTCTTATTTCAGCAGTAGTGATAGTCTGTAATGAATGAATAATGAAATATTATATTTTAGTGGGTATGTTTTATATGTGGGTGTGTGCGGCGAATTTACCAATTGTAATAAATGAGAAGAAACATGACGAACAAGCTGCGACCATTGCTAAATTACATCAACTTTTGAACGCAAGTAAAGCAAAGACAATGGGCTTAGATGATACTTCGAGGTTGGTTAATAACGAGTACTCGTACCATAACAATGTATTTGTCGTATCGAACAAAAATATACCAGGGGTTAAAGATATGCGTCAGACAGTCCGAGGTTTTAGAGTTTCTGTGCCATGCTACTCATCGGGCTTTAACAATTAATATTGTTATGTAGTCTACGCAATATATGAATTGTACAAATTTCCCCCCAGATTAAATATGTAGGTATAATTTAATAAAGAGGCATCAATTAACAAAATTGTTTTATTTCATGCTCAAGTGATACCTTGTTGTAAGATCATATTTGTAGATTACAAAGATGACCTACTATTTTGTGTGAGTAGAATAATAGAAGGAAAGTGACTTGTCGCGTTAACTTGTAAGTTTAAATTATAATTTTCACTGTAGTCACATAATATCTAAAAACATCTATAACCCACCTTTTAATCTTCTTCATCAGCTTGTTCCCCAGATGGACTCCCCAGCTTTTCCTGTTGTAGGGAAGATTTGATCGTCATGCTTGACAGATGGATTAATGCTTAGAGTATCAAACGTCTCGCACCTTTGACGCTGCTGCCCGTAGCCGGTCTGGGTATTTAACATGTGCCGTAACAAGATAGTTGCGCCGCCATCTATCGGAAGCCATAGAATCTGTAATGATCTGTCATTTACCATAGCCGTCTCTTTCTAAGATTACGGAACGAAATAGGGCGATAGATTCTTAGACTCTTACGCAGACACCACACACTTTATGTAGGTAACTAAGGGAGTAGAATAGAAATAACACCTCCCTTCCTTGTATACTTACGTTACTGTTCGGGTAACAGTTGTTTAAACACTGACCGATAATTTCACGGCATTTTTTGGTCACCTCACCAAAATCGATGTCACGTCTAGTTTATAATACATAGCCGTGGTATCTCAGGGTCAAAGTATTTTTTTTTTTGTAAATTTCACATTGATGTGAGAACTTGCTCTCTTGCTTACACAATTGATCCTTCATCTTCATTATCATCATCGTTACAGCCTATCAAAGTCCACTACTGAACATAGGCCTTCTTCCCTTGGGGAGGAGGAAGGACATTTGCCATATTTGCGATACTAAATAGTAGCTTCCCTTAAGGTAGAGACAGACTGGTCCCACGTATGTACGCAACGTATGCAACGCATTATGACGTCTGGACTCTTGATTTTGTATGAAAAAGGCGTCCGACGCAACGTCGATCTGCGATGTCTAGATCGGTGTCGGAAGGTGGAGGGGATGTTCGTACGTAATCCCAAGCGTACGACCAGAGCTGTCTCGCCAGCAACGCAAAGTCAGGAATTTGTATTAAGAAAAACCCAAAATTAGGGGCTTTTTAGGTGCTAATTAGGTGCCAAGTTTAAAAATTAAGTGCTCTAAAATTTTCACCGCAACGAACTGTTAAAATTTTCGTTGCTAGCAAAACGTATCGCTAGCAACGCAATGAAGTTATTAGATATACGATAAATATTAATAGCAAGGAATTAAGTGCTAATTAGGTGCTGCAAGTATAGGCAATGACAAGGCGCCCCCTAATAAAAATAAGTCGTTATTCAAAACAAAGCAGATGCAAAATTCAGGTTTTCTGAAAATCAGAATAGATTCAGAATTGCTTTTAGAAAAAGCCCAAATTAGGGGCTTATTAGGTGCTAATTAGGTACCAAGTTTAAAAATTAGTTGCTCTAAAATTATCACTAATAGTTAAGTGCTGAAAGATTATTGAGGTCGGATGTAGATGACGGTAATATTCTGGGAATTATCGGGTCCAGGACCACCATTACCTTACTATAAGGTATGAACGGCATTTTTTGTTCTTTATCAGTTATATATATTATAGATAAGATAGGTCGAATCTGTACTAAAACCGAATCAGAACGCCCCGACTCCACGTAGTCGGGTCTGCCCTACCCCTAGAGTGTTTTTGTAAAGCCGTAGGCGCGGAGGGAGAGCAGCCCCCGCCCGCCGTGACAAATTGCAGGCATCTGTGCTTGCCATATAAAGATGGTTAATATATCTTTTAACTGTTAAAATAAACAGAAATTTAACAAATTTATTAAATAAATAAAATTAACCATAATGAATAAAATTATCATATTCCAGTCCATTCAAAACAATCCACGATCGATTTCTTACCTTACCGATTTATAATTTTATATTAAATTAGCCGTATTTATGCCATCTAGAGTCTTCTTTACGTACCACCTTGAGAGTCAATTAATTTTCGTTCGATAAAATGACTTTAATAGGCTTCACATGTCTAAAAATAATCATTGTAATAATTATTTGCTTCAAAATTAAACTTATATCCAATATTTTATGCTAAACTTGTGGTTTAATTTATCATAATCATAATTATTAAATAAATCGTTTGCCGTTAAATCTTTTGAAGTTATATTTTTATTAAACCGTACGAAATGATATTTTTAACACATAGATGTAACGCTATTGGCTTAATACGTTAGTGGTTGATCTTAATTTTATCTACTTGGTTGTTACGCTATTGGCTGAAATATTGGTTGGTATTAATTTAAACGAAGAAATCATTTGCTGTTAAATATTTTGAAGTGATATTTTTATTAAACCGCACAAAATGATATTTTAACACATAGGGGGAAAGCTATTGGCTGAATTCATTAGTGGTTGATGTTAATTTTATGTACTTTGTTGTTACGCTATTGGCTGAAATATTGGTTGTTATAAATTTAAAGGAAGCGCGTCAGTTTAACATTATTTTGTTTAGTTTACATTGTCATCAATATATTACAAGGGATTTATATAAAAAGTTGGAAAAATAAATACTAGAGAAGTTAATTAAGATTTAGTGAAATTGGTATTTTATTATTTAGCGTAGTTAACAAATATAAGATTTTAGTTACCAGTTTAATTTTCACCTTTTATGATGCCGAGACGTAACACAGCTCACAGGGATCATTTTGAAAAAAGTGCCGGAGGCGAAAAAATGGCAATATGTAATTATTGTAAAAAAACTTTATCGTACAAATAATGTTTCGGAACATTAATAAAATATAACTAATAATCATGTCTACTTAATAAAGTAATCAATAAAAAATAACAAAAAAATTTGAAAGGCAGAAAATATTAAACATTTATATTAAGTGTATAAGTAATCATTGTAAATATTTAATTAATAAACTTTCAAATACGCTTAGCTTAATAAGACTTTTTAATACTAAAGAGTCCTGTGCCTATTAAAGTATGAGGAAATGGTGAATTAAAATTTCATGCGTAAAATTTAAGCAATAAAATTAACATCTACAGATTAAAAATAAAAATTCAATACAAAAGTAAGTAATATTTTTTACTGTTAATTTTATCTGTTAAAAAAAAAATAACTTTTAACAAATAAATAAATTCAACCATTAACGCCATGTCTAGAGCCGTAGAGGCTGAGGCTGGTCGGAGGTGAGCATGGGTGCCTGTGATTTGCGACGCAAGGGCGAAGGGGCTGCACTTCCCGCAGTGCCGAAGCCGTTGCAGAAGTAACTATGTCAATATTCCTGCAACGCAAATTTCAACAGTTCGTTGCGGTGAAAATTTTAGAGCAACTAATTTAACTTGGTACCTAATTAGCACCTAAAAAGCCCCTAATTTGGGATTTTTCTATAAGCAATTTTGATTCTATTCTGATTTTCAGAAAACCTGAATTTTGCATCTGCTTTGTTCTGAATAACTACTTTATTTTTATTAGCGGCGCCTTGTCATTTCCTATACTTGCAACACCTAATTAGCACTTAATTCCTTGCTATTAATATTTATCGTATATCTAATAACTTCATTTAAATTTTACTTTTATATATTATATATACTATTTGACCTGTTAAAATTTAATTTTTTTAAAATTTTAACAGGTCGTTGCGGTGATAATTTTAGAGCACCTAATTTTTAAACTTAGCACCTAATTAGCCCCTAAAAAGCCCCTAATTTTGGGTTTTTCTAAATGCAAATTCCTGACTTTGCGTTGCACAACTTACGACCAGTGTGTTCCTAGAACTTACGCGTAGCACGTCATAAACAAATAGACCCTTGCACAGTGATAATTTAAAAAAACACTTAAGGGTAACTATTTTTTTTTTTGGAGTTTATAGCCTGGTATCTAGACCTTTAGGCCAAGTCTTAGGTATTTTTATTCGGTTTATTATAATTTCCCCAAATGTTTATTTATCCTTCATAGTACACTGCTTCACAATATGTTGATGCGTCACATTGTACAGCCCTTGGGAGATTTTGACGGCAACTTGAGTCAGCAGACAGCTGACAGTTGGCGATGGTATCTCATGGCGCCTAAGCAGATAGACACCTTATCTTGAGAATCACATCACCATCAGAGCACTTGTTTCACCGTTTCCACTAATAGTTCACATGCGCAGACACTTAATACACAAAATCGCACCACTTTTACATATCAAAATCCACTTCAAACCATTATTCAAACAATAATACAGGAGCAGCAAACCGCCGCCGATCTAGTTCCCGCCAAAACTCGGGTAACTATTAATTTTGATTTACTGGTTGCAATAACAATAAAAGTGTGCTACAAAAATAATTAATAAGTAAATGATTAAATTTTAGAGGTATATATTTTGTTTCGATGTTTTAAATGTAATTTGTGTTCCTTTAAGTTTTTGGTTTTATAATTATTTGTCATACCCTGATGTGAAACTGTTCGTAAATATTTAGTTTCTTTACTTTCTTAATAAATAAAAAATGTTTTTTGTCTTTTATTTTTATTTAGCACGTCTTGAAACAGGTGTATTTTAAAGAGTGATTTTATGAATGTTACATTATGTAACTGAGTGCATTTAGATAATTCTAATACAATGCATTTAATATAAAAACAAATTAATATCACGAATGTTATCACTCTCTTAAGTTTCTCCACCTTTTCTACCGACTTCAAACAGGAGGAGGTACTCAATTCGACTGTACTTTTGTTTTTATGTGTTACCTCAACTTTTTTCTATGTGAACCGATTTCGATGATTCTTGTTTTATTTAAGAGCTGGTGTTTCACATGTGGTTCCATATAAATATGATCAAGGTCTGACCAATAGTTTTTGAGTTATCCTTAATTATTTATATTGAAGTCCGTTGTACAATTTTTTTTAATTTTTAATTATTATCGTAGTAAGTCTTGTATGATAGCCCCTTTAAAATTTTAATTATTATTTATTTTTTGTGTTTTACTACCAATGATTTTCTAATATACTTACTAAGAAGAAAAGTAGTAAATTACCATTAGCGTCTTTTCAACTTCAAATGACCTTTCCAAAATATGTAAAAATGTTAAATAATAATGTTGGAAAGACGCAAATGGTTATATGCGTCTTTCCTTCGAAGTTTTTGCGTTGCCGGGTGTATTTTTTAAGCTAAGATGAAAAGGAAAATTCATTTTATTTAAATAAATAAACAAATTATCAAAAAAATAAGTTCGTCTTTAAAATCTTCATGTCTCTACCTATCAATTTCAATTTTCATATTGATACCTTTTAAAATACTTTAGACACAACAGGGTTTGAAAGAAAAATTCATCTATTTATTTTTTATTCCCATTTTACGTTTTTGTTAGTTACGTCCTTCTTTATTATGACGGCAGAATTAATTTTGTCTTTTTTTTTAAATAAAAATAGGTCAACCCGAAAGTAATCGCTGCCACAAGCTCGTCGTCCGTCATGTTTGCCCATCCGGAATATACTAGCACGTTCGCAGAGCGTGTGGATGCCGTGTTTGTGATGGGTGATTGTGGCCGGCGTTTGTTCGTGTTTGTGGCAAACACCAAGCATGTGGAGGCGGCTTTAAAAGGAACGAAAAGTTTGATAAATTATGAATGGAGTCAAATTTAATGTTACTGTTTTGTGTTATCCATAATCTGATCTAATTAAAAATAATAAAAAAGCTTGTTTAAAAAAATATCGAAACAAGAGTAGCGATGAACAACAAATATTAATAATAGACAAGATATTAACGCACAACAATAACTGTAAGCCTGTACTAGAGCATAAGCGCGCGAACGTGTGCAGCAAAATTTGGCATTGTGCCAACTTCACAGCCACCATTAAGTATGGATACCACACTATACATTCAGTGGAGCGCAGTTACAAATAGACTATACCGTAAATCGTAGTGGCTATAATCATACGTGTAGTGTAACGTGATGGACGTAATTACATGATAACACCAAAATAGATTAAGTATGCAAACCAACAGCAGCACTGCTTATCACGCCAGTTTCGCTAGATTCCGACGACCGAAAAGTCGCCGGCCACTCACACACAAACACTACACAATCACCTAGTGCCACAAACACTGTTAAGACAGCAACGGATGGGACGCAGCGAGTCCACACAGAACGAACATCGAACGATACGAGTTAGCCATCAGAGCCGGGGCCCGTCACCCCCTGTTCGGACGGCCGTTAGATAACTCATCTATGTTATGTTAATGTGATCACAGAACTGAACACAATATTATTTCCCCCAAGATTATCGATTTTAGTGCAACGTCGCCTAAAATAAATAGTCCCCCCCCCCCCCTTTTATAGCCCTGAGTCCGATGAAGCTGTAAGAGCGCGCATTAACATCAGAAACCAGACTGCTTATCACGATGTCACACTCGTCGGTTTCACCGAAGAATACTTTAATCCTTTTCAGTCCCCTTATTTTCATTTGCTCACGTATTACGCATATTAATTACGACTAACAAGACAACCGATTAATTTTAAAGCACATCGCCTACGCCGATTTTGACTGCTAAATTGAATGGCTTAAAGGGCAAGCATCCAAGCCAAAAATGTTAATTAAAAAAATGCTAAATTGAGTGGGGGTTTTGATGTCTACCCGAGTAGGGGTTTTTACCTCTTTTTTATTAATTTTATTGAGGGTATCTACCCTCTATCTCCGACATAATTATCTTCCTGCAGCTTTTCAAACCAAGCTGTTTAACAATTATTTTTTTGCGACGTCGGTAAAGCAAAGAAATTAAATATAACGTCTACGCGACGACGACGTATGCCTGTTCAGATGTTGATAATTTAATATTTTCCAAATTTATGATAATAATATCATCATAAAAATTATTACTTGGACTATAAAATTAGGGCGATTAACTTTATATCTACATAATATAATATAGTAAAGTAGTAACCTTCATGATTACAGTGTCAAATGTGAGGAGAGTAATGAAAAGTGTTTTCGTTATTTATAAGTAGTTTAATTATTTAAAATAACATGTTTAAATAATGCATAATAATTAATAACACATTGGCAGGACATAAAAGATCTCCAGTTACCTATATTTCAATTTTTTATGTATTTCTTTTGCTTTTAAGTACTATTAAACATATCATCCTCATATTTTACACTTTTTGTTTTTGTACAATACAAATATAATGATAACAAACACCAAATAATAAGCATTATTAGAGAAAACATCTTAAATAATCTTAAATCGGTAGACTAGACGGAGCTGACTTGCATAGCAGCGAAACGAGAAGTTGGTGTTTCCAAATCTAACGAGTCGGTAGTGACCTGAGACCGAGCGTCAGAATTCTCTCCACTGTTATGAATTGAAGACAAAGATATTTCGTCTTTCAGACTACTGTTAGCGTCGAAAGAACTGTCTGAGGCATTTGTTTTTTGCTGTGAATCCACCATGTCGCCACCACCACTGCTAAGCGAATTCCATATGCCTTTAGAAGAATCTTTACCAGGAACTTTTTTCTCATTCGTCGCTACCACTTTCTCTTTTCCGTCTTTAGACTTTTTGCCCAATACAGGAAACGAACTTAACTTAGGTTTGGAATTACGAACAACTGCGCCTCGTTGTATAGGTGCCGCGTCTGCTTCTCCTTCTTCGGTAATTGATGTAAGCATGTCTGGCGATTCTGTGGGCGCCACTTGCCCTGTCTGTATAGGAATATCGTCTGGAATATAAATAAAATAAATTATATATAAATAATAAAATATAGATATCTTTAAATGATGGTTACAATAAATTTAACCTTTTTATACAACCTAAAATTAACTTATATCATAAAATTCCAAGATAAAAAGTTAAACAATAGTTTAATAATATGTATAAGTAAACTAAATATATTAAAAAGGGGTGCAAATTCTAATGCATTATACACCTAATTGTTTAGGTTACACATTTTAAATTTATTCGGGGTACATACTAAAAATTTCAAATAATTTTGTAGGCATACCTGGAAATAAAAGAATAAAAAAAATTAAGGAGTAATCGCTAGTGTCGATAAATAACTTTTTGGATTTCAAAAATGATACAGTTTTTCAATCTGTAATTGAAATATGTTAGTGAAAAGTAAAAAAAAAAAATATCAGGCATAAAAAGATATTTAATAAAACGTGTAAATATGTTGACCGATAGATATAAAATGCCTAGAATGATCGATCCGTATTATTTTATAGTTCGTGAATATTCAAGATAGTAAAATGGTCTTTTGCACGGATGATTTTTTAATCTCGACCACAACGTCACTTACCGGGTCCAATTGTAAATCTAAACCATTCTCGAATAAACTTAATCACATACCCAAAATTTCATCAAAATCGGTCCAGGCGTTTAGGATGAGTTCAGTCACATACACACGGACAGAATAATTATATATATGTTACGGCTGTTCTAGCCGGCTAGAACTAGGTGCGGCCATTAGTATGTTACAGCTAATAGCCGAAGTGCGGATACACCTAGGTGTAGCCGGCTAATACTAGGTGTAGTCGATTGCGGTTGATGTGTCATACATAATTTATAAATTAGATAAATATCTGCGGTTTTAAGGTTGCCCAAGGGCCACATATGTTCTACTAGCGCCTAAAAATCAAGATTCCGTTTTGTCGCATAAAATCGTATCTAACAATAATATTGAACATATAAATGATATAAAAAGCACATTGTCAGAAAGATAAATGATTGTCGAACATATTAATTTATTTTTTAAATCGATTAATTGCTATTTTTACAAAAAAAAAAGTGGTTTTAATGGATTATGGTGTAGATTTATCAAGTCCGCATGGAGTGGTAAACACGATAACTTTTCAAAATATCAATTGTTTACCTCAATCAATTTTTTAATCTCTTCATCTATCATGTGGGAAGCCATGGAATGTAAATGGCAGTTTAATTTTCTTTTGTTTAGTTATAATTAATTTTTTTCGGCGTAGAAATGCCTAAATTTGTTCGGTGTTTTGAGCAGCTTTGTAGCAATTTATTTTACTAAATAGACTGCCTCACTCACTCACTTCGGCCTCAGCCGCCGTCGTGAGTGGATACTATAGCGGTTGTTTGCAGCGGCTCAAAAATATCGCTGTATAAATACAAAATATTCGAAAAACCGAATTTGATAACTTGATTATTACAATAATCACAGATTTTTATTACAATATTTTAAAAGCACAGAATAAATAATAGTACTACGTACTACATTATGAGTCGTGCACTTTTGGATTTTCCAAACTTTTTTTTTAATTGAAGTTTGACATAAAATTATTGGAAAATTAGAAGTATAATAATAAGGTTATTAGTGAAAACTTGCGTGTATTTAAACTACTTTAATAAATTTACGTATAACCATGTTATACGTAATTTTTTAATGCGCTTAGGGCATGCACATTTGGATTTACCAATAGTTTTCTAAATTTTTAACTTTACCACTTGTTTGTTGAGCCATCTATAAAATACTACGGCTGGATATGCGAATCCAGGAGTTACAACGTAACCCGCAAACACAGATGCCGCCGTAAAGCTCCCATTTGTAATTGATTCAGACAATGATGGAATAGTCGCCCATGAAGTAGAGCAAACGAGGAGCACATCGCAAGAGGCAATCATGGAAACGCACAGTACGCCTCTCGAAAATTGACCGCGTCTATCCCGCATACCCCTAAGCAAACTGAATCGGTAAATATGTTGTTTTGGTTTTTGTAGTTTTCACTATTATTATCATCATTATTATCGTCAAGTCTGTAACTTTCACACATTCAGTGGTCATTAGCCTTCCCTAAGGATTTTCATGAAACGGGTCTGAGCCACCTGCATACATTAACTTCCTGCATTTCTTTTACCAGGTCGGCACTCCATCTAGGGGGAGGGCGGAACTAAGCATGATATGTCAATCGTTCATTTCAAGTAACCCAATTGTTAAAGTATGTCTCAGATCCATTTATTGTCACTGGCAACATGCACTGGTTGTAATTTCTTGTTGTTATGTTTTGAGGAATATGTAATAAGATGTGTGATCTTCTGAATGTAAAGCCAGCTGGGATCTTAGCGATTCAAATGTTTTTGCACCGCATTTGAAGTCTACCATATCATTGGCGCTGCTTTCCACGGCTGGATGCACTACTAGACAAAGTAGCGCTATCCCAGCCTGGAGAAAAAGAAATGAAGACAATATCGCAAAGGCAAGGGCACTCATCGGCAGACTGATAAGCTTTAGGCACAGTCTAACTAATACTAAGAGTCTAGACGGGGCAATCGTGCGGAGCGGGCGGAGCAGTTCCTAAACTGTCCGCTAGGGTTGTCCTGTCACGCAAATAAATTAAAATGGTTCACACTACATGTGCGGTAAAAAAATGTGGGTCGTCCTCATTTAAGGATAAGTAATTAGTTTCATCAGTTTCCACATACACATTAATTTGTTTAAACGCGAAATAAAATAAAATCAGCTTTTTATTTTTTTGTTACTTCCCGTTCTGATAACCCTAGCATTTTATTGTTTAGCGATGACTGACTGTATGTTCTTCTTAGGCTGTGCTTTAGGTTTGGCAATAACAAGCCAATAATTGTGCGCACAGTCAGGCTAGTGTTTGCTGGTACAAATGTCGTTTGTACCGAACTTGACACCCTTTTCACATTTTTGTTTCTGGTGAGATATTAGTTTCGGTATAGATGTTTGAACTCACTGAGCTTTAATAAGATACGTTTTGGGAGCAATGTGCAATTGTTTGAAGTAGCACTTTGTTTGTCGCAACTGTACTTAGGTTTTTGAATAGTATGGCGAGTCTTCAAATTCGTTCAGTTACGTTTGATGTACGTGGTTGCCACTTTAATATTTCTCCAAATCATTTTATTGCATATTTTCGTTCTCATATTGTACATTTAAATGTCTCCTTTCTTTTGGATGTGTTACACTGATATGCTTCAACGAAAGGCTTTATGATTTTTTCCCGAAAATCTGGTGACAGAACGCAAACTTCATGCAGTTATCCCTCAAGGAGATATTCATAACTTCATTTCGAGTATAAATAATGCAGATAGGTTATTAACACCCGAAGTGCTTAACAGATTTTTTTTTAAATATACAATGTACTATTGAATTTTGTTTCTTATTTTAATAACTACAGAAAATCTTATTTAAGTCCAAGGACAATATTATAAATTTTTACTGTAAAAGCAAAGAAATACCAGGACTTTTATTTAATTTCCTGTTAGAGTACGGAATATTGCGTATTTTGATACATATAAGTATATGTTGTGTATGATGTTTCAAGAAATATTTTGTCGTTTTTTTTTTTACAATATATTAAGAATAAAAATATTCCTAAATTGTATTGATATGTATATTATGCTTTTAAGTAGCCCGTTACGAAGCTCTAGAATACGAGCGAGATTGCTGACTATGTTTAGGTTCGTCGCGCGTTCATTCTAGTGGTGGATGATCAGGAATGGTTGTCATAATTGAGACATTAATAGGTATAACTAAACTTAATAACTAAATTTTTAACAGATAATTGTCCGCCGGATTTTCGTATCTAGAACAGACTGTAAGGATCTTTGCGAACAAAGTAACCGAAATGAAGAATAAGATCAATTTTTTACCTGGTAATTTTTTGGTACGGAAAGAAGCATTGGTAATCATAGATTTAGACATCGTAACCGTAGTTGTTGCTGGTGAGAGTGCTACACTTATACCCATTGGACCATCACAGGGTTGACCTGCACCATAAAAATATGTCAATAAAATATCATACACAAATATTGTTCGAACATTTTGATTTATACCTACCTGCTGGATTATTCTTCAAAGAATTTATTACGGCACTAGTTACAAGCATTACATCAGGAAACAGCTCATATTGTGCCCTCTGGTCTATATCTGTTAATGCTTGAAATGCTAAAGTATAAAATTCATTGAACATCGCAAAGTATACTCCTTCTACCATTTCTAATAAGAAATTCGACGACACTGGTATTCGTGGGATAGATATTGAAGTGCCAATTTTCTTTTGAAATCCTTGTGTCACAATCCTGTAAATATTATTTATTTATAAATAATTTATACAGTGCCAAAAAATCCCTGTCCGGTCCAAAGAGTAGCCCTCTTTGGACCGGACAGGGATTTTTTGGCACTTATTTACACTTATTTATTAACATTGTAGCCATTACAAGTCTGAGAACCATTGACATAATCGGGGTTTACAATGCGAAACCAGTTTTATGCATGATTAAATAGATTTCACGAAAATGATTGCAATATCTATGAAACCTGTTACGTAAAATAATTAGTATCGTGAAATCCAAGGTATGGTTGAGATCGTATGTAGCTCCGTAAACATAAAAGCTTTATTTTGCAATGCACAATATTATCATGTAGATATTATAAATATTATATTGATTAAAATATTTAGTATATTTATAAAAAAAATCTTTATTAGCTAAAGATGTACAATTGTTAATAGCCTTAAATGTAGTATTGAGTTTGATGGGTTGTTGCACAGTGATAATGCAAGCAACTGCGGGAGTGAGGGAAGTACTCTTCATATTAAGTAATACAAACCATTATGTTTAGTCATAGCAATTTAACTTTTTCATTTTTAATACAATTTTGCAGTTAATTAAAAATAATACCTTGAAGCGGCGATACAGAAATGTCTTAGTGCTAATTTTGGCAATAAGCTTAATTGTCTGTTATAAATAAATAGTAAAGCAGCCATCACTTTCAAACGATTTTGTGCATTAATTACTTCCACTTGAGATAATGGTCCCCAGCTTACAAGTTTAGTATTACATTCCTCCCATCTCCTTAATGCACTTTCAGTTAAGAACTGCGACCCCAGTGATAAAGGCTGAAACAATATTGGTAAAACATTCAAATTATGATCGGATCTGTTTAAAGTTTGCAGAAAAGTAACTATAGCGGGAGATATTTTGTTACATACATTAAAAATATACTACTAAATTAGAATCTCTTCACAAAATTTTGTTAAATTCCGCTCTATACACAAACTGCACAGGACAAACAGAGTAATGAATCTAAATCTGGCATTTTATTTGGGGACTTCTCTTTTTAGGGACTTTACTTTAACCTTGATGCTATCCACCATCATATGGAGACGGCGAAGCCGACCTTGCTGTTCCTTGCCAAGACATTGGAATACTCCTTTGTATCTTAGGACTGAGTTTCATATACGTCAGAGGGAATATCTGTTCTCGACAGTCTTGAAGTTACAGACCTATCCACCTTTTGACTGCGTGTAGACAGTGACGACCATCCCTGCGACTATGTATGCCTTTATAGGTCCCACAGCAGTAGTGACATCACACACTCATCCACCACGTCCTAATGGCTACAGATTCTGTGCTACAAACAACAGATCCCATCAGCGACTCTACACTTAATGGCTCTTGGTTATCAGTTTGGCATATGATCTGCCATAACTAGTTTCTTCCAGACATGCCTACGCGAATCCCAAACAAGCATTTCAGATATTCTCACACACATAATTACAGTGATATGTGAGTCATGTCTTCAGACGGAGATATACAATTATTAGTGTTAATAAAATGCCACTGCATTCCATGTTGGTTATTTTGAAAACAGTGTAATCTTTTCAACCAATGGTGCAGAAAACAATGACTTGCAATATTTCAAGTAAGGGCGTGGGTGTAAGAAAATCTATTAGCACATTTCATCTAGTGAGTGTTACAGTGTGATTATGAAAATTCCAGCAGGACCTCCTGGCTTCCAATAAATGAACACTATCAATAGAACAAATAGAACATAATAGGTAAAAAAAATTGTGTATTGTGCCTTATAACTTAAATAAGATTGGTAAAGTTCTATGTACCTTTAATTAGCACACATATCAGAACTTTTATTACCTATGAACTCCCTAAATTTGATAGATATGTATGCTTCTAGGCTTATATGGCAGAAAAATATTTCTAAACTATATAACATATTTTCCTGTCATAAAAATAATAATCAATAAAGAGTAAATATATTCTATTCTAATTAATATTACCACATTTCAAATTGCTTTTATTACCTCATGATAAATTGAAGATTGGGCTAAAGATGGCAATCTAAAAGAAACCACTTTTGGTTTTCCACTTTCATCAACAACTTCAAAGTTATAGAGGCCTGGAATAAAAAATAACACAAGGTTACATGTCCTTGCACTGACATCTCGTGAGGTAATAGGAAATCAATTGCAACAATCAATAAAAATAATAATTATAATCAGTGAGTCAGTAAAGGAAGTAAATGACAGACACACACAGAATACTACAGTTGGTTTCTTATATCACTTAAGTTTTGGAACTTGACCACACTGGATGTGCGCACTGTATCTTTCCAACAATGCGTAATATAAAGTTTTATACATAAAATCCTTGGTCACATTCATGTGAAGTTCCCAAGTATAATAATATAAAAAGTTTTTGTAGCTTTCAGAAAGATTTAAATATTTAACTACTTTAAAACTGAACAATCATGGAAAGTTATAAACTACAAAATTGAACAGTTCTTACCAATGAGGAGAGTTTCTATACACCGACAGTTCTTAGTACTACCTTGTGCTACTGAACTTAAATATTTATAAATTAAGGTTGGAACAAATTGTAAGGTAAATCTCTGAAGCTCAGTTTCTTTTGATCTGTAGAAACTGAATAATTGTACACAAACATTTTCTAGGGCCTGAAAGAAAGACATACATGAAATAATGTTTGCATAATTAATTTTCTCTCTTTTTCCTAAAAATTCAATAGCATATTAAAAAAGTAAAATAAAGTTATAGTCCATATACATCCCATAGCTGGGCTCAGGCCTCCCATTTCTGAGAGGATTACAGGGCTGGTGAACTTCACATGTCTTCAAAATGTTTTTTTTTAAATTCTCACACATGCCGATTTTTTCAGAATGTTTTCCTTAACTGTCAAGCACTTGGTAAATCAGCGTTAAAAATTGCAATTTACAGTTTCATTGGTGCCGGCGCTGATCAAACATGGATGCTCACATCCTGTTAAATTTAAAATGAGTGCTTAGCCCCTGAGCTACCACATCTCAGGGTACTTATAATTATTAACCACGTTAGTATATTCATAAGAGTTGCATTTTTAACCTGTTCATAGGCCTCATCTTTGTGGCTGGATTGTTGTTCTCCCTCATCTTCACTGTATAACAAATTGAATACTGCTGTAGCAATCTCATGATTATGTTCATGCTCTGCTGCAAAACTTTTTATTTCATTTTCTTGCAATGATGCATATTCATTAACCCATTCAGTAATTAAATGCTTCCATTCTGACATATCGGGTTCGTGAACAACAACTGTAATTATGAAATTATTACATTATACAAATAAGTAAAATATGTATTCATTCATTATTCATTACGGCCTATGAAAGTCTACTGCTGAATTTCTGAAACAGATTGCCACTTCTATGAGGCAATCTGTTTAAGAAATTCAGAATGCCACGCTTGGCCTTGCGGTTTGACTATGCAGTTTTTAAGATGTCAGGAAGATGTTGCTACACATTACCTGTTTTATTTCCCTATAAATTATATATGGGGTAAGGGATTCTCTTAAGCTGCTACACAGGTGTATTTTTCTATAAAAAATACACCTTTAATAATTATTTATTTTTAAAGCTCTAAAGTGGAAATCAAGATCAAAACTTTTTAAGCACCAACACTCAAAGAAGTCTGCAATCTGTAAAAATGTTCAAGATCATCCCTGCTATTTCATAACATTTGACAAATCCTCGCAATAAATAACGAATCCTACCAAAGATGATTCGCGAGGCTATTTAAATTAATAACATCCAAATTTCGATTGAGAAAATGGCTGGGTGTTATCATCTGCTTGGGATCCTATATATAGTAAAATTGAATAATTGGTTTGGTCATGTAGAAAGAATGAACAAGGAAAGAGTGACAAAGCAAATTTATGTTGCAGAAGTGAACGGAAGAGTCGGGAAGGGACGCCCTAGACGAAGGTTTATCGACCAAATTGGCGATATATTGAAAATGGACCAGATTAGGAGTACCCTTAACCGACGAGCGTGTAAGCGTAGATATATGAATGTAAAGGAGGCGAGAGAAGTGTGTCAGGATCGTGCCAAATGGAAGTCCGTAGTCTCTGCCTACCCCTCTGGGTGACAGGCGTGAGTGTTTATGTTTATGTTTGTTTTAATAATTCCAAACCCAAGCATACCACTACAAGCACCCGAAACGTCGGGAATAAAAAAATAAGTAAATTCGTAAGTAAAATATGTTAAATTAAACGCCATCCATAAAATTAGTTTTATTCAATTTTATTTTAAGTATATCTAGCTACTGTTCTTGTTCTACAATTATTTAAGATGAAATAAATACTTACATTTCGAAGATGTTTTAATGTATATAATTACCGAAAATACGAAAATTGTGTTTGTTTAATTGATTGTTGTTTTCATAATTTGATATTTGATTTTTTTTTTGACAATCTAATTGTTGTTGTTTTTATTATTCGCTCGAGAGAGCAGGCAAAGGAACTAAGCCATACATCCTTGTCTTTTTTATTTTGAATATATAGAATTTTAAGGTGTAAAGGCTGGAACCAAGTCTTATTTTTCTTCTTTCTGTCTCTTCAAAATCCATAAAGGCCGAAGCCAAGTCTTATTTTCTTTAATTCTTCATATTTTCAAAAACCGTAAAGGCTAAAGCCAAGTCTTCTTTATATTCAGTTGAGTGATCAGTGACAGGCTGACAGGTAAACAAAAAGAAAATATTTTTTTTATAACTGGCTTTACGGCTTTGGATTCTGAGCCTGAAGTTCAATGTATAGTTATCCTTCATAGTACACTGCTTCACAATATGTTGATGCGTCAGCCCTTGGGAGATTTTGACGGCAACTTGAGCCAGCAGACAGCTGACAGTTGGCGATGGTATCTCAAGGCGCCTAAGCAGACAGACACATTATCTTGAGAATCACATCACCATCAGAGCACTTGTTTCACCGTTTCCACTAATAGTTCACATGCGCAGACATTTAATACACAAAATCGCACCACTTTTACATATAAAAGTCTACTTCAAACCATTATTTAAACATTAATACAGGAGCAGCAAACCGCCGCCGGTCAAGTTCCCGCCAAAACTCCCGTCACAAGTTTTCTATGGTCGAAGGTCACAAGCGCTATGTCAAAAACGCATAGGTACCTAGAAAAAGATAAGAAATATAGTTTTGCTTCTCCCATTACTCTTATGTCTAACAATATACGTCCATTCCTTTCATACGCTGATGACGTCACTGACTGTTTAGTCTATAAGATACTAAGTCTATGGTCACAAGTCACAAAAGTGACACTGACAGAATAACACAAACTAAAATATTATAACTACATATAATACTAATATATAATATAGACTAATATGATGCTTACGCATATAATAAGGGTCATAGACTGTGCAAACCCCCAAGTGTTTTTTCATTATTAATCTTGCCAGTTGCAAATTATGATTTGTAAAATCATTTTCGTATGAATGGTAACTGATAGAAGGAAACAAGTTTTTGCCAATAATCTTTATTAAGACTTTGGCACGATTTGGTGTGTGGTACAAGATCGTGTAGGTTTTTTGTCGTCGCTTAAACATTGTCTAATTTCTTTTTCACAAATCCAAAATATCCAAATTACAAAAGTTCTTCCATATATCCCATATGCTCTGGTCTTTTGGAAACCTGCAATAAGTAAATTAAAAAAACAATATGGTCGATGTTCACTCTTCGTCTCGTCGTGATATTTTAATATAATACATTAAATATAATACAATACCTAATGTAGGTATTGTATTATATTTAATTTGATGCAATTTTAATATTAAACTATATTTTAATAAAGCTCACAATAAATCAGAAAACATAATCTCAAAAATGATTATAAGCTCGAGAGACATGGCTGTATAAAATGTGCCTTTGCATTTGCTTATGCTTTATTGATAACTATTTACAAACCGGTATATCCATAGAATTATTACTAGAATAATAATTCTATGGATATATCAAAATTAATCAACACTATCGCTCGGTGACAGCGATTACTCGTACACATAGTCTAGTCAACATGTTCAAAAGCGTGTTAATTCTTGTTACCGCTTTTAAAAATATGTGCGATAGCTCATTCGATTCGTAATGACGTCTAGAAAAATGTATCTCGACGATTTATTAGCACATAAAAAATTGCAATTGTTATTAACAAAATAAGATGAAAAAAACAGATATTTAGTTTTTCTGTAATAACTCAAAAACTATTAATATTTAAGAACTTTTGAAAAAATATCCTTAAGAGGAGAAAATTTCCAATAAAAAAATCTCGACTCCCGGAATTCTATCTCCATTATTTATTATTTTTATTTAATGTCGAAAATATTACGCCGCGCGACCGTCACGGATAGAGCGCATCGCCACTGAAGACAGTATATCACATAAAATATTTTTTACAGTATTAAATATTTATTTTAAAATTTAAAAAAAATATGGTATCATAAGAACACTTAAGTAAATACAGCCCCGTTAGAAAAAAAAAATTTTTGTCGATTTTTCAAAAAGTGATATGATTGTTAATTAACTATTTTTTTCCAATGTCTGTTTTTAAAAAGTTGACATAAAAGTTTATACCGAGTGACGAAGAAGTTATCACATTAAATTAAAAGACGTATCCTACATAAAGTTCTTTAAACATACACAACTAAAAAAATATATAACAATTAACATTCTAGTCGCGGTAGCGTTTTTTTCGTTTTAATGTTAAACAATATCATGTAAATGCATATAGATATCACCTGATGAATACTAGAAGGTCAAAGACCTATGGCCGGTGAATGCGAAGATACCTAGTTTAAACGTTACCAATCCGAATTACTCAAATAAAGTAAAAAATCAAACAAAAAATGTACTTACGGCTAACAATTTAAAAACAAAAGGAACGCACGTTGCGGGTGTGTGAAAACAAATTTAAGCGAAAAATTTACTTAAAATAAAGGGCTTAAGGCATAATTCTCTATGCGCGAAGTGACAAGAAATGGGACGGGGTGTCGGGAGGGTGCGTGTTGTCGAAATTCATATTTCTCTGGTGCGTGCGACGATTCGTAAGAAAGTAAGTCACTTAGTCCGACGCCGGCGTCCTTGGGGATGGTTCATGAGTCGCTTGACCTAACTTTCATTTTTCGCGTACACGTCCATTGATTTTTAATTGTTGTTTTTTTTGGTTTTGTGGACATTTTAATAAGTTTCTTAATTTGTTTGTGATAGGACATGTTAATACGATAATAATAGTTGTGATAAGAAGGTGGTGTGACAGTTTGTGCGAAATTGGACGCTTTCTTTTACTGTATTGTATTTTTTTATTTGTGATAGGACACGTTAATAATACGCTATATAATCATATTTAATAACTTAGCGACGATGTCAATTATGCATTCGAGTTCACGGCGGACATTTTGAAAATTTAAAAATTTGATTTGTTTTGATTATTAAACTTGAGTGATTTTAAGATTAAAGTGATTATTTAGATAAAAACAATACCATGAAATTTGTGATTTGTTGATAACATCGGATTAGCATCGCCCTACGCGTGCCTAATTACCTATGTATGGGCAAGTGTAGGCAGTGGCGAAGCTAGGGCTCCAAACTAGGGCAAGCCCAAGATATGGTTTTGTTGCTTTTAGCAGTTTTATAAAAATTTACCTTTTCTCTTTTTCGATTTTACCTTTTCCTTGCCGATTAGCACTTTAACACACTTCAATTTATCACAAGGAACACTATTATCCTCCACTCCATTTTCACTAAAAATCTATAAAAAAGCATAAATTTTCAACTCGCAATATTTATTCGCTCAAGTAAACACACAGAGTAAACATTGAAATGTGAAGTGAACTTGCAAAGGTATCGCCCGCGCTTGACTAATGACTAACTTCACACTAAAAGCTGGTCTTTTCGCTACGAACAAATTGCTATATAAACAATCGTAGTTATATTTCATTATAGAACATTTTACCACAGATTAGAAAGGGAGCGATCGTCTTCTCGAAAGCCCGGTAAAAGCCCACGCGTGCGAGAGAGACGACTAATTTTTATGACAACCTAATCGCGCAGTTTTGCCGCGTGTTGACGTTATAAGGCCTGTTTATATACAGTAATCTATGGCCTGTGTAGAACAGGTCAGCGACAGCGACAGAGAAGCGCGCGGGAAATTTGAAATAGTTTGAAACAGTTTACGAGTTATTTTATTAGTTGATATTATTGATTGAGCAGTTTGATAGGGCAAGCCCGGCTTCTCGGCTTCTATCGAGGCTTCGATACCGAGTGTAGGTATTATAATTACCTATGTCAATGTCGCGTGAGCACTGAACGCCGAAGCGTGGCCGCGCCGTTGCCGCTTTTACAGGTCACTTCAGGTCAGTAAACTAATATTATCAGGGATTATTTATTTCTTGACAATTTTTACGCTATTTATTTTGTTTGCAAAATGCACTTTTTATTTTCTTTTATTATTGTTTATTTTATTATTTTAACAGACATAATTATATCAACTGCTGTGCTATTTTAACGTGATAACCTAAGCTTTTTTGCTTTCAGGAAAAAATAAACCGGGGTTTAACAATTGGTTTTTGACAAATTGTCAACTTGATAAACAATGAAATTATTTTT
Source organism: Parnassius orleans (assembly GCA_029286625.1). Lineage (NCBI taxonomy): Eukaryota > Metazoa > Arthropoda > Insecta > Lepidoptera > Papilionidae > Parnassius > Parnassius orleans. The sequence continues at coordinate 477,754 of JAGSMP010000346.1, read as the reverse complement.
AAAAAAAACACATATTTTACTAATCTATAGAGAAATGCCGATTATTGAGTTTTAAGGACAAAAATTCTTACTTAATTATTTAAACAATCGAAATATAAAAAAAACGATTTTATACAATTAAAAAATGTATTTCATGAAATTTTTAAAAAAAAAATCATCATTTTGCCATGACAATAAAATGGTATTAAAAATGTTTTTTTAAATATTAAACTTGCCTATTTGTTTATAAACAATTTCTTAAAAAATGACATAAATGCTTTTTTCCTGCGTTTATTAATGTCATTGTTCAATGCAAAAATAGCAATATAAAATTACATTTGTCAAAAAAAATTAATATTTGTTTTAAATATTTCACTTTTTGTTCATTTAAAAAAATTATAACAAACAAAATATAAAACTTTATTAAACTTTTATCACGTGATCTTGTTAAGTATGTATATAAGAAGGACTACAAGAAGTAAAAAATTATAGGTCAATTATTTAAACTTTTATGTCGACTTTTGTAAAAACAGAGATTGGAAAAAAGTTTGTTAATTAACATTCGTATAACTTCTTGAAAAATCGATATAAAAAAATTCTAACGGGGCTGGATTTACTTAAGTGTTCTTATGATACCATAATTTTTTTCAAATTTTTAAATTAATATTTAATACTATAAAACATATATTTTATGTGATATACTGTCTTCAGTGGCGATGCGCTCTATCCGTAACGGTCGCGCGGCGTCCTATTTTCGACATTAAATAAAAATAATAAATAATGGAGATAGAATTCCGGGAGTCGAGATTTTTTTATTGGAAATTTTTTCCTCTTTAAGAATATTTTTTCAAAAGTCCTTAAATATTAATAGTTTTTGAGTTATTAAAGAAAAACTAAATATCTGTTTTTTTTTCATCTTATTTTGTTAATAACAATTGCAATATTTATGTGCTAATAAATCCACCAATCGAATGAGCTATCGCACATATTTTTAAAAGCGGTAACACGAATTAATACGTTTTTGAACTTGTTGACTAGACTAACAGACTCGGATCAGTCACTCAATCGAAGCGTATATTGTATGTATGAGGGCGAGCAGCCTGTGTAGTGTAGGACACAAATCTGTTACAACACGACCGTTGCTATGGACCGTTATTATTGTAATTTTTAAGATTAAAAAGGAATAAATAGTACCAATGTCATTAAGAATTATTTACATATGAAAGGTAATGTCAACTTTTTGTAAATTTGGCGTGGTAGATCTCAGCAAAAAACTGAACAATTCGGCATTTTTGTAGGACGTCGATTCAGTAGCGCAACTAAATTTAGTCTAGTGAGCAGTACGGATGTAACTAGTTTTATTGCCCTTTCCCTTTTTTAACGCCTTTCCCTTTTTTTAACAGCCCTGTATCAGACGAAGCTGTAAAAGCCAAATAGGCTAACAGCCCGTATGTCACAGAATAAAGATAGTTTTATTGTACGCATAGGACCGCGTGGACTTATACTTTTACACAGGGGAACGCTTGCGTATGGCTACTCCCCTCCGGACCGCTGCGCCAGTGGCCTGTGCTGCTCTATGGCATTCTTGAAAATTAAATTAGAAAAAGCGAGACAATTATACTGACATCCTTTATGTAGAGTTGTAGATTCCCTCTATCACAGAACACAATTACTCTCTACCGAGAGAAGAACGCCAACTTCATATTAAAAAAGGAAACACGTGTTTATGAGTGTACACTAAAAGCGCCACTGTGGGCGCCCATATAAAACTTTTTTAGCGGGAATTTCAAACCTTGTATTCTGTAACTTTTAAACTTTTTCTTTATTTAAAGGTGATTCAACTCTGTATGAAGCCCGAGAAACTTGCACACAATCATAATTTTATCTATGTTTGGGGTGGGCGTGTAAAATTAAAGCGAGAAAAAGATATCGCCGTTTCATTCTTTCGCGTTGTTTCAGATTGCCATTTTAAAAATTAAGTACAAATATACATAACTATTATATCGGAAGAAACTGAAATTTTTTAATTCTATGCTATATTTTTTCTTTTGTTTGCACCTTACAGTAATTACATTACTTTGAGGTTTGCACAATTAATTGACCAACTAATTGATTAAAATTAAATAATTAAATATTAGCAGAATTCTATCAAGAGAAGCCATGAACTAAAAGAAGAAAAAAATGACATTTGTTTGTCAACGTCTTTCATATTGAAAATATTTTCTGAAATTGATTCAAAGTTATTTAATAATTTAGATTTTAATATTTGTTATTGCGTTTTGCTTTAATTCAGTTATTATCGGTTCAGAATACTTCATTTTCGTTTGTAGGCAATTCTACGCGATTGGAGTATGTGGGATAAAATAAAACTAAAAATAGGTATAGTTATGTAATTTTATTTTTGGAAGATATTGTTTTATACACTATATATTATTATTTATGTTTTTTTATTGCTTTTGCAGATAATATTTCCACGCGTAATATTGAGTTATAACATATGTTATCGTGAGAGCTATTCTTCACAGAACATTAACGTAAATTTAAATCAGCAAAATTCTCATGTCGAAAACTTAACTCTGCCCAAATACATGATCTGAAATAGATAAAATTTGAGTTAATATAGTAATAATCCCTACAAATAACGATGAATAAATTCAAAATGCTTAAAGACTTACCACAATATTATCAAAAGTTTTTCTATTTTTACTGTAGGAAACCTGCAGAAAGTGATCGGATGATTTTGTGCTTTTTGTTTGCATAATTTTTCGAAATAATAAATTAATTTATAGTCAATATCTCATACAGAGTCAACATCTCACAAAAAATCTTTACACACACAGTCGCGAAGAAATGCCTACAAACGAAAAAGAAGTATTCTGAACCGATAATAACTGAATTTAAGCAAAACGCAATAGCAAATATTAAAATCTAAACCTATTAAATAACTTTGAATCAATTTCAGAAAATATTTTCAATATGAAAGACGTTGACAAACAAATTAATGTCATTTTTTTTCTTCTTTTAATTCGTGGCTTCTTTTGATAGAATTCGGCTTATATTCAATAATTCAATTTTAATCAATTAATAAGTGAATTAATTGTGCAAATATCACAAATATCAGAATAATAAGTATGTAATTTAAAAAAAATATAACTCAGAATTACCATTTTCAGTTTCTTCCGATATAATATGTATTTATGTATCTAATTTTTAAAATGGCAATCTGAAACAACGCGAAAGAAAGAAACAGCGATATCTTTTTCTCGCTTTAATTTTATACGCAAATCCACACATAGATATAATTAGGATTGTTTGCAAGTTTCTCGGATTTCATACAGAGTTGCATCACCCTGCCCTCTATGCTCACTCACAATCTCAATCAAATCAAACATCTTATTTTATGTCACGTAAAATGACATAATAAACATAGAGTAATTTAACAAAAAATAAGGTATCAGAGCATAAGAGTAAGAGGTAAGCATCAGAGAGCATGCCACGTAATCTACGTACCAACGTAGCAAAAAAAGGGAAATGTCAACGTCAAAACTGCAGATTTGACGACTGTCAATAAAAAATTGTAAATCAAAATAATTTTTAAAATATTTTTTACGTAGTTGATCTATTTATTTGTGTATTCAATGGGTTCCAATCAAAGTGCCGAAGTGCCAGGGGGCGGTTCAGAAGGGTATCATGTTTTGCGGGTTTGTAATTATTATATTAGGAATTTAATTTAATTTGTTTGTAACTTGTTAAGAAAGTTTTAAGACAAAAATCCTATAATCAACAAACAATGCAACATTATTCTATTTTAACAGGTTCAAGACGGTTCTCCAGGACAAAAAGCTAATTTAGAGCCATTTTTTGACTTTATTGTAGCAATAGAAAATATAAGATTAGACCAAGATAATGACACTCTAAAAGAATTATTAAAGAAAAATGTTGAGAAGCCAATCAAAATGCTTATTTATAGTAGTAAAACTCAATCGGTGCGAGAAGTTTTAATAACGCCAAGCTCTAGTTGGGGAGGACAGGGACTTCTTGGTGTAAGCATAAGATTTTGTTCTTTTGAAGGTGCTAATGAAAATGTATGGCATGTTTTGGTAAGTAAATATATAATTGGTTTAGCTTGAAATATCATATTATTATGTTATTGGTAAAATTATTTTTTCTAATGAAAATAATTCACTATCTATGTTTGCAGGAAGTACATCCTTCTTCACCAGCTGAAATAGCTGGCTTGAAACCTTTTACAGATTATATCATAGGCGCAGACTCAATTATGCATGAAAGTGAAGATCTTTTTACATTAATTGAAGCCCATGAAGGAAGGGCTTTAAAGCTTTTTGTATATAACACTTCAGATGATACATGCAGAGAAGTTCATATTACTCCCAACCATAATTGGGGAGGACAGGGTAGCCTTGGGTGTGGTATTGGATATGGTTATCTGCACAGGATTCCAATAAGAAACAGTTCCACTGCACCTAATCAAAAACCCTTCAGTGTAACAACTCCAATGGTATGTATTAATTGATGTCTATAGTTTTGTCAAAAGTTTACTTACTCTTTGTGTTAGTACAGTAAGGTTAGAATGGCTGTCCGAGTACAGATCCAAAATATGATACCTATCTAACTGCAGCAAGGTGTAAGACAGAGTGACATTATATTGCTGATATTCTTCACCATTGACATCAATCAACGTCGATCAATGGCGTCAATCGACCGATTGGTGTGGTAACACCCTAAAACTGGAAAGGATATGGTGTCATCAACAATGGCGAGTACATCAATTGATTTGCTGACAATATAATCATGATCTCAATAATCTCAATGAAAAGAAATGGACATGACAAAGGTCATGTGTAGTTAATGTCCACGTCAAACCTAATGTCCACGTCGAAGCTTGAAGTTGTTGATGAGTTATGTTTACCTAGGACAGATAGTCTGACCGGGTAAGTCTTACTAAGACCAAGAGGTTAATTGAAGGATTCAACTTGGCTAGGCCGCATTCAGGAGATTAGGACACATCTACTCGTCATATATCCTAAATACTTAGAAACAAGAGTGTATAACTACTGACTACTGATGAAGAAGAAAGGTTCTAAAGTATAGAATAGTATAGAATAGAATATTTTTTATTCAATATCACATGTAATTTTTATTGAAAGTAATTTTTTAATTTACCACTGGTTGGGAAAAAACCTCTGTCCTGCAAAGAACCAGTAAGAATCCCAGCGGGACTTTAAAAAAAAAGTAAATTTTTCAATATGAAAGGTTGTACAAACCATTTACAAAATTTATTTTAGAAACAGCTTGGAAGCGACCACCTCATTCCCAGAGGTTATTATCAACCATGTATTAATTTACACTGTAATAACCCTTTTTATAGTTTTGGTTTAATAAAAAGTACCAGCCTTGTTACTCAATCTAGTGGGTTGCCCCACTAGATTGAGTAACAACCTGATAAAACATGTAGGCAGTTGATGGATGTAGGAGGCTCAGAACCGTCTCTTGTGACATTCCATGGGGAGGTCAATGTTCAGCAATGGACTTGTAAAGGGTCATAATTATGATGATGATGATGATAATGATGATTAACTTTAAATTAAAGCAGTGAACATTTTGGCAATTACAGTAAAATATGTCATTATAACAAATTTATTAAACTATATTTTTATTAAATTTAAACAAAAATTAATTAAAGATGTAGAATAATAAGCCTGAGATTCTAAAAAATATCCAACAGCAGATTTCATATTTCAATTTTTAAAGTATATGTATGTGGTTAACTGATTGCAATTACTATTGTTAATAACACCAGCACTGGAGATGAAATTTAGATTTATGGCATAACATGAAATTTTATGAGATTGAATGCTCTTGAGCTACCATGGCATTCCATTAAATTTATCAATTGTGATAGATTATATTTTACTTAACTTAATTTTAGTATGTAATAATTAAAATTCCAAAAAAAAATTAAAATTAAAATTTTCTTTATTTCCGATGCTTTCCATTTTTCACTTCATAAAGTTGTAAATAAATTACATAATACAGTTGATAAAAATGCCATTCAAATTGCATGCACGAACGAATTTTAGATTAGAAACATTTCTTATTTTTTTTAGAGCAACCCTTGCTGCCATGATGATGATGAACCCTTGCTTTTCACACGGATTTTATATAGGACCTAATATAAAATCTTTCTTAGTTTTTTTTTGACTGCCTCGTTTAGCTAGTGGTTATAAACGCAACTGATGATCTTGAGGTCTCAGTTTCGAATCCCGGGTCGGGTCAAAATCAGTTATTGGGTTTTTCTGACAAGAAATCCTCATAAAGTTGGTGGTGATTAACTCTCTCTGGTTGTGTCGTTTACTGTTCCATCGGACTATGAGAGTGAGGGAAGAGAGTGCACCTGTGTTAGCGCATACACTTGGGCACTATAATCCTGTCCTGCACAGATAGCTAGCTTCCGTGGAGACTGGCGGCCGTGACTGTAATTCGGTCTGGAGGTCATTGTTATTTCTTAGTTTGGTGGTATACTTTTTTAATTATGACATAGACAAAAAAAATAGTTAATCAAAATGTTTGTATAAATTGCAATGGATTCCTTACAAGGTCATCATGTTTGTAATATACACATTATTTTTTTATTGTTGATTTACTTTTCCCATTGTGTGTGATTTTGTACCATATACTTAGTTGTTACTGTATTGGTGTTTAGACAATTTAGTATTGTTACATTGTGCCATTTGCTTACATAAATCAGTATGCTTCTGAAGGATTTATAATATGCTCTCCACGGATGGGCTTAAAGAATTAACTTTATTAACATATTTTTTTTAGGTATCATCACAAAGTGTTAATGTACAGCAAAGTCTAACTTCAGATATACAAAATCTAAATATAAATGAAGAAAAGACGCCATTGGTTGGTGAAGCCCAATCTTCAGCATCGCAAGAAGGATCTATTCAAAATCACCCCCAACCATTTTTATCTGGGATCCCGATGGTAAATCCGGGAGCAAACTTTAATGCAACTTCACAGGAAAGCATTCCCCCACAAACTGTTTTGTCTCAACAACCTCATTCACAAGCACAATCTGTAGTTTCGAATATGGCCACTTATTCCAGCAGTAAGTTTAGATAATTAGGTATAAATTTTTGTTAATTTTAGATATTTGAGATTAATAATGTATTTTTTTGTAGATATAGCAGAAGCAACTTTAACTAATCTAGGCAGTATACCATCTGTGTCTAACATGCAACCACCAGCACCACTGCCTAGCTTACCTGGTATTCCAATGAATCAACCTCAACCATATATTCCTATAATGGCTAACTACACACAGCCACAAGTGCCGACGTCTGCGACTTATCCACAAGAGGCACCAAATTTAGTGCCAACTTTTGACATGAGTAATTTTAATCAATCAAGCATGTTACCACCGATGTCTAGTGGCCTACCAGTTGTAACTCCGGTCTCTTTACCTGGTATGCCATCGATAACTGTTAGCGCCACTCTGCCAGTGTCAACAATGCAAGAAATCCATCAACAGCAAACCTTACAACAGCAAGACCTATTATCGTGAAATTGGTGTTCATGTAAAATTACGCCTTTAATATATTTAAGCATAGAGTTCTTATATTTACTGAATGTTTTGTTTACGCACTTTATGTTAAAATTACGTTTGTTTTTGACAGGAAGGCAACCAAATAATTCTGCTGTTTTATTCCATTACAAACTGCATTTTATTAGATATAAATATTTACAACGATTCATTTTCTATCTTTTTCATTTTATAATATCTAAGTTTCCGTCTGTATCTTTGTTTGTCTTCCTACAATATAGGTATAATTATAATTAATTACATTGCGGTAAATAAAAAAAATAAATGTTACATTGGTAATTATTATTTATATTCAAATACAAAGTCAAAAATAATAACAACAACATATCACTTAATATTAAATGCATATTCCATGTGTTACTACTTACTACCATTATTTATTTTTAATTCACTCTCTGATGGATGGACCGTTTTAAGGTTTATATTTAGGTATATACCTATATTATCTCATATGTACAGGTATGACCTGGTAAAAGAATGTTCTGTGGTCAAAACTCATTTATAGATTTATTGTTAGATCATGGCATAACAAGGTTAGTTTTGAAAGTAGAGAGATTCTAGAACACAGGGAAGAGAACATGGCAAGACATGAGAACTAACAGAAAATATTACATGCATTTTATAATGCGACTTAGGTGTATGTGTAAATGTCAAAACAAAAATTAAATATAATACTGCTTTTAAATCCACGTTAAATATATTTTATGTACATTTAACTTTGTATCACTCAGCAATTGGATGTTTGTGGGGTGTTTGGAGATAATGTGGGTTCAAGGGTGAACGTAGTGCAATCGTCGGGTGGTGGTTTTTCGGGGTCGAGACCTAAAGCAGGATTGTCGAAACCTTGTGTTAGAGCCGTATCACTGTAGAATACGCCGCCCGCGAGCTCTGAAAGGCGCCGTCGCCGTCTCGTATCCTTGTCGTTGGCAACGCTTGGAGGACGTAAGCTTGAACTTCGGCGTCGCTCTAAGCCGAATCGTGTCGGCACACGCAGCACTTTCTAAACAATTTAATTGATATAACATAGACATAGTTTGCTTTTTGTTGATGTAATAAAGTAACAAGTAAATACTGCAGTTCATACTCGAGTCCATTTTAACTATTTTTTAAAATATATAAAACTATTCTTATTTTGACTTCTACGCTGGATGAACTGTTATCTCGACGCTGACATGCATTCGGATTTAAAGGCACATTGGGGCATAGTGATCATTAGTCGAACTGAAAGTAATGGTATAGGCTTAGACTAATGTCTAATATTCCCAAAACCATATTTTAAATTTTGTTTTAATGGTTCATAAAATGGCGAGAATTTGCTAAACAGCTTTTCTAGGGTCTTATAGTCTTAGTAGCTGTATTATGTATGTTATGGGTTATTTCATGCAGCCATTGGTTTTTAATCAGTTCTATAATAGGATATTTTTATTATTTACGCTGTATAGCAGTTTTTTCAACATAACATATAACTCTCTTTAGAGATACGTAGGTATAAAAGATGTAAAATCTTGTCTTGGGAACAGTGTTGGATAAATTTAACTTAGATTTAACATGATCTTTTAATTGCACCAAATCTTTTTCTTTTTTTCTACATATTGATAACAAATTAATTTTGTTCACTAGCATAATATAAACACGCAACGCATGCAATATGCTGATATTCTGTTATTTATACAGATTTCAGTTGTACTATGGCTGTTATTTTTTTTTAGTTTTATATCACTCTCATAGACAGAAGTCATAAAACTACTGTATTTACAAAAGTGTACAATGACACCATAAGAATAAGTTTTAAAAGAGAGTTTGCATACACCATTGTCCAGAAATAATAGTTTAGTGATACTATAATAACACTTAGAGTTGTATAAGCAAGGGACAGCGTGCAAAAAAACAGCTTCTATACAACTTTAATGATAAAATCAGATTGAAGTGTTACAAAATACTTAAAGTTGTATACTAGAGTTTTCATATTCTGATTAAGAACCCTAAGCTTACTAAGATCACATAATACAGACTTTATACAGCTTGAGCTGTATCATAACTGATAATCCACTCTTATAAGAATACAACCTCTTTTCAACACTCTTACAGGCTTTTAAAAGAACTCTAAGTTCTATATGGGCTGGTATATTGATGTTCATAACGCTTGTGTGCTGCTTGGGTAGGCACGTGCCTAGGGGCGCGCGGAAGTTTTTTTAACGAAAAAACATTAAGTAAGTAGAGTTTCCAAAGCGCCCCGCGTCTACTTGATTAATCCTACATCGCTCTCACCCTCTCATCACATTTTTCATTCACGCCTATCTGTTACGTGCGTGTCCTAATTATTTTGCAACTAAACTATACTCAGACAAATTTAGCTGAACGCAAAAAAAGGTTTAATTTCGCCTGTTGTAATTATTGTGCGTACTGGCCAAAAAAATTGGTAATTGCTATTAAAAATTTTGCCAACTTTCGAATTTGAGTTTAAATTTAGGGTTTGTTTAAATTTTTGCCTTGACTGCCATGTTTTTCGTGTTATGTGTGAATTGTTCCTGCAAATAAACTGAGAATGCCAGATCAAACGCCACCCAAGTTACTAGGGCTGTTACTTTAATGGAAACTGGGCACACCATTGAGTTCTATGTACTAGGTACTAGAGAAACTATTCCAAACAAAAAATGTGCACTACTCTGTTTTCGCGCATGCGCGGGTGATAGTAGATTTTAGTCTATGATTGTAGATAGCGTGGCATATAAATGAAGAAATTTATTGTTTCTATTGTAATATTATTACCTATTTATTCACTTGAACAACAAATAATTTTACTTATTTGACTACTGAATTATTATTTATTAACTTTAATTTGAAATCTCGTATTATTAGCGCCGCTCCACGCTCTATGAATATTGAAGCCACACTAAATGACACTAAAGGTGTACGGATTGTAGTACAGTTCATTTGAACATAGTGAATGTTCGGAATGCCAAATCTAGTACGTAGTACATATATATCGATGGGGCACTCCTACTAACATGTGGTCTAAACATTACGAGTATCAAAATTTGTGGTACAACAAGAGATTTTTCATCAAGGATTTCAGACCAGACAGTATACGAAACTTGTAGGACAGGGACGTAAACGGAAAACTGTGACCAGAAATGACCGGTTCATCGTTACCAGCGTGCTTATAAACCGGACCTTAACTTATTCTGAGGTAAGAACGAAGCTACAAGAAGTTCGAGGGGTTACAATAAGCACACAAACTGAGAAAAAGACTGAAATCGGCCGATTTATTCCGGTGGGGGGGGGGGGGAGGGCAATATAAGGGGGGGGGGGCTCTGGCAGGCAATTGTGAATTTATATTCACACTAGCCATCGAGTAGCTCGAGTTAATTTTGCTCGCAATCACGAAAATTGGAATGACGAAGCTTGGAGTCAAGTTCTATTCACAGATGAGTCCCGATTTTGCCTGAAGCCAGGTGATGGAATTATTAAAGTATGGAAACGCCAGTGAGATAGGTACGCTCAATGCCATATCATTGGAAAAGGGGCATATGGTGGAGGGTCAGTTATGATAAGGGGAGGTATTTATATGGGGCTACATACGGAACTCTGCGTCATTGACAAATGGAGTCACTAACAGTGGCACAATATGTGACTGAGATTTCGGAAGAAATTGTAGTGCCATTTGCCCTTTTTATATTGCATTATTGCACGCCCCCATACTGCGGCTGTAGTTGTCGAATACCTTTGAGACGTTGAAATCAATGTTATGTGTGGCTATGTGGTGGCTAGCGCGCTCGCCCGACTTTAATCTCATAGAACATGTATGGGATAAGCTAGAAAGACACTACTTTGAGAGATCTTAAAAATGCACTATAGGATAAATGGAATGCAATCTCTCAAGATTTTTTTGATAACTTGATTAGAAGCATGCCAAGGAGTCTGGAGCAGTTCGAAGAGCTAAAGGGAGCAACACTAAGTACTGATTATAGCCCACCTTATTGCCTTTCTTAAGTATTATTTATGAAAAAAATTAGAAACAAAAATGTTTCTTTCATGTAACATTTTGTTTTTTTTTTGTCTTTTGATCGTCTATTTTTTCGACGTTTCCAATTTTAAATTACTACGAATAATAATCAAAATCCAAATTAATAAACTTAATTGTCACAAATATCCATGATGTTTTGTTTTATACACACTTTTCTTGCGTTCCTCTAAATTTGTCCATGAGTGTATATTATAAATTATAATCATTATAATATAGTTTATTTGCAAAATAAGCAGATATAATTTTTAATATATGGCCGCCAGAGGGGCGCCTATGAGATGCTAGCCTAAAGCGCTGTCGATATTTAATCCGCCTCTGCACATCAACCTTGTCCCTTGAAGCCCATGCTAGACTTCACCGTCTGAATTTAACCAACAGAAGGCAACACTGGCTGCATTGTGATTAAAAAGTTTAAATTACTGACGTATTAACAGAACTTCACACACCGACTCCTTGAATAACCTATATGAAGCTGGACCATGAGTGACAGGATTCAAACCGGGCCCAATTGATAAAAAGTGAGTAAAATTTTAACCAAAGGATCTAAAACTAAGTCAGGTACTTTTCGGAAGACATGAATGTAACATAATTATTTATAAATACTGCTAAAAACCCAACCCAAGCACGGTCCTGAGCCACCTGCATCCATCGACTTCCTGTATCTCTTACCAGATCTTTACTCCATCTTAGTGTAGATGGAACGAACGAGTGGATGTAGTTCAAGTGGCGACGGCAATCGCTGCAATGAGCACTCCGCATATTTTTTACGTATTATGAGCCAGTACTTGGTAGAAGTCCTGCTTTTAGGTGGAAAAGCAACAGTAGCCTAATAATAGTCAACGGTGTGGACTGCAAACTCGGACAGTAGTGAGTTAAAAGTCACCATGCGACTAACTCTCTCGTGAACAACTCCTAACACAAGCATTTAAGCTTAGGTACTTGGCTGGAGTGGTTTACCCTTTCATTGTATATAGGGCCACAGCGGATTTAGGGACAATGATGCGGCTGATGACAAGTTAATCATACATTACCTAGAAATACTTAGGTAGTACCTACGCAATAGTATTGATAATAAAAACAGTTGTGAATTAACCTGGCGGTATGTAGGCAGACCAGGGATACCCTACCTACCATCAATGCATGTAGCTAGAGAAAACGGTGGCTTACATTCTACAAGATTGCCGAGCGGTTACCAGCTGCAAACCACAGTGCGCCGAGGTGACTCCCCGAAGTTGTTTGGTAACATCAAACATTTAGGTAAGATTCTTACTGGTCTGACCACAGGTAAAATAGCGCTCATACGTGGAGTTGCTGAAATCAACCCAGCTCTATCAATTGATCATGATCATGTTCGAAATAAGCTAGGAGGATACAGAGTACAGTTGGAACGAAGTTCTTTATCGGACGGTACGGATTTGGCGGATGGGGGCTAAGCGACAAAAAGTGTAAGATTTTTCCGTCACGACCCCTTCTGACGTACTCTTAGTGTAGACGGCAGGCGCGGTCGCAGCCTGAAATTTTGGAGGGGTCACTAATAATCAAATATGTCTAGTAATTAAGTAGTAAATTAGACTTCATTGCACAATACACAATTTTATTGCACACATTATAAAACAAATGGAAGTCTTCTATTTTTATTGGCAAATCGGCTGATAATATTTGAGACGTCTGGGGCTATCTCTGGATGAATATTTAGAAGAACTGTATCTGGTGGATGTTTGCTCTCAACCAAGTTTTTACATGCCTTATCGTAGAAAATGATCTCTGATGACGCACCGTTTATAGGAAGAGTTGCCAGAATTTTCAGCAAAGTATTTATATTTAGGTAGAGACCCTATCCTACAAAAAAAAGAGATCATCGTCGCAAACTTCGATTGTAGAAACCACACACTTAGGAAATTTAGTATCAGTATTTTCTTTGAGCTCCCGTTTCCACTTTGAAATGCATAGCTGATACTCTGTAACGAGAGTGGCAGCAGGAACACTCAAGAAATGGGAATAACATTCTGATACTTTCTTCACATTAAGAAGATCTTCTTCTGTATATTCAGATTTTGGCATAAAAATGCCAAATCCGAACAGGTTCAACGTATCCGCAGAAAGTCGGTCCTGTAGGTCAGTCATTATGCTATCTATCAGTGGAATATAAACAGTCCTCCGAAAATATTCCTCCTCATTTCCTTGATAATTATCGCGAAGAGTCTGTCAGTAATTTTTAGAAGATTTTTCAATTTGACGTGTACGATTTGGGGTCGTCATGTTAAGTAAAGTCTCATCGAAGCAAATTTTAAATTAGAGTTATTACAGTAGTTTTCGCGTCGCTCAGTGCCTGCACTGAAGTCGGAGTACTACGTCTCGTGAACTTAGGTAATATCGAATTGTGGGGGGGGGGGTGTTTGGTTACGTTAGGCGACCACAAGGAATCCACTTGGCTGGCGTCAGCTACAGCGGACAGGGGTATACCCTGCCCGCTTCAGTCGAGGGAGTCGCGGTCGGAGGAAGGAAGGGTGTAGATGTAGGTATGGCAATTCGCCTCTCGCCCTATTCTCCGCGAGTCTGACGGGGCCACACCGCTGATACGGTAATGGTCAATACCATTCTCACGGGGGAAAACAATGTTGGTACTGTTCCCGGCTGGTTTAAGCGGGGGGTGGGGGGCTTGGTAGCCGTGGCGTTATGGCTTGGGCACTCAAGGTGAACAAAGAAAATGAACCCTCTCCGAAAAGAGAGAAGCGTAAGTCTAGCAGATAGCAGTAGTAGGTACGTATGTACTTTGACTATATTTTATACTTACTTTCATCTTTGTAGGTAATGAATTAAGGAACGATATCACTGGCGGTGATATCAAATCAACCGGTACTTGTGCTGGATCAGTGACGCCGGTGATTACAGATGTTATCAGTCCAGCCAGTAGCGTCGCTATGCAACCCAATCCCGTATACCACAAATAGGATACGCGAAACAGCCAGAAGATTGATTCACCTTCGTTTTCTCTGTAAGAAATATAACGGGTAAAAGCTAATTCATAATAATTCAAACATTAACTTGTACCATAACACACCATAACAAAGGTTTTACCAGTTTTACTTCCAGCGCTAGGTACATATTTTTCTTAAAGGATCCGATTAGAATTCTTGATTTGGAACTTGAAGTACGGCTTATTTTCAGTGATATGCATAATTAAGAGACGTAAGAAAATCATGCGTACGGAAAACAATTATAAACTAAGTAAAGTGTGCAAGTGTAACTGGTAACTCAATTTAATCGGCACAATAATAATATATGCTATACACTACTATACCCTTGCAATCGCTAACTTTTGATAGTATAATATCAGCAATACAGTATATTATGTAACTTCACTTGCACTCAAAAATTATTGTAGGTATTATGCCAAGTTTAAACGTAAGTGTTAAGCTACTTAGTGCTTTTCAACCGATTTCAAAAAGGAGGAGGTTTACAATTCGTCGGAATCTTTTTTTATGTATGTTCACCGATTACTCGAAGACGCCTGAACCGATTTGAAAAATTATTTTTTGTGTCAAGGGGTATACTTTCCAGGTGGTCCCATTTAAATTTTATCGAAATCGGTCGAGCGGTTTAAAAAAATCAACAATAAATTATATTTATATTGAAGTCGGTTGTACAAAATTTTTAATTTTACCACTTGTAATTATTTATCTGATAGATTAAAAAGCTAATTTATAAGTATAAAGATATATTTGTACAACTTCAAGTCTTACGTTGGATTTACTGTCATGTGTGAAGTTATGTTATACGAAGCCGGGCATCCATCTGTAGAGACGGGCAGCCGTGGTAACGGCAATTGTACGAATTGAGCTCCACCACCAGCTGCCACAACCACCAGCAAACCGAATACTCCACCCGCAACAGCGCCCTAATGAACGTAGTGATAATTTTTTAATATTAATACCTCGGCAATGGGGAACAGAGCTAATTACAGAACGTTTTTTTGGCTAAATTTTTATTGTGCATTATTATCAAAACAAAAGGTGCTTATAAATTGTAACTTTACATCTTTCCTCGCTTAAAATTGCTGCGCTGTGAACCCACTTGGTCAGTCAAGTATTTATTATACTAATTTTAGCAGTCTTACTTTAGCATTGCTCCATGGGAAAAGCATTCCAAGGCTGAAAAGTCCCAATGACACGCCGCCCGCCATGCCGTTAAAGGAGAGTGCAAGTTGCAGTACTGGGCCGAGGCGCTCGACAACGAACACCAAACCAAATGAGATTGCCCCGAACGCCAAGCATACCCATTTAGCGATCTAAAATTGATAATTTCAAATGTCAGTTCTTAACATTACTTATTAATGATAGTTTTTATGTTGTATGAGGTACTTATGTTAAGATAAGATAATAGTGCATACTGTATTGTCTTCCATTGGAAGAAATAATTCCCATTGTTATTAAATGAGCCGAGGCCGCCACTGTGGCGCACTTTTCCTGGTCCAAAACCAACTTCTATTATTTTTATTCATAAAATAATTAGTGCTATTACTAATATTTAAATATATGAACTATTTATTTTTTGTTGGGTATTCAATTTTTCACTCCCACCGCAGTTGGTAATAAACGATTACCTTACTAAGATAGTATAGTTACTAATTCAAAATATGATCATTATCCATATTACGTAGCGTGTTTCATATACTTATTATTGTGTACGTGTAGTACTGTATTATAGTAATGTCACAGGTAATGTGGTGTAAAAACATAGTTAAAGAGTAAATGTCAAAAATTACGAATTGTTAGACTTTAGATAAAATGCTTCAAATATATTATATTTTGTTACTTACAGCTGCTCCTTTATTCTCCGGTAATGTTATTCCGAGAAGGCCCGTTAATAAGTCTTGACATGCTATAGCAGCCAATGAGTTCAAAGCTGAAGCAACGGTCCTGTATAAATGAAATTAATCTTAATACTTATTACTACATCACAAATCACCAACCTCGCTTAAGTCAACTGGGCGTAGACTTTTCCAAGAATGTGCTAGTTGACAAGCATTTTTCTTAGAAGTTTTGACCTTACTCACCATGCTAATAATGCTGCTCATCAGCAGTCTGTATTTTGGTGTATTTGGGTTCATCTTAACGACAGGTTATCCCAATATTGGCTCTTGTAAAATTAACTTTGAATAGTCAAATTACTGTATTTAATTCCAGAAAAAAAAAGTCATAGATACATCTTTTATTGAGTGATATTAAAAGTTCAAAACACGATACATTGTACTTTGCTCGATCAAAAAAAATTCGAAACAGTGTCGATTTTAAAACCATTTTTCGTTTTACATCGTAATTACAGCACGAAATTATATTAAAATTGCATGTACTTAAAGGTAATCGTATTATAAAGTGATTTGAATGGAATTTTTTTTGAAAATCAATAGTTTTGTTAACAAAAAAAAATTAAAATAGTAAAACGGCTCACGCGGAGACGCGCGCCTCGTACTTAGTGTCCAGCCAGACGTCCTTAAGGTTGGAACTGTGTCAAGTTTTTTAGATGACATATAAAAATTGAAAAACAAAAAACTTCTTGTGACCACAGTAACATTATTATTCTAAGTAAATCAGTACGACCATTATTGTTTCAGAAAATGTATTTCTATGAAGATTTTGAAACAGTGTAAAGGCTGATTTACACGGGGTCAGTAACAGGCGCCAGTGCTGGCGCCGACGACTGACGTGCACCGTTTACACGCAGTCACTAGTCGCGCAGACAGTGCTGTACTGACTTCAAATCGATTTACATTATGCCAGTAGCAGGTCAGCACTGACTTGCCTCGAATTTGGAGCCAGTTACTGTCCCTGTGTAAATCAGCCATAATGCTGGGGCCACAGTAACGAGAAACGTCAATGCGTACAATACGAACATTATTGTAGCCGAAGATGTGTCTAAGTTATTTTAATAAGTCTATGTAAACAAATAAAACAGACTTTATTGATTACAGTGCATCAATACCCCGTTCTGAGAAAGGTACCTTGGCACACAAAAATGCACAGAAGAACAGTAAGTACCCAACGAGCATTGATTGAGCATATGCAAATTGATTTTATTTCCGAGCAAGTCATAGGCATACACCTATATAAGAGTGTAATTGTGTTCTGTGACCTAGATTATTAGACATTCATAGTTTGTTTTGCTAATATTTTTTGGTCACTTGTCATTAAAATAGTTTTGTCAGTTGACAAAGGTGTAAAATGTCAGTTGACTTTGTGATTTCTTTTTCAGAGAGATGGAACAAATTCAACAAAACTTTGAAGGTGATGTACCTTAAAACTCCATTTTTAACACTAGATCCTCTAGCATTGAAAGCCGACCTATATAGGTTATGGTTGATAGTAATTTTCTAAGTCTCGATATGATATTATGATATTCATGGCCGAGAACTATATGTATGATTAATAGAAAGAGTAGATAACATAAAGTATTTGGGTATCCACATTGACAATAATCTAAACTGGAGTACTTATGTTGCACAACTTACTGGTCGTATCAGAAAACTCATATACCTACATCTTTAAAACTTTAAGGAAAGCAGCTGATAAACACATAATAAATATGGTATACAGTGCCCTACGACAATCGCTTCTTGTTTTTGTATCCCGGTTTCGGGTGGTGCTAAGAAAACATTTCTAATATCTTTGGAAATAGCTCAGCGGGCAATTTTCAATAATTATAAATTTTATACCACACATACGATGTTATACGCCAATTGTAAAATGTTATCAGTCAGGCAACTTTACATCTTACGTGTTATTTTAAGAAAACACACGGAAACGCCCCTTGATCCTGAGGTTTTACGCAATAGTAGATCTGACCATGTGTGTAAGACTGAGATTCATAGAACGTCACATGCTAAAACACTATTTTATCATAGTAAATAAGAAGATCAGTTCGCTTAATAAGTTTGAATGCAAAAATAAACTTAAAAATTGGCTACAAAGCCTCACGTATGAAGAAACTGAAGAGCTCCTAGCTGGACTGTTGCTTACACACTCACGCGCTCATACACACCATAAACACACACACACACACACACACAAACACAAACACCCACGCAATCTTAGACGTTATATTATTTAGACATGTATGTTAATATATAATTTACGTAAATTAATTGTTATGCACTAATAAATTATTATTATTATTTTTATTATTATTAATTTACTAGGTTAATCAAAATGTTTTTCGGAAGAACACTTATCAATGAGTTATAGAACTGCGTTCTATTTTTCGAATCTTAAATTCGTTAGTAGCGAAGGCCAGGAATAACTAAATTAAAAACTAATTCCAATTTTTTTTCAAAATTCACATTTGGCGGGAATTTGATTCGTATGCAAAATGGAGTAACTCCATCTGGTGCGCTGAATGGTACGTGGCAAAACCGCCTGCAATGACGATACTCGCTCCGGGCGGCCAAAATAACGGCCGCTACGCAAGAAAACGTTAAAAAATCAAAGAAATTGTTAAGGTAGGTCGACGTTTGACCATCTGTTGCGCTCGTTTCGTGACCGTAGATGAAACGTGGGTACACCATTTTGTTTTTGACCCGGAGACGAAAAACCAAAGCAAAGCGTAGAAAAGACCGTCTTCCCCGCCAGCCAAGATATTCAAGGTGTCTGCGTCCCCTGGAAAATTAATGGCCTCTGTCTACTGGGATGCGGACGGTATAATAATGATCGACTATTTAAGTAAAAGAGAGACAATAACCGGAGATTATTAAGCATCATTAATCAAAAAACTATGCGAAGTACTAAAGAATAAACGTCGAGGTAAATTGCGTGCTGGAGTGCTTTTTCATAATTAATTTCATCATCATCCGAATTTGAATTATACGCAGATGACGTAAAGATATCCAAAATTGTAAATAATAACACAGACCAAATTCAACTTCAAGAGGATATAGATAGAATTACAGAATGGTGCCGGCACAATAAAATGTCTCTCAATATAAATAAATGCTATCACATTAAATTCTCTCGAAAATTTAACAAATTTAATAGCAGTTACAATATTAATGGTATAGATTTAGCGGAAGTAGATGAAGTGAAGGATTTAGGCATTGCTATTGACTCTCAGATGCGATTTACTAACCACATTAACAACACCATAAACAAATCATTAATATGCTAGATCATCCTAGCCCTGATTTTCAGTGGCAACGTTGTGATAAAAAAGTAATTGTATGCCTTGCTTAAAGCAAATGAACTAAATCACAAAGGTAATTTTTTTTTATTACTACAAATTATTCGTATTTATATTTAAGAAACAGGGCTGCCTTATTTAAGACTCATAATAAAGCCCTCTTATGCTTTCGCATTAGGCATTTATAGTGTCTCTAGTCAGATAATAATAAACATCAAGCAGATGCCGGTCGCTGCAGAATATAAAATGCCGTCTGCATTTTGATTTGTATAAACAAAAAAATTGTGTAATTATCAGAAAAGATGTAGCTGCAGATTATATTTTACATCGAGCAAAACGCAACAAAGTGTGTTTCTAGTGTTGTTGTCAGTTCCGTCTAGGCTAGAACTTTAGCTGCGTTATGTTTTAAGTCCAAAAAAAAAAGATTTTGTCCCTCGGCTGTGTATAATCATTTATAGAAACATAATAAAACTGGCCCAAGATATTTAGGTGACATTAGTATACCTATAAAAATATATACATACTTCTTGTTTGAAAGGTCAACGCCGAAATAAAAGGAGTGATTCGCAGGACTAGAAATTCATTGGAATGTTGGCATAAAACAATTTCAAATGAAGTTAAAGACAAACATCCTTGTGAAATGCTTGCAAAAATCGCCTAGTTTTTTTCTAACACATATTCTGTTGTAGTTGTAGCAAAGAAATTTAGAATACGATTACAAATGTACATTAAACGAGACGAATTTATACAGCATATAAAATTACGCCTACACAATAATGAAATCAGTGTTGGTAATTTTCTGGATATATTGCAGAATTTATAAATTACACAATTCTTATTTAAAACAAGGACTTTAAATGAAATACGCAATACGATGTTTGTTTAAGTTTGTTGTTATTAAAAATTAATTAATAATTAAAATGTATGAGTATATTTATTGTTGAACTGTAGGTACTTGGGGTAAAAAGTCGGAAGAACAATAAAAACTGAATTTCAATTATCCGCCACCCAGGGTGGACACACTAGGGTGGCTTTAGGGTAACCTAATCTTAATACAAAATTGAGAAACACGAGAAATTACTGCTTTCGTTTTTATTACAAATACTGATTCGATAATTAATATTATTATTATTACGATAATAATAATATTAATTATTATCGTAATATATGAACATGGCCTATGATATATTATATATAACATATGGTGTGGCTCACCTAATAAGCGCGGCATAAATCTGAGTTCTCTATTTGCTCAGGCAATATTGCGAGTTGAAATTCCTAATTTACGAACTGAATCCCTCGAATTGAAACCGGTATGGCGACTGGTCTTTTCTGGTTAAGGCTTAATTCAGGAATTGAGCTGGATCTGTCTCAGTTGGTAAAACGACTTCAGGCGTTTCGGATTGTCAATTGTAATGTACTAAACTGCTAAAATGGTGCTAAAGTTAATATGTTTATTCATATCATCTAATTTAAACGGTGTATTGAAAACAATATGTAGTGATAATAAATACCCGAGGCTTGCGGCGAAAATTCCAGCAACGAAAAAGCCTGGAACACCTCGCGCAGCTCCTAATTCCCGCACCACATAAAGAGGAAGGAGTCGGTCCGACGCGTGGATTGTGCCCGCCTGTGGTAAAACATTTTTTATTATTTATTGTCGATATAGTTATGAACAGATTAAGGGTTTTGGTATATTATCAGAATACGAGTATCAAAAAGAAATAACACCATCAACTTTAACTCTTGAGTAACTTATAACAGTGTTTGGATGGTTGACTTTTTTATTATCGTCTGAAGCTCAGAAAATTCATCCAGAAACGCTAAAACCAAATTTTAGACGGGAGATGGGCAGAAGTACTGGAAATGCGTGGGTGACGGCTTTGAAAACTCCACCAGCCTCTCACCAGCTCGCCAATCCAGCTTGGTTACCATAAACAATACTTATTTAAAAAATATTATTATTGTGTACTCGAAAATGGTAAAAATTAGACAAAAAGTTCTAATAAAAATTTGCAAATTTCAAATTGTTATATTATTTTTAACAAAAACAAAAATCTGTATCTCTAAAATCAAAGATTAGATTGTTTAAGCAATTTAAAAAAATCGCTTATTATTCTACTACCTACGATTTTTTAAAATTTACGATCATTCCTTAAACTTAAAACCTCCCTAACTCGGTTAATTTTGACCAGAGGAAATAAAATCATAAAACCTTTTTTATGTAAAATTTTAAGCTCTACACATTTTTATCAGAATATTTTTGTGTAATTTTTACCGTTTTGGAGTAATTGCGAAAAAACACTTTTGACAAATTTTTTTCAACCCTTGCAGGGGGTTGCAGACATGAAAACCTTTACACATTGTTTTTATATCATTAAAACTACATTATATCAAAAATGCAAAGTTGAGTGTCAAATTTTGATTTCAGACCTTATTTGACTGGACTATGCAGAATATGTGACCCTTCGCAAAAAAAAAAAACGATGTTTGATCTTTTGATTAATAATTATTCTGACGAACGTGTTATTATAAATTTGACGTAAGAGAAAGCGCCTGTTTATCGTTAACGTATTAACACCTATTTTAACAAATTAAAGTTTAGTGTAAAATTACTGGGCCTTTAAAATTGCATCCTTTGCGAGGATGTTCATCCTCATATTATTGAAAAACAAACATTGTAAAAATAACGTGTGAATCTTACGTATCTATAAAAATTCAAGACGCGTGTACCTGAATGGGATCGCAATCGGCATAATGTGCTGCGAGGACAGCGCCGGTGGCGAAATTGACCGAATAAACGGCAATAAGGCCGATGGCGGACACCCATAGCGCTACCCGGGCCTGTGCAATACGCGCAACGGATAAGTACTTTTGCACAGATGCTTGGTTAGCGCAAAACATACTTAGCCAATACATGGTGCCGCCTACAACCACCGACCAGAAGGAATGACGTACTGTAGGATCTGGATTCATACTGAAAGGAAAATGTACTGAATTAAAACACAGCAAATGCACAAAAAACATTTATGTATTTGAAATTAAATAAAAGCATAAATTGCTTTTGTACATGACTTCCATTTAACATTTCCTTCTAACGTATGCAATAGCGTTACATTGAATGTAGATTAAATGTCCATGTTCAATATTTTGGCACTACAGTGCATGTACTTATTTCTGTTTAATATTTTAGGTAGGTTTGTACAAAATTTGTACTGTCGTGCGATTTTGTGCTATTATATATATATACTTACTCGAAAAAGTGAAGACGTTCCGTACGTCTTGCGTAATCCCAAACTGGGTCAAGCCCGCCAGCTTTCCCGGCCCCCATGGCCAAAACTGTCGCTAGGGAACCCAAAAGCACGGCCGATTGAAAACTATCCGTCATTATAACTGCTTTCATACCACCCTATACATAAAAAACAAAAATAAATTGGTATTCATACTTCCAGTATTAAAAACAAAGTGAATGGAAAATGTAGAAATACCTGTGATGCGTAGAAAATGCATACTACGTATATCAAAGAAACCGCTAGATAAGTATTTAGACCCGTCACTGAAAAAGGATCAGAGAATCAGTTGTCTTTTATTTATTATATGTTATATGTTATTTAACTGAAAATATAATAGATATCATATTAGGCATAACAATCACAATTAACTTGTTGAATTCGCAATGGAAGGGCTTATGAATGCTGTTGTTCTAGTAAGAATAACCTACACATCTTGATTTGAATATTATGAAGATATATTTCTCGAAAAATAAACCTGTTGTAATATGTATAAATATACATCAGCTTTTTAGTATAGTAGTTATATGTTAGTATGTATATTGAAGGTTATATAATAGAAGGACCCAACCAATAGCATGGAAAGAAAACACAAAATGCATAAAACTTATTGAAATGTTTCCTCTATTCGAATGGTTATCACAGTAGGCACCAGAAGTTCTGCCTTCTGTGGTAATCTGGTATTTTAAAGGAATTTTAAATCTGGTATATATTACATGGTTGACTGCCTCGTTGGTCTAGTGCTCATAAGCGCGACTGCCGATCATGAGATCCTGGGTTCGAATCCCGGATGAGGGCAAAAATCTGTTATTGGGTTTTACTGCCAGGAAGTTTCACCCCTGTGCCTTGAAAAGAACGTAAAGCCGTTGGTGCCTGATCTCTCTCCGGTCATGTCAGATTGCCGTCCCATCTGACTATGAGAGTGAGGGAATAGAGAGTGCACACACACTCGTGTACTATAATCCTGTCCTATGCAGATGTGACCGAAAATCGGTCTGGAGGTGGTTATATCGCCATCTAATGGAAGCCACGTCTTACGACACCCACGTGCCAAAATAGGATGACAAATTCTCTCACGCCGCTGCCACACGTCAAATTGAATAGATTGTTTTCTTTATATTATTATTTGTAATATTTAATAGTTCTTGATTTTTAACAAACCTTACGTTGTAACCTTTAAAATTGAGAAACCGTTATACATACATTTGCTATTTTTTTTATAGGATAAGCGTGACAAGCGAGCACACAGTCCACCTGATGGTAAGTGGTTGCTGTGGCCCATAGACATCTACATCTATCTTCGTTTGCGAATCAAAATGCAGATGCGTTGTCAGCCTTTAGGACTAAGATGGAATGCCTCTTTTCCAGTAAAAAGGGTCTCCGATTCTCTACACTCACCATACGAAACACAGCAGCATTAAGCTGCTATTTCACGCTGGTGTTCTGTGAGAGCGTGGTCCTTCCCAGGTCGAGCCGACCCATTCGTGCTACAACTATACAATTAATATAGCTGCAGCATGGCTCTACCACGTTTAATGATATACTAAAATTACTAAGTGCCTAAGTGCTGAACAAGAGGTTAAATAGGTATTTTCTTATTTCCCCATTGCCATAACCTACTACGACTCTGAGATCACGAATATGCAATATCGCATTTAGTGTTCTGTAGTCCATAATATGCATGGATATGCAAGATAATTTAATAAAACGATTATTACTGACTATTAAGTACACGTAAGGAGTATAGACAAGCAACTTTTAAATATGATGTGGTAGATACAAGTCTTAGATATAGTGTGTCATTTGCACTTAAAAGTGTGTAACGACCCTTACGTGTACTCATTGCGGCGGTATAGTATCAATCTATTGATCAAGTTATTGTTATTGTTTGCTGTAGCATTTTTGGCTAGATGCTACAGCAAACAATAACAATAACTTTGTGCAATCGATAGTAGTCATATTTAGAATCGCGGGTGATTGCGGGTCGTAAATTACTGTGGACCAGTTTAGCAATAGTTGACCCTCTTGAATACTTAAATAATGATGTAAGTGTATCTATTTTATTCATGTACGATATTCTGCGATGAATAGGTATTTATTCTTGCGCAAGTGTTATGCTAATTTGAATTTTATTAGTTATTACAGGTCATGCAAAATAATAATTGTCATACGAATCTATTACATAAATACTATTTAATTAAGTTGTATAATATAATTTTCTGTAACTCAAAGGAGATTTTCTTGTGATGAATGAAAAATGTTAGTTTGTGTCTTGTAAATGTTATAAACGTTACACAGAACAGAAGCTTAGAGCTATTATTTATTCTGTGCTTTGGGTTAGAGTACCTTTAGAGTATACATGAGCAAGTTATTATTATGTATAGTACCTACCTACGTTATGTAAGCAGCGACCGTTGCCGTAAAAATAATTATTCCTACGTAAGACAGTTTTTCACTATACGATCTTATTTTACTACACAATAAGAAAATTAATAAGAAATTATGAATCAGGGATAGACCAGCAGGACAGTCAATTCCACAGTATGGTCGTGCGAAGCAAAAATTCCACGTAAATCGCACAGTAGTAGACCGCCAGCCATCGAGATGATGAGGATGGAATTTCGAGCTCTGTCGCAGTTAACGATGATGGAATTAAGCAGCTGGAACTAATCCGAACAATTCCTCTGAGCAATCCCCGTGGTATATGCGGTAGAAGATGCATAGAGATGCAACGTCTCTTCGCAAGGCCAGTGGATCAAGCCGATCGGAAAGAACTTGATCGTCGACAATTTGGGCCACTCTTCGTTGAATACGGTCAAGTGGAAGGAGCTGATACTGGGGTGTCCTGGCCCAAAGATGAGAACAGTATTCCATATGTGGCCGACTCTGCGGTTGGTAAAGCTGCAAGCGGTGGTCTGGCATGAAATACCGTCTCGATCTACTTAGCACAAAAGCTTTTTTGATGCCCGTTTAGCCTTCCCTTCCAAATGACTGCGGAATTGTACGTCTCTCGAAATGTCGACGCCAAGGATTCCGATGCTGGCTGAGGCAACGAGGGGAGTGCCCTGAAATTGAGGAGATACGACGAAGGGGTTCTTTTTTGCGGTAAACGCGCAAACCTGTGTCTATTGAGGGTTAAACTAGACTAGATTTAGTCGCCCCCAATCCGAGACTTTGTTGAAGACACAAGTTTGTTCCGGCACTTGACGACGGATTCCTGAGAAATATTAGCACGGCCAGTGTATAAAGCATCGCCAGTGCAGTCGTCTGTATAACAATTAATGTTACTAGTATGCAACATATAATTGATATGCAAAAGGAACAGGGTAGGCACGCAGCCCTGTGGTTCACCAGCATTCACAGGCTTAGAGTCGGAGCATGCACCGTTGACTACGACCTTAATAGTTCGATCTGTAAGAAAACTGGTGACCCAATTGCATAATTTCTCGAGAAGCCCATAAGGGGGAAGGTTCGAAAGAAGTGCTTTGTGCCAAACCCGATCTAAGGCCTTCGCGATGTTCAAACTAACCGCCAGGTCCTCCCCCTTGGTCTCGACTGCCTCCGCCCATCGGTGAGTCAGGTAGACAAGAAGACCACCAGCTGAACGACCTCGACGGAAATCATATTGACGATCACTAATCAGCTAATGCTCTTCAAGGTACTGCATGAGCTGTCAGTTAATAATGAATTCCATTATTTTGGAGAATAAGGAGGCTTGTAGTTGGGCGGGTTCGAGCGGTCACCTTTTTTAGGGTTCAGGTGCACTAAGGCTGTCTTACATGAGCCTGGAACGACGCCTAAAAAGTAAAAGAACCGGAAAAGACGCGTAAAAAGCAGTGCCAACTCTGGAGCACACGTCTTCAGCACAATTAGGGGGATTCCATCAGGCCCACTCGACTTGTTGACGTCCAGGGACTTCCGTCTTCCATATTGAATCATCCATCGAGAAGCAAATCTGCCCCCATTGGTAGGATGCAAAAAAGCCCGCATCGAATCCCAATCCGTTGACCTAATCAATCGTGCCTGCAATGAGCAAGTGATGGGCGCTGTACTCCAGATCAGGCAGTGATCCGAAGTGCCTAGAGGGGCATCGACGGAGACTTGATATCCGTCCGGATGAGAGGTCAGCAGAAGGTCCAACAGAGAATGTGTATGATCCTGTACATCTTGTATCCGCGTGGGCGAAGTGACCAGTTGTGTCAGACCATATGCCAAGGCAAAGTCGTAAACAGAACCGAGCCATTCGTCGTGGTTGAAACTTGTGCGTTTATCGTATGAAATTCTGTGTTATATTTTCGCCAAAGAAATAATCGGTTACTGATCGTCTGCCATGGATTGTCTCAGTCGAAAAAGGTGTAACGTTTCACGTTTTTGTGATATCAAGCAAATTCAATACACCACGTCCAAAGTTCCACTCAAAAAATTACGCTGAGGCGGTGACGGGCGGGTTTGGATACGCGGGGCCCCCTTTTGCGCGGGGCCCGTAGCAATTGCTACTCCTGCTACGTGGTTAATCCGGCACTGCTACCTATAGTAAATAAATTTAACATAAGTAGAAATAAGTATGTTCAGAACGCGTGTGTCACCTACAGATATCTAGGGGTCATAGCCTCATAGCATCGACTTACCATTAGGTGCACTGTGTACTCGTTTGTCACCCTTATTCTATCTAAGAAAGAATTAGTTTCTTAGGTACTACTCGAAACCGCGAAGTATGTAGTAAATATGTGTATGACCATGTCCATCTGGACGATATTCATTCGGATCGGAAACTATCAGTTCTATTTATGGAAGGCAAAGGTACTACCCTCCATAGTTTTATTGTTCTAAAATTCTAACCTACGCGTGCCCGATGTAACGCTTGTCTGAGTGATAAAATCGGCGGTATAAGAAAAAACAACGGATACCACAAAAATCACAACATACGAGTAGCTAACAATATGTATTTTTGTGCAAATGTTAACTCCGGATTGAACTCAGAACTCGCGGCGTATTGGAAAATATATATAGCAACAAATACTACTTCGGGCTGTTGAAATTTACTGCATAGGTAATAAGTATGGCATTCAAAAATAAGTATTTAGAAATTCAATAATTGCTTTTATGACGTTTAATAACGGTTACATTGATTATGACATGGATGATAAATACGGATTATTGAAAGATGTTAAAATTAATAACCTTTTGTACGAGGATAAATCTTACATAGAAAATTTATTTATTTATTAAGATACACATGTTTTTATTAACCTCAGACTAGTTTACAAGGAAAGAAAGACGGAGCGCTGCGTATATTTTAATTAATATAAAAATTTAATAACACAAAAAATTAAGCCAAATCTATGCTCAACTGATTAGAAGAACACGCACTCACTTACACAACGCATATCCATCTGAAATCATTTGCATAGGTTTTGGTGCATATGTGTGTCCAGCAGCAGCAGCGAACTTTTACAGGCTGATAAAGAAAGAAAGTAGAGAAATGTGTGCGTAAGTGCGTCAAGAAATTGAGCATAATTTCGGCATCATTTGAAATGTACGCAGCACTCCGTCTATCTTTCTTTGTTACATAGAGTTAAATATTTTTCGTATATACATAATACATGTACCGTGTGTTGGCGGCGCGGCGTAAGAAAATTCGTCGCCCCATTTCATCACGTGGGTATCAAAAGGCGTCTATGGCGCACACACTCGTTAATTATCACGATATTTAACGTGATTTTTATCTTGCAATATTTTGGATCGAATCTACATACTACACATTCGATGCTAATCGCGTCAGTACAACGGTAGATTTCATTCACCAAAGACGTGTACGTTACATACTCTGAAGCCAAACGTAATGAGTGACTATAAAAGTAAAGCTTGCGTTGCTATTATATTGGCGATAGCATTAAAAAGACGTGTAAAGAGAAAAAAATGGATGAAGCATTGGCTTCAAGACAGAGATCAATAGTGTATATTGATACCTGAATTTATTAAATTAGATTAGGGAATACCAAGAAATGGATGATTATGAAAATTATTTTCGAGTGTCCATCGCTGACAGAATGAATACTGACCAATACTGACGCGATAAATATCGACCAGAGACTAGACACTCAATATTTATCGACGATACTTGATACAGATCGTCAGATTTCTTGATTTTTAGAAATCCCGCGATCCGTATCACGATCCGTGATATGCTATAACTACACACTCGATAAATATCGTAATCCTGGATTACGATCCAAATATCGTGATAATTATCGAGTGTGTAGCATTCGCCTATGGAAAGTACTAAAAATCTCATCTAGACCTAGATCCTTTATATCCTATTATAACCTAGATGGCGATATAACCGTCCCGTTTACGCCATACGTAAAGAAATCTAGACTGGCGACTGGAAGCGGCGCGGCTGATGAAGAAGTAGGAGTTATAATATTTACATAATAATATATACTATTACGCCTTGGCTTTGCGAGGGAGATTTCTGTATCTCGACAACAGCGCCACCTACTGGGTCCAATTGTGAATCTAAAACATTCTCGAATAAACTTAAAAATATATAATTAACAATAATAATGGCCTGAGCGTAATTTGTGGAAGGCACAGACCTATTTTAACTAAACTGAAATCAAACAGCTTTTTGAAAGTCATACCACAGAATAAATAATAGTACCAATATATCGATTTATGATAAGCCATTATCCAATATTCCACACATATAAGCGGACATTGTTACTTATTAACACAAATTTTAGAACTTACACAACATTATTTTTTTTAAAGTTTCTTAGAGAATAATAAATAATTTGACCATTTTCTAATAACGTGATGCCAATTACAATAATTACACTGTCCATAAATTTTTACATGTTTCGCCATTGGTATTTTAACTGTTACATCTCAGGTTTGACTGTTGCGTGATGTGTCGGCTACTTAAATAAGGCTATAATTTTTCTATTTTATTTGTATCTGTATTATTTTGTTCCTTAATATTTTACTAAATAAATTGTATGTTAAGAGAGTAAAGGAAAAATTTTTTTTTTCAGTGTTTTAAAAACAAATTGTAAACTGAACACAGAGAAAATAAAGTAAAGAATATTTTATTTAATCTTATGTTTTACCATCAGAAAGTGCTAATGCGGGCGCATAAACTGCTACTGCGGTGTATACTATCATCTGCATCATATACAGCGAGCTTGCGTAAATTCGAATGGATTTACAAAATCGGATTTCCTGAAAAAAATAATTTGTTAAAGCATTTAACACATACAATTGACCTTTAATATACAAGACAATTATTAACCGTATAATTAATAGAATTAGGCGTAATTCGCAAAAATTAGTAGTATAGTTGTAGCACGAATGGGTCGGCTCGACCGCGGTAGGACCACGCTCTCACAGAATAACAGCGTAAAATAGCAGCTTAATGTTGCTGTGTTTCGTATGGTGAGTGTAGAGAACCAGAGGCCCTTATTACTGGAAACAAGACATTCCATCTTAACCTCAGGGTGACAACGCATCTGCATTTTGATACATGTAGATGTCTATGGGCCACAGCATCCTCGTACCATCAGGTGGCCTGTGTGCTCGTTTGACACAATTATTCTATAAAACAAATTAGCGTGTAATTGTGTACACACGTACGAAGTAAAACTTATTTACGCCGTATCATTCTTCTTTTATTTCATATTTTACATAAGTAGGTTAGATAATAGTACACTCATGCAAACCCGGCAACGTTACAAGAAAACATGACGTTTTTGATTTAATACCGTACTAAATTTCTCTACTACGTCAATAAACAAGTTTCACTTCAAAAATATACTTCCTCCAAGGAGTGTCGCTTTTCAAAAGGATTTTAATTGTGTCAACTGTGAAAATTTGCGAGCTTTGAGTATTTTAGTCCCAGCGTAATGGTTATTCCAGTGCCACAATCTAGGGAGGTGCCCCCAACGTTCTCATTCTTACCGCAATATCATTACCCGAATAAAGGATACGTTATAACAGGGTTATTTTGCAATAACGGGCCAAATTTGAAGAGAAGGTTCAGAATAAGTAAATGGTGAAGAAAAATTAATTTAAAAAATCTCATACATTCTGTCCTTTTTATCTTTTAAATTGAAAATGCGTGGTAATGCATTATTTTAACTGATTTTACTGCGCACGCACACATTCGTAAGGGTCGATCGGTAGGCAAAAACGTTGTTGCCCACAAATCACATTTAATTTGGGATAATTTCAAATAAAAGTAGAATCCTTATTTACTCGCTTTTAAGCTTTATATATTTTAACTTAAGTTTACAATTTGGCTACTTTTTGAAAAATAACCCTGTATTTATATTATGTAGATTTACACACGGCAACCACATATCAATTATGAATTAATAATGATTAATTAATAAAGTGTCTGTAGGATGCTGTTTATTGGATAATAAAGAGATGAGGAAAATTTTAAAAAAAATACAGAAATTTTATACAATGCTAAAGTAAAATAAATATGTCGTTAATTTTGTTACCAAATATTCATAACAGGATGTTAATCTCAGCCTCATAAACACTGGCAAATAAAGTTGGCTTGCTATCGGCACTACCAATACAAAAGCTATACAGATCATCCAGAACTGTGCACCTGACATGTACATTTCGGCCGGGTTGCCTAATAGTTCTATTGCTGTGATGAAACTGAAATAACAAAAACGATATTAATTTGCATTAAAGTAATATATGCACTAAAGTACATTATATTACAATGATTAATTGGTAGACAATTTAATAAAAAATGTAAATGAGACTACTTAATTAAATTATTTTCAAGTACCTTCAGCTGCAGTACTGGGTTATTTTGCAATAACCGGCCAAATTTGCAAAGAAGGTTCAGAATAAGTAATATAGGCAAACATTCTGTCCTTTTTATCTTTTAAATTCAAAATGCGTGGTAATGCATTATTTTAACTGATTTTACTGCGCACGCACACATTCGTAAGGGTCGATCAGTAGGCAAAAACGTTGTAGCACATAAATCACATTAAATTTCAAATATAAGTAGAAACCTTATTTACTCGTATTTTCAAAAACTGTAATAACGGTATATCATTATTTACATATTTGAACTTAAGTTTGAAATTTGGCTACTCTTTGAATAAATATACACATATATATTATACACCGTTACAGCCTATCAAAAGTCCACTGCTGAACATAGGTTGCCTCATAGGGGAATTAGTATATACATATGCAGTAATAAAAATGTCACAATGTAAAATAATGTTTTTAGACAAGTAAAAAAGATGTTAAAGTTAATAGCAAAGTTAAAAATAATAGATATGATTAGAGATAGGTTCGGGTGCATTCTCAGAATAGGGAAGATTTGAAAAACCAACAATTTATGTTATTGCCTAAATGTTGACCCCGGCTGATTCCCTGAAAACGCCTATTACACTGGAATAAGCCAAGCGGTTGCAAAAAATTATATTAATATCAAACTAGGTTGTGAAGATTCTTTGAATTAGAAATTATAGATGTAAGGTTTGTTTATTAAGAACCTATTATAAATTATAGGTGTAAGGTTTGTTTATTTAGAAATAGGCATGATGATAACAATATATTAAAACAAATTTTGTGCACAGAATAAAGTTTGAGGTACTTTATTTAGTTTGCTCAAAATTCCACCTCACGTAAGATTACTCATAAAGGAGGTTACACTTTTCATAGAAAGAGAGCAGAGGGGAGGTTAAAAATAACGAATTTGTTTATTGGGCGTTTTGTTATAATATAAAAAAGTTTCATGATTAAAGTAGCAGTTAATTAGCCTGCAAAATCTACTGCTAAAGACCAAGATGCGCCTAAGAATACATTACTTGAAACCATTCTAGGCCGAACACAATTTCGGTTCAGCATGTCTAGTTGCACTGCGACGGATAAGGACGAAGAAATATGCACCGTGTATATTTTGATTCTCACATCTCAAAAATACTATAAGTTTGAATCGTTTGAATTATCTGTTCTATCTTTAATCTTTACCACAGAATAAATAATAGTACTACGTATATTTACTTCGGTCAACAGTCAACAGCACAGCGCACACGTACACGTTCACGTACACGTACACGCACATACACACGCACACACTATAGGTCTACAGCAAAGTTTACGTAATACGAATGACGATTTTTTCCTCTACTTATATACCAAATATGTAATGTTTGCGTACAATTCGGTGAAGAGAAAGAAAATTGTTAATTAATTGGCAGCCGGGGTCGTTACTCATTATCTAAGAGTTGTCCAAAATCGCACCCAATTCTTTATGAAATATTATTCTTAATCTTGAATTAAACAATATAAACGATTACGACCATGGAACGTTTTTCTAGGTATATAGGGATTAAGTGTCAAATTGTCGTTAATACCTTGCAGCCAGACTCATGGCCATAGGAAAAGTGCCCATTGAAGAGCCGCCTAAAAGAAAATCGTCACCAGTTGTTTGTTTCTCCCCAAAGTATCCATAAAAAACGCCGATACCGCAAGAAACTACTAGCATAGTGGCCAGCACACTGTAGTCCTCCCAGTGAAACAATTTACTCGTCGGTGTCTCATTTCTGTATGTCAATTGTTCGTCGTTTGGGCTTGAGATATTATTATACTTTGTTAAATTGGGTGATGCCAGTGTAGATTCTAAACTAATTCCATAAAATATTACTATGCTTAACGGAAGTACCTGAAAGCAAAAACAAAATCAGACTTGTGTATTTTAAAGTTAAAATTGCAGCCTTACAGCCAAGTCTCACTCCTAGGCACAGATCTCTCCTTTCTGAGAGCGTTTTAAGGGCAAAGAAATGTTCTCCGCGCTGCCCCAATGCGTGTTGGCGGATTTCACATGACTTCGACGTAATGTATTTACGAACGTATAATTTGGTTAAATCATACTAACGGACTACATTTATGTTTATAAAAATATATCAGCGTTTAAGTTTTGCTATAAATTGTAATAATCCGTTTATTACAATTTATAGCAAAACTTCCAGCAACAAGCACAATTATGTGTCTTCTTCGGCCAATTTTAAAAGCAGTAGTAGAGCTCCTAATGGATAAAGCTTAGGGGTTACCAAATCGCTACTTCTTCCAGGCTATTTTAGTTTTATTATATTTCTTATGGCTACAATAATGGTACTAACATGGATAATAAAAACGAATATAATGGCTTGTTTTAATTATTTCTTATTACTGCTGGTATAGTTAATAAATTTTAACGTAAAATATAATTATTAATTATATAATTAGTTTAAAATAATGCAATTTATATTGCATACGTAACTAATTTAGTTAATATTTGCGTTTACCTTTCTTTGTTTTTCGTCACGCGTTTCTTTAAAATAATACCTAAATGGCTGCCGCAAACACGATAACTACAAGCTACTAGGTACTATATCTTCGCATGGCAATTTGTTTTTAAAGTATAAACAATTACTGTTACCTAGTGATTTTCCAATTCCAGTTAGTCGGTAATCGGTTTAATCTATCTAAAGTTGTAGTAATTAAATAATTAAGACCTACGTTGTAGTTTGAAGCGCTAACATAAAACAATTCTGTCACCATTTAAATGAAAATATTTTTTTACGTATTTTATCCCGTACATATATAATCTTATTTTAAATTCCCGACGTTTCGAGTACTTTACAGCACCCACGGCATACCTTGGGTATCTCATTCTGTGCCTCGGGAATTTATACGCGATAAAATCCGTAAAACTTTGTTTCAATTAAATGTGTAGTGTTCGCGTAAATATTTCGATTTCTACATTCCGGCATCTTATTAGGTCTTTACCTATGAAATTGATATGCATATTTATTAACTGAAAGGATTACAAGAGTATCAACATCAACTATTCGCACCTGCCTTAGGATACCTATTTGAAATGGAATTCCGATATCTATCAAAAAAGAGCTAATCTCTACCCTAGTCACCTTTATCAAGAATTACAGGATTAGTTCTCAACACACGGGACCAAATATTTCCTTTATTACCCGACTGCGGAGGGTAGGGTAGGTATACGTATGTTTGTTCCTTTGTGGCGTTCTAGAGACCAAACGCGTGCTACAACACAGCTTACACAGCTTACACAGCCATACTTGAAAACTATGGGACACCAAGCTGATCGTCAAACAATAAGGTTAAATTTATATATGATTTTAAACTTTATGTAATTTTTTTTTCAAGACCTAAGATAGAAAGAGTGACATAAGTATAGAAAGAGAATTAATTTCTTAATATTCCTTTTTTTAACCAAATGAATAAATCAAGAAGGATCTGTATTGCGTGTAATAACGCGTATGTTTATTTTGTATGTATTGATTTATTGAAAACGGCTGAACCGATTTAAATGTTTTTTTTTAATTAAATAGGCTATACTTCATGGTTGGTCCCATATACATAAAAAGAAAAGATTCCATGGATAAAAGTGAAATAATAGGAAGGAAGACTTTAATGTAACTATTTAGATGGCATTCTAGTATAACCTTAATACACTCTAAAGGGTTTAATAATTAAACTTTAAAAAGTACAAACCGACTCCAAAACTACAACAATGGCACCGACTTCTGTAGCTTTTATGTGTATTTTTTTTAGGTTTTAAAGTCGATTTGTACTTTTATTGAGAGTATTAAACTCTATATAGATCTACTACTATATAGATCATCGATTACTCCATCGTAACGTCAAAACTTATTTCTTGCTATTTATAATATTAAAACTAAAAGTAATTATAATGTTTATGTTTATGTATTGATTACAATATATTTTATTGCTTTTATTAATGTAAGATTAAGAATTATGAAGCAGTACGGACTGAATTCAGCGGTAATACCTTAAAATTGCGTTTAGTTCCAAGGTATTCAAGCCGAGCTTATCATTACGGAAAAATAACAAACAGTTCAAGCGCTGAGAGAATCGTAGTGCGGCGCTACGGTGCGTTTTTTCAGACATTAGTGATAACGTGCAATAGCGCTGGCCTAAGGGCGGAATAAACCGGATCGGTTCTAGCTCAATCTTAATCAAACCAGATGATTCCAGATGTTAGGTACTCCCAGTCTCGAAACCAACTCGTCCATGGGAGTGCGTTGCTTGTGTCGCATTCTTTACAATTAAGACTAACAGTTGAATCATAATGTTTTTAATTCTCCATAGGAGTCATACATTGAGTATTCGGTGTCACGAGTAGGTTGCTGACTTAAGTAAAATTATTGTTTTAAATAGGAACAATTTCTGATCAGATTATATTAGAACATTTATTAATTTAGTTATTTTTTTAAATTATAAAACTACTTAATGATTTCTTATATTTACGCGAACACCACACATTGAATAAAACCACTTTTACGGATTATATCGCTTTTAATTGACTTATTTTTATTAATTCCCGACGTTTCGGTGCTTTACAGCACCCATGGTCACGGGGACTTATTTTTATTAACGTCGGGAATTAATAAAATAAGTCAATTAAACGCGATATAATCCGTAAAAGTGGTTTTATTCAATATAAACTACTTATTAAATAAATAATATTATCTTATTTTTGTATACTGTTCTTTACTTACTTTTTCTAAAGTTTTTTTTACTCTTCTCCGATTGACAAAAAAAGACTCAAGCCCGGCTCAACCAGTGATTTGCACTATGATGATTACTTAATTGCTATACTTAACAAAGAGATTGGCATCAATTTGTCAATAAGCGATATTATTCAACTTTTTTTTAACTTATTATAAGCCAGTGCTTGACCACAATCCCACCTGCAGGGCTAGCGTGGGCAGGAGACAATTTATCCCCGGGAAAGCAGAAAATGTTTATCTCTGCTTTCCTGGGAAAAATTCATTCTTAGTTTTATCCACCCTTCGAGCATGGGCACCGGTGGATATAATATCCACAGTAGATAAAATGGAAGATAGACTTAGACTAAGATAGATTTTTGTATGAATATATACTTAAACCCACGTCCAATGAACTAGGATAAAATTGTCCCTTTGAAATGTCAAAAGCATAATTTTTATCTTTCATTTGGCTCCATGCTACGGACGGGGATATATATCTACTCGTTATGTCAAACGGGGATATACTTCTCCCGTTGCCGTGCTTTACATAAGGACAAGATAATTTTTCCTCTTGTTAGTGGATATAATCGGGTGATAATTTTTGTCCCCAGCCCATGCTAGCCGTGCTGGTGGTAAGTGGTGATGTAGCCTAAGATGGTAAATCGCACTGCCTTAGCGTAACAAAAGCCTATTCACTCTTGCAAGACTCTTGAAGACGCCCAGATTGTATTCGAACGAAAAGATAGACGCCGGCAAATTATTCCTTAGGTTTTAACGATCTATTGCTGTTGCGCTGTGCCCAAACGACCGAGCCAGATAACCGATATGGATAACTGCAGCTCGGATTGATTACTACTAAACTTTAAATTTATTTTTAATGAAAATAATATAAAAAATAAAGAAAAAAATGTTGCTCAGTTATAGTATTTTTACTTTTTAGTAATCTTTGAAAAAAATTTTATCCATTGATTATTTAAAAAAAATTGTTTACATTGTGTTTACGTGTTTCGATTTGGTTTACATACATTTCAATATGTCCAATAATAGTTGTTTACAGATATTAAAAGTAAAAAATAAAACTTACTTAAAATTATATATTTTCTTTTCAAATAAGTAATTCATAATCATGACTGCTCCATAGCGCAGTGGCTTAGAAATGAGTTGCAGTGCTGAGAGCCGCGGGTTCGAATCCCGCACGAGACAAGTATTTGTATGGCTTGCAAATAATTGTTCCGGGTCTGGATGTTTGTCCTTGTAAAATTAATGTATGTAAACTGCCTCCATGATAATACAGGAGAAAATCCTAGTGTGGGGGTAACGTTTTTAAAATGAGAAAGAGAGATCATTATTATCATCATCATCACAGCAGATCAATAGTCCACTGCCACATAGGCCTCCTCCGTGGATTGCCTTAAAATGGGGATTTGCCATAGTTAGCACGCTTGTCGGTAACCGCAATTTTTTATTATTCTCAGTTAACATGTGTAAGAAATGTAAATGAAAAGTAAAAGGGTGAAGGCAAATCTAAAATAAATAATAAAATGTTTAAGTAAAAAAACAAGAAGCATAATCACCACCTATTCCAATTTCATCTGATTTTTTTTAAATTAAAAATGGGCTCACTCTTGACCTCCATCTGGCCTGAGGGCAAAGGTAGGTAAAATAAAGGGCGCCAGAGGTATCTTCTAATCAGCAGTATCTTTCTCCTATAATTTTATTAAAACCACGGTTGCCAACCTGCATGGCAAGCGAGGAAACTAGCAGCCTTGCTGTTCTTGATTTTGGCAGCAATCACAGCATCTGCTGGGCAAGGGGTGTTATGAATCTGCGTATAAACCACAAACGAGGACCGACGCGAATCTACGACACCTTGGCACACCCCAATAAAAAGGTAGAGGTAATGTCTAAATTCCTTTAAAGCTCATTACACGATGTTGATGGAAGGCTTCCGCTCAAATCTGGATACAAGGAAAGACGTTTAATTAGCAGAAAGTATGGAAGTTTGAAGTTGGAGGACAGAACTACAATGTCAAATTCACGATACCATCCACACCATTTGGATGCTTGGCGGTCCACCACTGTACGCTTCACTAGGAGTTTTCTTACTCGTACGACCTCTTTGTGGAATTGTTTTCCACCGATGATACGACTTAGGGACCTTCAAGAAAAGAGCTTACTCCTTTCTAAAAGGCCGGCAACGCACCTGTAAGTGTTGCAGTTGTTCATTGATGGTGGTAGTCACTTACCATCAGGTGAAAAAAAGAACCTATAGGACAACAACTGGATAGTTTCGTTGAGATCATTCCTTCTTATAAAAGCGGTCCCACTGACAATAAAATTGAATGAATGTTTGTTGATTCCACGAAAAATAAGATTGACTTCCTTATGAAGAGCCAACGACAACTTACAAGGATGCTAAAGACCATTAGAGTAAAACCGGCAGTGATCTCCGAAAGAAAGCCTTTCAGTCGATTTTTTGAGTGTTGCTACAGTACAAAAGCTGATATCTATCCGAGTAGAGAACACGCAGGTAGATGTGAGACAGAGTGACATATCTGCGTAATTCTTAACTGTTGGAAGAAGTTTCAAGCTACAGGACTGGTAACTATAAGGTATCAAAATCAATGGATAAAACAACTTTACATAGTCATTATGACTTTCCGATAGAGACCAATGGATTAGTATAGCTGATGGGCAATGAGCGGAATTAATCTCGAAGAAAATAACCTTAATTAATGGGTAATAAATGTTCATTTGTTGTAGCCTTGAACCCTAGAACCGCAGTAAACGCAATGTAGGGTGATCCCCCAATAGATGAAGTGATGAACTAATGAGGCATGTCAAGATTAAATGGATGCAGTTGGCTCAGGACCGAACTTTATGAACAGTTAACTTAACTCACACCCAACAGTTGAAAAACGTCCTTCGTGCTGTCTTTTGTCTATGGAGTGTATAGAAAAAAGACTACAATAATTTCCGGGGTTGCTCCTTATTAATGAAAGTGAAGGCATATTGTTGCCTTCACTTTCATTAATATAACTATAACTTTGCTTTTATTTTTTAGGGATCAAAAGCCCCACTCACTTACAGTGTTATAAAATTACATTAATTTTCTTAAATTTGATAAATGAACTGAAGCTCTAGGATACGTTTAAATATTTACATTTTCATTACAATGTTTTTATTTTTTTATTTAAATTATCAAAATTAGTGTTATAGTAATAAACGTTTCGGTGTGCCATTCAATTATAATATCTGAAATGATTCTCTTTAATGCAACATTTGTCTGGCAGTGATTCTAATTGTATCTACCTACAAATCTACCTACAAACGTAGTCATTCAAATTATTAGAGTTTACTTCGAAGTAAGATAATATAGTAAATTTCATTTTATTATTGAACCGAATAAAAATTTAAAACCTTTGTGATTATGACCAAAATCTAAAACGTTTCCGTATATAGATACCCCAGTAAAAGATTCATAAAATCCAGTCGTGTGGGTACTACAAACGTACGGGGGAAACAGATAACCTTTTCCTTATTTTGAGTCGGTTAAAAAGAAATTATATTTGATGAACAGGAAATCAATTTGAGAAGCAAAATGCCTACCTAATCATTTAAAGTTTTGTTTATTTTTAATAAAGGTTGTGAAATATTATCAATATATTCAATAAATTGCGTTATAATATGCTTCCACTTTTCTTTATTTTTTTTATCAAGTAATAATTTCTAATGTAAACTGATTTTTTGATGAGTTTTTATATCAAAGCTGTATAAGTACTAACACATTTTTTATGAGAATATGCCTACGCATATCTGATTCACGGGGGCGAGCGAGGACAAGTCATGTCGGACTGCAACTGACTAAAATCCCTTTGTGTTCTACATTCGCCACATATTGGTAGGGCTACTAGCACCTGGCATTCAAAGCGGGTCCTCGGGAGAGGACAACTCCTCCCCGTTTTCCTTCTCTGGTAAGGCGCATCGCAACACAAATCGCAAGTTCCTTCTCGGCCTCCAACTCTATACTAACACAATAGTTTACATTATGCTACTATGTATGTTTGATTGAAAACTGAAATCGGTGTATATTTTCTAAACAAGCCAATTATGCTAAAAATTGTTCAAGATTTATTCAGATATACTTTTTTGCGTCCGTGAATTAAAAATATAATAGTTGAATAGTTTCTTAACATTTAAAAAAAAATATAATAGTTGAATAGTTTCTTAACATTTTTTTAGCCGCCTTAAAAAAACGAGAGGCTTTCAACTCAACTGTATGTTTTTTTTAAATTTTTTTGTGTGTATGATTGTGTATGATTGACGTGATATCTTCGCAAATAGTGAACAGATTC
Organism: Parnassius orleans; assembly: GCA_029286625.1. Classification (NCBI taxonomy): domain Eukaryota; kingdom Metazoa; phylum Arthropoda; class Insecta; order Lepidoptera; family Papilionidae; genus Parnassius; species Parnassius orleans. The sequence goes on along the minus strand of JAGSMP010000346.1, from coordinate 436,733 downwards.
TGATGATTCTTTTTTATTAAATAGTATACTTCAGGGGTGGTCACATATAAATTTGGAGAAAAAGGGTGGCAAAATAGGGGATAATTTTTTTTTACCATTTAGACAATGTTGCGATTGTGATATTCTTTATTACAATCAAAAGTTAAAAAATTGTTTTAATTAATTTATTAAATAAAATTAATATTTGTATTAGGCTGATTATTATCCTAAATATTGTACTAATATTGCACTATCAATATATTATTAATAAATTTCCTGTATGTTACGAAAAGCTTCAAGAAAGCACTAAATCTATAACACCTTTATAATTTGGCATAGCATAAAAATAAAACTAATACTTTTGCGCCACAATATTATGTTGCGGATACGTAACATAACCTCTAAACCAAAACAACACGTTCAAAGGTTATTTCGTGATGTGGCTAATTATTCTACGAAAGTAAAGCCCAAAAAAAAACTTCATGACCATCACACGTTATGACGTAAAGTGCACTTTTGCCAAATACTTATTACGAAAATGTTAAGACAGGAGGAGTAGGTATAGGTTTTGCAACCATGATTTATAAAAAATATAATTTATTTAACAAATTGTTCATGTTCATTATATTCATAAATAACAGTATTATTGCTGAAGTTCTATTTTAAACTTTATGCCTTACAAATCAAAATAAAAAAAATTGTAACAAATTTTATTTAGGTTATGTCTAATGATTTCTTATATTAAACGCGATATAATCCGTAAAAGTAGTTTTATTCAATAGGTTATGTCTAAGTCTAGTTATGTCTTAAAGTCTAGGATATGTAATTTCGGTGTAATATGAAAATTCAAAAGATTGATGTTGGTCTATTTCGGTGATGTAGTTGCAAAAATTGTGTTTAGCCGCAATAAAATTTAATTAATCACACTTTCTTAAGTAATAACTTATTTCCTATAAACACTAAAAATATGATACATAAAACTCGAAATCATACAAACATTTACTTAAATTTTTTACTTACCTTAAATTTACCGCGAACAAACCGTACTGGTGATTTACAATATTTATTTATTTCCATTTTCAGTAAGACTTGCGTGGGTCAAATGAGATAATGAAGACTTCCTCAGGCCAGCTAATGTTTACATGTCCGTCCTCCAGGGATGGGAGAGTGTGAACTTGTGATTGATACTGAACTACCGTCTCAGAGCGTTCTGTTAGCTGAAGTCACGCATTGAACGTAACACACCAATAAAATTAATTAAGAATTACGAAGATGCTATTATTCAACGTAACGAAGGGACAATGCAGGAGTATTCCTTAGTACATTGCGTCTTTTAGATATTTCAAATACTTGGAATAACGATCACCAAATCGTCAAACTGTGAACGTAGAAATGTTCTTGCTCTCTTTGGCGTACTGTAAGTTTAATAAACATCGATAAAGAACTATACGAACACCATACACATTCGCTGAGATTCGTTATGCCAACGATTGTGAAGTAAGTAATCTTTGCTATGATTTTAAGTACAAGTTGAATAATAGCGTTAAAATATTTTTTCTCGCATAAAATTTTACATAAACTACAAAATAAGCCACAGTCCTATGTGAGCTTACAACTAAGTGGTGGACACTTTGTTCCCACTTCAATAATGTATTTCTTGCGGTTTCCACAATACATTATACTGGTATCACCTTAAGATTAATGCAATTCTGTGAGGCAAATTTACACCTAAATCCTATCATAGAGGATTGGTCAACTGCGGAATCAATCGTAACTATTAACGTAGCGTTAACCTGTCGATGTATCGAGTATACAAATTGCACTGCGTTTGATACTTTTATTTTACGAAATAGTGGGTAATTTGTAACGTCAGTTGATTTGTTTGACTACCGTTACGAATATAAAAGATATTATATTATATCAATATACTTTGTTACCCGTGTGGTGGCGGTGTAAGGGAATCCATCACCATTGAAATGGTCAAAACTGCGGCACCTCATGTCAAAGGAGCGAGACGGCTGGTGCTGCGATCGTCAATCCGACTGCCGAGCATGGCGATTGGGACTAACCCTTTTTAAAACGGGGGAGTCCCATGTCCAACAATAGACTTTTATTAGTTGTTGATGATAATGATAACAAAATAGCGTTTTAACTTCACATATGTTTAGAAAGCTCGTATCCATGCTTGACTGACTTGCGCAATCATACAGGTATTTTATAGATTAAAGGAAAATATTTTATTCGATCGCCGAATCGTTCAGTATATCTATGGTAAAGTCAATGGAATATGTCGAGTTCTACTGAATAGTGGGCCTTGGTTCGAATTCCATGCAGAGCTAATATTTACATTACACATATTAAAATTTTCGGTTTTGAAAATATTGTCATTATTTAACATTGCATTCAAATTTTCGATCTTGTTACATACCAACTGACTTTGGATACATGACAGCGATACGAATGTGTACTCTCCACTCCAATGGGAATCATTTGCCGGCAGGCAGCGCAGGATTAAACTTTTTGGTTGTTGGTGCCCTAGCTTTATTAACCGACTTCAAATAAAGGAGGAGGTACTCATTTATTTATGTGTTACCTCAGAACTTTTTTCTAGATGAACTGATTTTGATGATTCTTTTTTTTTGTTTGAAAACTGGTACTTCTCATATGGTCCCATATGAATTTGATCAAGATCTGGCCGGTAGTTTTCTAATTATCCTTAATAAGGCGTATTTAATTGACTACGACTACATTGATGATGTTCTCATTTTATTTATATTGAAGTCTGTTGTACAAAATGTTTAATTTTACCATTTGTATAGCAAATGGTGCCCTAGTTTTTTATTTTATATTAGTTTTTTATTTGAAGTAAAATAGCTACAATTTTTAAGGTATACTTTAGTGGCCTAATGACTGTTTCTTTGACTTTTCACTTGAAGAAAAGACATTGCGAATATTGATATTATCATATTATACAAATTTACGGATCGCTAAATTTTCCATTTTGAATTATGTTGTACAGTAAAGAAATCTAAATCTTCATTTCTATTTAAATTTATTAGTAACATGCATTTTTATCAGAATGCCCTAGGCCAGTGCTTAGTGTGCCTTATTATAAACCCATCACTGCCGGTAGAAATTACTCTGCAATTGCGTAATGTGTTTTCATTATGATAATATTGTTATAAATAAGATAAAATAAGATATTACTATAAAAAAGACATCGGCTTATTTTACACAATACAACGAAGTCAAACGTAAAACGTCAAAACTTAGCCAACCATGCGCTGACCTCTATATATACAAGTACAACCACGACAATCGCATATTGACAATGAGAACATTAATAATTATAGAATTTATAACATTGATAAAATAAGCAATAGAATAAAAAAATAAGCATAGATTTTAAAATTTGAGTAGGTAATTTTATTTCTTTACTAATTTTTAAAGCAATATAAAATTGTTGTAAAATTCTACTACCTATATTGATAAAATCTAATTCAAAGAACTTGTTTACTTAGAAATAAAATGCAAGTTCAAATTACGCACAAGTTGAAAGTTGAATAGCTGCCCCCGAGCATGAATCGCTGCTCTATGCGCCGTCAGGTAGAAGGGCGGCGCGTGAGCACCATTGCGTTACGCAAGGCGTGAGAACCATCGAAAGTACCCCCTCTCTAGGATATACGTAGTGTACATCTCTTATAAACACTGGTGGCACCTGATCGTTGGACACTGCACTGTTTCAGGTTGCGCCTCAACGCATGAGCAGGATGTGTGACAAAACGGTACGTGATAGTGGTGTGCTATAAGCAATTTAAAGCTAGTGATCTGATTGCACCACTTTTTTTGTTCTCATTAGTGTCATAGTAGTTTATAAATTGTATGTTCACAGAAAATATCTATGTTGGCAGGTACTCAGGTCATTGGTGGCAGCGGCGGCTTTGGCGTGCGTTGTAGCGCGTCCAGAACCACCGACGTCGTACGGCGCTCCTTCGACATCTTATGGAGCACCATCTTCATCATATGGTGCACCAGCGCCTCAGTACGGACCGCCGCAACAGCCCATAGTTCACAAACATGTATACGTGCATGTGCCGCCTCCGGATAACGAGATACCCCGTCCACAGAAACAAATCCACGTACCTCCGCCTCAAAAACATTACAAGATAGTGTTCATCAAGGCACCGACTCCACCGACACCGACCGCACCTATCATTCCTGTGCAACCACAAAACGAGGAAAAGACCCTCGTTTACGTTTTAGTGAAGAAACCCGAAGAACAGCCTGATATTGTGATCCCAACGCCAGCTCCTACTCAGCCCGCCAAGCCAGAGGTGTACTTCATCAGATACAAGACACAGGTAAGTTCAATATAATTAGCTATCCTGCTACGAGATTAATTAGAAAAGTAGTTCTCCACCTCCACTTACTATGTAGGAATGTTGTGTTAAATAATGTGTAGTAATAATACAACCTACGAATTACAATGTGCTACAAGCAATGGTTTCATTGAATTCTGCTACAGAGCGGTTTAGGTTTGCGCTGAACCAAGGTGTACGTCGTGTGCTTGCCGTGTGAAAGCGTGAATAATACTTTCTTGAGCTGTCAAGGAAGTGTCATCAGTGCACCATAGCGTAGAGCACCTAATAATGTCGTTATAGTGACATAATAACAATAATTTCACTTTCATAAAACAATAGACGGCACAACGTGCATTGTTTTCCAAATTTTTTTTGGCTACCGAATGTATACAAATATAATAATTTTTATGCATAGTATGCATAGTAACCAGTCTTGCCGACTCTGCGTGACCTGTCGCTAATAACTGACTTTGTATTAAAGATCCTCGCAGTTCGCAAATCCTTCTTCAATTTGTCCACAGTAATGTTCGTGTTATTCTATCCTCACCAATTCTCGGATGTCCAGCCAGCCTTTATTCTTACCAATTATATTGGGGGCGTGTAGTAGCTTCTCAATTCCGTTTTTCTTTTATACACTTCATTGTCATTCTTACTTGTCTGGCCCTAAGCGTCTTCCTCAGTCTTTCTTTTTTTTATAATAAGATGAAATTTCTCCTCAGATAAGTGAACGTCCAAGTGTCCAATTCAGACAGTAAAGATAAACATATAATAAATATTATACTGTTACCATATACCCAAAAAAAAGTGGTAAAATTAAAAATATTGTACAACCGACTTCATCAATGAAGTCTATTAAATACGCATTATTAAGGATAATTAAAAAACTACTGGTCAGATCTTGATCAAAATTTATATGGGACCACATGAGAAGCACCAGCTTTCAAACAAAAAAAGAATCATCAAAATCGGTTCACCTAGAAAAAAGTTCTGAGGTAACACACATAAAAAAACATACAGTCGAATTGAGTACCTCCTCCTTTTTTGAAGTCGGTTAAAAAGCAAGTTTGTTCATAACTTTAATATCAACCATGTGATGGCGGCGTAAGCATATCTAACAGTCCATTACGTCACGTAGTTGCCGTAAGAAGCGACTGTGGCAATGGCCAGAAAAATCTCATTGCTTCCGATAGACAGTGGTATATCCATTTCGTTAACGAAAGACCTAACTCAGACCAGCTACGGGATACAGCGTCAAACGTGGAGCTTGTATTGCGATTTACATTTCGCTGGTATAATTTGTCTAATAATAGTACTACGTAGCGCTGTGTCATAATAATTTATTATGAAACAGCACCCCCGTACCTCGGAGAGCAATTCCTGCGCCTCATCTCTTTTCGGTCGTGTCCGGATTGCCGTCCCACCGAACAATGAAAGTGAGGGAATAGAGAGTGCACCTGTGCTTGTACACACATCTGTACACACACTCGTGCACTTGCATTATAAACCTGCCCTGCGAAGATGAGTAGCCTCCTTTCAGACTGGCCACCGTGACATAGATTTAGTCTGGAGAATGGAAATTATTATCGTCGGCAAATCGAAAAAAGTTATTGCACATAACATTAGCAAATAAAGTGATTAAGTGACGATTGATTTACGGCTCAGTAATTAATAAAATTTTGATTTTTTAATCTTTATTGTCTCAAGATTTTATTATTTATTTTGTGATAAAAACTTCAATTTTCGCGACTTGTTAAAGAAGATGGTAGATAGGACACTGCGAAAAATGTATAATACCTATTATCCGCTCTTACACTCAATTTGTTAGTTGCACAATACATGTTGCAAGAAAGATATTTCATGCAAATAGCATTATAATTGCCAGTCTATTCCAATTCTCAATGAAATGAAAGTATGTTACAATAATAGTATACATTATATAACGATAACAACACGCGCAACAAAATATTTCATGTTAAGATTAGAGCTAAGTAATCAAATTAATCTACAAGCTACATTTAAATAACGACAAAATTATGATACGTATGTTATAAAAAGTAATTTATGTATGTTAGTAAAGTCGCAAATGAAAAATGAGATTTTGTTTTCCATCGCAAATCACGCATACATAATCGAAAATATGTTGGTATAATTAATTATAAGTTAAAGATAAAGCCAAGTATACTCTGTAATCTTTAATTATTATTTATTAATTATAGAAACAAGAGGGCTATCCAGCAGCGAAATCTCCGGCACCTCAATATGGACCGCCGGCTTCTGCACCATCTTCGGAATACGGCGCACCCTCTGGTGGCAGTTCATATTAAATTGATAATGGACCAACTTAACCCTATCCATAGCCCCCATACCTCTTAGACTTATGCAAGCGTTATTTACCAAAAATTATAAATTCGATATATAGAATTTCTGAAAAATTTGTTACAATTTACTTAAAGTTATAAGATTTCCATGTGAATTATTAATACTTTTACAGTGTTCTTTATAGGGTTTATTTCGAGAAGGCTAGAGTGTAAAAGTGAAAAGCAATGGCACGATACCAAATTGCACCATTATTTTTATCTTTCATCAAATTGATGAGATTGTAAATATATTTTTATACCATTAAATGTTATTTGATTTAAAAAAAACTTTTCTTTATGTTGTCCTTTGATAATTTCGTGTTAAGCATTATTTAAATATTATACGAAACCGCGGCACGTTTGACACAAAGGCATCGTAGCAAGGACAATGAATGTGCTCAAAAGATGTACTTGCACTGTTTACAAATCGCTATCAAAAATAATATGATTTTAAAAATACGCTTTGATGTCGAGCTGTGATGGTCCTAGTGAGAATGGTCATGAAACTTTTGTATTGTCATAGGTTCTTAATATCTACGTCCGCAAAATTTCAGATTATTCAGACGTCCAGAAGTGGGTGAAAACTAAATTATAAAATTTCATTACATTCATACATAACATAACATACATATAAGTACATTGTTACTAGGCAAACTAAAAAAGCGTGTTAAAAAGGTGAGTCGGTGAGTCATTATGCAATAGTTCACTAATAAGTAAGTACACCATTATTGCATTCACATCAAAGTTATATACGAGTATTAAGCATGCTAAGTTTCAGTTCAATCTGATGTCTGCAAATGGGTTTATAAAATTTGATCAAGTTAGTACCTATTTCAATTGTGATAATTTTGACATAATCTACTTACACCAATTTTCAATGTTCTTGATTTTTCTTCGGATTTATTACGATCCTTTTGTGAATAGAGCGGTTGCTGATCATGAGGTCCTGGGTTCGAATCCCGGCTCGGGCCAAAATCAGTTATTGGGTTTTTCTTTCAAGAAATTCTCAGTAGTAGTAGGAAAGTTAGCGGTGTTTCACCCCCGTGCCTCGGAAAGCACGTAAAGCCGTAGGTCCTGCGCCTGATCTCTCTCCGTGTCGGATTACTGTCCCATCGCACTAAAATATTAAGGGAATAGGGAGTGCACCTGTGCTTGCGCATACACTTGGGCACTATAAGACTGTCCTGCGCAGATGGCTATTCTCCGTTGAGACTGGCCGCCGTGACCGAAATTCGGTCTGAAGGACATTATGTACTCGTATATATATATATCGTATCGTATATATATATTATGTACTCGTATATACCAAATTGATAAGCGATGCTCTTGATTTTTTTTCATATTGCAATTTACCTACAAATAAAAACCCATTCACACTCCTTATCTGTGCTTATTATTATATCAATACGTTAAAGTTTTTTTCATGTGTGAAAAACAGTAGTTTATTTTTATTTTTTTTATTTTGGCACGTAACACAAAATACGTAGAACCCTAACCCCGTAGAATGTATCATGTATTTTATTAAGTAATTTCCTTAGATATTCTCTGGTTAATCCATTCTGGGAAGAATTAGATTTAATACAATTTTCTTTTCAGAGTTATTGCGTAAGGTGTTAACTGGCGACAAAGAAGGAGAAAATGTGTTAAGAAGTGCACGAAGAGCGAAAACATGTGAATCAGATTTAGAATGATAATTATATGGTTAAGCAATTGGTGACAATAGGCACGTTGCATAAGTCTTGTATACTGAAAAACATAATGCATGCCATTCGCACCATGAGTCTTGGCGGAGTATATATTTTTTATTTCTCTTTTTCTACAGTTCTGAGCTCCACAGATAAATCAGATCTTGAAATTCCTATTAAAAATTTTATTGGTACCGGCAGTGATTGAATTCTCCTTCATTGAATTACCACGGCCCTAATGTTTAAAAATCTAAATGTGTTGTAATACATAAAAGAAAACAAACAATCTTTGATGAAATTATATTGTTAATACATCAATAATTAATAGTGTATATAATGCTATACTCTTTGAGCGGCAACTACGAGTATGATAAATACCAGAAAGATCTTATGGCTTCGGATAAATGGGCGTTATATTTTTACGCCATACTACTTATTGTACTATTGTCTATTCTGTGGCCATACGTAACTACCCAAACCGGCGACGGACAAGGGCACCAGTGTCAATGTTCCGATACCGAGACGTCTGTTATTATTGGTTAGGTACTGCCATACAATCTCCTATATATATAAAAGAAGATGTCCTGAGTGATTGACTCATCTATCAACGCACCGCCCAAACCTGAAAGTATAAATATACGTATACTTATATCTGAAATTAGGTAGATTTTGGAAAACCCCACACGTTCGGTGGTTTTTGGGAAATATTTGCTGCTGCAAAAATTTTCAGTCACATTATTTGAAGTACGTAACGGTGAACTTTACACGACTGTTGGCGTAGAAAGTAATTCTGTCAGAACACTAGGTTTTAGGACAAATAATATATCTAGCGGTCAGGTGTCTTTCTAGGTCTTTGCAAAAAGTTGGAATAATATTAGCATTATGTATTACTTTCGACGATTTAAATGACGATTAAAAATTACAAGTATGTAGGTATAAGAATATAACTTGTACAACTACCTTATTATTATCTCGTACTTATATACCTATATTATTATATAGTTAAAAGTTCCATAAAATACCTAGTGTTTTAAACGGGTTTCGTCGCCAAAAAAAGTTTGAAGACCACTGACGTAACTTAACGGGATTCTGCCGACCGTGCCGTTTATTATCTACGAGTACATCAACTTTGTAAGTATGTACTATATTATGCTTTTATTGTTGTGATGTTCTAATGTCATAAGGCCAAAAATTATGGTGAAAATCTTATCAAGATGCACACAAGAAGTAAAGTTACAACAAAATAAACATTCCTTATTAATTTTATTTGACCCCATTGCAGAATTGCTAAGAATACTAGAATCATAATTCTTAATATAGTGGAATCTTATATACACAGCAATAATAAGTGAAGTAACGCTGCGCTGAGGAATCGCTTAAAGAATCAGGCGTTACTTTGCGGAAATGTATTTAACATCTTTAAGATTGAATTCGGCTTGATATAGCAGGTTAGTAGTTTTCGAATAAAGCTCAAATTTTTTAATATGGAGAGGACAAACGTCACTAATAACGGAAACAAAACAAACAACCAAACCTTTCAACGATCATACAGAATTGATATTAGTGGAAAAAATAGATTCCATTAAACATTACTCTCTTATTCCTATAGAAATATTAAAAAATATTCCCTAAATTGTAGGCAGAGAAAAGAAACCTTATTGGAATGTAATATTTTTAAAAGTTAACAAAACATGGTATGATCTCAGGATCTCAGGAATTCCAGTTGATGCTATTTTATCAGTTACATAGGTAAAAAAAAAATTAAAGACTGTTATAAAAGCCTTCATAATAGCTGGGCAATATGTTAGAACGAACTAATTGTATTAAATATTTTTTCTTTGAATCAGAAATATTAATTTTTTAATTATATACTGGTTTGAAATTAATTTTAATGGTTGAGTTCTTTTTCGCCCGCGTGACAACTTAAGCTTAACTTGGACCCATTCTCCTTCAAAAGATGTTTTAATTTTAAGTCACTATTTTTAGTGAACATAATCATTGTTAGCTCAGTAATTTTTATTGTATCCCCAAGGGGTTCCCACTTTTCTACCGACTTCAAAAAGGAGGAGGTACTCAATTCGACTGTATGTTTTTTTTATGTGTGTTACCTCATAACTTGGTTCTACGTGAATCGACTTGGATGATTCTTTTTTTTTGAAAGCTGGTGCTTTTCATATGGTCCCATATAAATTTGATCAAGAACTGACCAATACTTTTTGAGTTATCCTTAATAGTATTATATTGAAGTCGTTTGTACAACATTTTTAGTATCTTGTATCAAATTAATGTATTCTATATTATCTGGCACGTAAATGGGTCCAGATTTTTTGGCTCTTTTTATTGATTTTTCAATCAGAGAATGCGCCGTATCACCTTCATTTTGACTATAGCCGCTAATTAAAATCTTATGGCATACAGAATTTATAGCTAATTTTTCGACAGCGTTAATACATGCTGAACAGATATCTAAAAATAAAAACAGATTTATTACAAATTATAATAATTAGGTAGGTAGGCATATCAAAATATTCGCGATCAACAATTTTACACGTACCGGTTTTTTTTGTTGACTACAATAATTTTCACTGGAGAAAATAACATTAGAATTTGGATGCTTTTCAGCAACGTGCTCTAGGAACTTATACACGCAAGTTCCTATTTCTGTAGAACCTTTAGAACCTAAGCCTTCATACTAAAAGTAACAACTAGTTGTTTTACTATGTGTATTAAGTAAAATAGAAATGACACATTTGTTAAATATGCCATGTTTATACTAACTCGCTAAATGAACAAAATGTCATAACTGCCATTTACGCCAACGTAGTTCTCAAAGCGGCTGCAGTTAAACGTAGTGATTATATTCTCTTTGGCTGCAGTTTGCAGAGAAACCCGCACAACTGACCAATAAGTCGTTGTTATACGCGGAAGCGTGGGGAAACACACCATGAGCTACAATGACACTGAACGTCCTCTCTTGATAAATACAAAAGCTAACAATCTGCCGTTTTACCATTGTATAAATTATACATTTTTAAGCACTTAGGTCGTAAAAACTCAATTTCACATTTTTTTTGTAAATGTGCTAATATATTACTAGGTGTGCGATTTATTAAATGATTTGAAATTGGGGGAATCATTAGTTAAATGTTTTTAATTATTTTTGTTATATCTTCAACACATAATGAAAAGTTTTGTGAAAGCCGCAAAAGCGTTTTTCTTGAAACATTACAAAGTTTATGTATTTGCTTGGGGTGGGGTTCTTTTACAAAGGTCATCATTACAATTATTACATTCTTTACATACCTACATTAATTTCCGTTTTTTTATAACTTTTGAAATAAAAATCTTTTTATTTTTAGCTTCTGCGAATTTGCTATCTGCCAAAATGTGAGCAGTAAAACCTCATCTATTTACTACCTCTTCCTTTGGGGTGAAGGGCATTTTTACCAGAATAATCCAGAATTTATAATATATTATTAGAATCTTGCTAACAATTTGCCACCAAAGAATAATTTAAATTTAAATTGTTGAACAACAGTGTTTTGTATACATTTTAAATTGTTGGCAAGTAGGATTCGTGTTTTCTGCTCCGTAGTTTTTCACAAAGGAGAAAGAATTCAACAGAGTCTTAGTTAAATTAACGCATCAACTAACATAATATGTTGTTATCATAAAGATATTGAAACAAATATTTTGTCGTATTAACATTAGATATTGTCCAATTTTTATTGATGGAAACTGTTTACTTCCACCTCTTTTTTAACTTCCTTAAAGCTCATTGTAATAGGTAAAACTTTGTTTCACAGCATATATGTTCCTAATTATGTTTTAGACACTTTTTATAAAATCTTAAATCTTCCATTATAGGAATTAAACGAAATCAAACAGAAGTGACTAACTTCAGTCAGTCAGTAATATCTGCAGTATATGTGCTCTCTTGGGGCATTAATAATGTTTTGAAAATAAAATCAAAACAAATTTGTAAAAGACAAATATTAATTTAATATTAATCATTAATATGTTTCAGTTGTAAAAGACTTACTTGCACAAAATCTAAGACCACCTGATACACTTTTGTTAAAATTTGTGTTTTACTCTTCATTTAAGGTATTTTATCAGATAGCACATAGGTTTCTGTCAGCTTACGTATCCATCATCCAGTAGTTCATTTTCTCCCGCATCAATATCTAAGAGTAATTATAAATGCTCCCATTTAGCAGTCTACTATGTCATGATGTAAATCTTAATTGTGTTGAAATTAAATTTCCTTTTAATATGCGTAGGATCAAATAAAGAGAATTGTATCTTATTTTAAATTTCAAAAGCATTATTGTTGCCTTTGTCTTATTAATTTAATTATTGCTTACTTTGGTGTTAATTGTAAATTGATCATAGACACCATTTAATCATGTTTGTTATAAATCTTTTATTATTATTATTTTTAATTACTGCCAGAGTAGCATTTTTGCAAAATCTATAACAAATTGATAGCTTATTATGAGCTTTATCTCCTTTATCATTAAACCAAAACATGTTCATGGTCATATTTTCACCTTAACATCCCCAGTCTTCAAATCTACGACAGTTGTATTGTAATGTAGTGAGGGAAAACTAGCATCTCATCAAACATTAAGAAGCACGAGCACTGCCATGCTCAAGCTTTGTTCTTTCATTTGCTTAAATGTAATTGGGTTTATATCTGGTTTAATTTGTATTTATTAAGGATATTTTAATGTCCGTCTTGAGGACAAAGTGAACAATTTCTTAAGAATATATATCTTTTAAGGTTTATATTGAAAATGCTAACAATTTGCCTTCAAAATTGTATCATCTTCCACGACATTTATATTAAGTATACTGTACTAACTGCATATTCAGGAATATGTGGGTGTGCATAGTCAAAGATATCAAAGTTTTATTAAACATTATTTTCTTGGTGTTCTTTTTGTTGCTTTATGTGGTCTCTTTTCCACAATTTTTAGATTGATCATAATTTTGCTAATGGTTTGTAAGGCTGTATTATATATAAGTACGTTATAACATATAAAATGTTCATTTTGTAAAAAAAATATTATGCAGATCACACATATAAACAATGATATAGTGGGCATAACAAGGTCACTTTTGTAAATTATTTGTATTTTAAAAAGCATAGTTATTACACGCATATTTAAAAAAAATAGTTATGTAACAAAAATATTATGATAACGTTATCAAGTACATATTTTAAAGATTAATAATGTTGCTCCAAAATGTATTTTTTTTATATTAAATTAAAGATGAACCACTATAAACAATTATTTAAATAATTATTTGCTCTTAAATGGGGAGGAACTTAGTCTTGTGGATACCACTGTTTTTCTTGGTATTATTACTATTGGGGTCATGCGACTGACATTGAAGTCATATTTGTTTTGCAAAAGAGAGCTGTATGGGCGATTTATAACTCAAATTGTAAAGAGTCCCTTAGAGAAAAAATTAAATAAATAAACATATTAACTTTGACATCGCAATATATTTATGAAAATGTGATGTATGTACATTAAACATAAATAGCTTTGATAAGAATAAAGATGTTCATACTTTAAACACTAGGAATAAACATAAGCTTGTAATACCACTTACTAGACTCCACAGAATTGGTAATTCTTTTATGGGGCAATGTATAAGCTTTTACAACAAAATCCCAGAAAATGTACAAAATTTGTCAATAAACAAGTCTAAATGTTTTATTCAAGAAAAAATGTACAAAAAGTGTTATTATAATATAATCAATGAAAATAACCCATGGGAATGAGGTGACCGCCACCATGCTGGTACTATTAAAATTTATTTAAAGTGTAGAAAGAAAATTATTGTAAAGTGAAATGTTTAAAAAAAGTCCCGCTGGTTTTTCCCAGGACAGGTATTTTTCGAACCAGTGGTAAATAAAAAAAATACTCAATACGTATTATGTAATAATCTATGTTGAATAAAAATTATTCTATTCTATTCTATTCGTTGTAATATAAGATATTTACTAACCTGTTGTACATTGTATAAAGAAGTCAATTTATATTGTGCAAATATTGTTAAATTTAACACATCTAATGTTAACCAATAACTAAGCAAAGAATTTTTAAACAATAAACATTTTAAAAATAACCGATTTTTATTTTTGTAATAGGAACTAAGAATTAGCACAAGAAACATAAACAACTATTAACTACATTGCAGCACTTGTGCACAAGTGCTGCAATGTAATTAATGGTTGTATATAAAATAAAATTTGTTAAGTGCAAATAAAGGGCGAGCTTAAAGTTAGTATATAATATACAGTAATCTATGATAGCGCAGTTGTATGAAGCTTTGCCTCTGTACGGTACGGTTTCTTTACTCATGTGACCGAAGCTATTTTGATAATTTATGTTCAATATAAAATTATTTATTTGTATGATTCACAAACATATTTTTCAACCCACAAAGATATTATAACGATGTGACCACATGTCCGCAGTTAAGTACAGATTATAATACCTATTACGGTTTCTTTACTCATGTGACAATATCAAGAAAGGTCTCACGGCACGATTGTGCCTTCGTTGCCTATTCTGCGCTTCAACTATCACGTTCACGCAGTGCGTTTGAGTTTGGGCATTTAAGTAGTGTGTATTTTTATGGCATTATTTTTTATAGCAACTTTAAATCATAAATATGGACGGTTTGGAGGCTGCAGAGTAGTATATTACTTGGAGACAATGCAACCGTGCAATATAGTAGGTACAGGCAGCGATTGAGTCATTGAACTTAAAAGAATTAGATCAGTGATTCTCAACCAGTGGTTCGCGGACCACCAGTGGTCCGCAAAAGCTTAAATATAGTCCGCGAAAGATTTAAATATTTTACCTACCTAATCATTTTAAATACCACATTTCGTCGGCCTAATTTGTTAACCTGCTAAGTCTATTTTTGACAAAATTTACTTTTTATGCCAGTCACAAAGCTCAGTCTAATATCTACCGTAACATTTAAAGAATAACAACGATATTAGCCTAAAAAGGTGACAAATGCAATGCCCGAAAAACTGCTTTCTGTTCACCTTAGATTATTTACTCTCTAGATAGATTAACGGCGGCTCAAAAGCGTCGAAAAAAATATCAGCTAACTGTTAGCTTCTAAAGCGCTCCCCGCACCTCACTGTCAATTGTAACGCCAAGAGATACGCACGCACGGCTCATTTTTTTGAGGTAAATTATTTTGGTGAAAATGATAAGTTGCGCGATCAAAATTTGCAGAAATTACAAAGGACGTTTACAAACAACTAACAAAATCTCCTACGATCGGTAGGTAACTCAAAACTAATAGTAATTTACGAAAACAAAACTAATAAATTGATAATTTTATTTACAAAATCAAAGCGTTGTTTTTTGGTGTTGCCAGTCTTGGATTGCAAATTTCCCCATATAGTTGTCTTAAAAGCTGATGTATGTTCATTTTTACCCGACTGCACCAGAAGGAGGAAATACATCATGGTGTGTGTATGTATGTGTATGTGGGTATATTTCAAAAATTGTTTGGATGAACCTACAGCCTAAACGGATGGACCGTTTGTTTTTGTTTTGCAAGCTTCCGCGCAGTCCGGTGTTTTTTATTGAGTCTTAAATATTTTTTTCTTTATTTTTTTCTCTTTGTTATTTGTATTACTAAATAGTATTCTATAATAATTGTCAAAATCGAATGTGACCATTTGGATACATGGTTTTAAGATACCTATTGTTCCTATAATTAGAAGTCGATGGGTGGACTTGAAAAAGAGAAAATTGGTGGTTGAAAAAGAGAAAATATTTCGGATGAAACAGAGGAAATGTGTCTCGATTTTTAGATGATTCTTCATTATCTGAATATACACAACAGATCGTTGGTTACATTTCAGGTTGTGTTGTGAGATGTCTGCGTAGACAAACCAAATGTACTGCATGCATTGAATGTTTGTTTTCAAATGAAAAGCATGAATACCTTAAACTAGTTAGCGCACGGGATGAAGTCGGATTGATTTATGCTTCAAGGGATGTATATTCTATATGTAAGATTTCGGAGACAGTAATCAGGAAGTTTCTTAGACAAAATTTTATAATGACTAGGCATTCTTACACAAAAAATTTATCTTGTATATTAAAACAATTTATTGATCATAAAAATACTTATTTTAAAGTTGAAACTGAACACGCGTGTAGTTCTCTTCACCAAGTGAACCTAATAAGACTGGTCGCCGAAAAATATTTGACCATACGCTGTTATCATATAGCTAAATTAGATGATGTAAAAAGTGATGCAACCTCAAAACGCAAATTATTTAAAAAACAAGTTCAAAGAGAGGGCCATTAAATTAGTAGTTACAAACATTTAATGGTAAATAATGATAGGTTGAAAATAGAAGAGACTACTTTGTTCCTGGGGGTGACTGTGTTCAATGGGGCACCCATATATCAACTCTTGCTGGCACAACAATGCAGGACGGAATAATTCTTCTTAAAGGTATCTATTAAACTGTAGAAACGCTATAGGATAAAATATTACGGTAAAGGGTATCTGCGGGATAAATTATTTAACTAGTATTTTTATAAGTCGATACCAAACATTAAATAATAAAACATATTTTGTAAATGCGTAATTGATTTTTATTTGATTGATTGATGCAGTTTGTGATCATATCCTAGACGGCCCCCGCCATTACATTAGATTTGATAAACCACAAATTCTCGCGAAAGAACATCAATTCCTGCCAAGGATGATACGTGAGGCTATTGAAATTAAAAAACATCCTAATTTCAATAGAGAGGGAGGCTGGGTACTACCACCTGCTTGGGATCCTGTAATTAATAAAATTAAAACTAAACCCAAGCATACCACTGCAAGACTTCAAGACACAGTTAGTTCATTCTGCGTAGATCGGACCAAAATTAATAATTAAAAAGCTGAAGGTACACCGGATTAACTCTGACATCGGGACGTCAATCACCTCAGTCCCCCGTGACCATGGGTGCTGTAAAGCGCCCGAAACGCCGGGAATTAATAAAAATAAGTTGATTAAACGCGATATAATCCGTAAAATTCGTTTTATTCAATGTGTAGTGCTCGCGTAAATATAAGAAATCCATTTATTTTGTCATAATTTTATTCTTCTTCTTCTTCTTTAATTTAATAAATTAAAATAATATTCTTTTCGGCATTTTCAGAATGTATCGGGGAAAAAAAATTGTGGCTTTAGTTTCTGAGGTTTGTAACTTACAGGATAAACCTGAAAATGTAGCTCCGAAGTCAGATTATGACTCAAATAAAGTAATACACGTTTTAGAAGATATTTAGTTACAATATTCAGAATCAAGAAAGTTTATACCAGAACCATCAGATTTAGTTAAAAAAAAAAACTTATTATGAGATAAATGACGATATCAATTTAACAACACTGACTGATCTAGATCTACCAATGTCTACCAAATACTTTTATTACAGAAAATATAAATCATACAATTTGCTCTGACATTACATTTCCCAATACTACATTCAATGACGTGCCTTTAGACGATAAAATTTTGTCAACGGTTTATGATGTTCACAATACTTTCACCACAGACGAGAATTTGATTATAGTACCATCACAAATTGATATAGATTCACAAGTAACAAATATTTTGATCTCAGATAACATAAACAGTTCCGATACGGATACCTTTAAATATTAGGTAATATAATATCTCATGAACTAACTACCAGTCCTATAGAAATTATACCTCATGTTGAAACACAAATCATTTTGTACCTAATTCGCCGATATCGGATGGTAGTAATACAGAGAAAAAGCTTGTGCCTTATTCTGATTCTGACTCAGATTCGTTTGCTAAAATTAAAAAGAGTAAGAAACGAAAGAAACGTTTTAAAGTTGATAAAAAAGAATGGGTTAGTGAAAATAATAAACAAAGAAGACAAGCAGGTAAAACATATTTTGGGAGAGAGAAAAAACAAGACTGTTGGAATTATAATAAAACTAAAAAGGCAGGCACGTTCAATTAAATCTAGATGCTCCTGTAAAATTGGGAAGTACAGTACTTTAAAATGTGAAACAGTAGATGAAGATGTAAGAAGAAGCATTTTTAATCGATTTTGGAGTCTTACTTGGGTCGAAAAAAAACCCCTGTGAACGAATGTGTAACAACTATTCCAATTATCAGGCCACGAAATCGAAATACCGAAGGGACAACCAAGAGGGCTAATACCTTCGTTTATCATTTAAAAGTAAATGATAAGTGTCAAAGTATGTCGAAAGATGTTTTTGTACACTTTGGATTTAGGAAGATGGACGGTTCAAAATTGGAAGCAGAAGTTTTCAATGCGGCCTCCTAGTACACTGAGACGTCCAACACAATTATCTGAATCTGCTTTGAAGCCGAAAAAATCTCTTATTCAGTTTCTGGAGTCTCTTCCCGTAATGGAATCTCATTATTGTCGAGCAACATCACAGAAGTTATATTTATTGCCAGAATGGAATTCTAAAGAAAGCCTCTACCAATTTTACGTTAACGATTGGTACAAAGAGCGAAATATAAAAGCTCTCTCCATAAGTTTGTTTTCCAATTTATTTGAAGACAAAAATTTGGCCCTATTTAAGTCGAAAAAAGATCAATGCGAAAAATGCGCCTGTTATAAAGTAGGAACAGTTACAGAAGAAGAATACAAAGAACATATTGAGAGAAGAAAAAGATGCGGATAAGAAGGGAGAAAATTACGTTTTCACAGTGGACTTACAGGCTGTACTAATGGCACCAAAATCGAATGTCAGTACGCTATACTATAAAACGAAGCTGCAAGTTCACAACCTTTGCTTTTTTAATATAAAAAATAAAGATGGTT
This sequence comes from Parnassius orleans, assembly GCA_029286625.1. NCBI lineage: Eukaryota > Metazoa > Arthropoda > Insecta > Lepidoptera > Papilionidae > Parnassius > Parnassius orleans. The sequence continues at coordinate 417,464 of JAGSMP010000346.1, read as the reverse complement.
TCTGTTTCATATGGAATGAAGTAGAAGGTGGACTTAATGCTGAAGAATTTGCCTCCATTAGGGTTGACTTTTTAGAAAACAAAATAATACGTCCTGAAATAAATGCTGAAGATGGAAAAAAAACAATTATAATTTACAGTGACGGTTGCACTTGCCAAAATAGAAATTGTGTTTTATCTAACGCTCTTTTGAATATTGTCATGAGGCACAAGAATGTAGCTATCGAACAAAAATTTTTAGAAGTGGGTCACACCCAAATGGAGGCCGATTCCACTATAGAACGTCACCTAAAGAAGAAAGTCATAAATGTGCCAGCTGAATACATATCTATTGCTAAGCATGCTCGTAAATGCCCAGTACCCTATTCTGTTACATATTTAAACCACACTTACTTCAAAAAATTCGACATAATTCAGTTTTATAAAAGTATTCGTCTAGGAAGATCCAAAAGGGATCTTAAGGTGACTGACATTCGTGCACTACGTTACGAAAGCAATGGATCAATTCTTTATAAAACTTGCTATAAGGATAAATGGCAAAGTCTACCCCAAAGGCGATATTTGCAATGTAATCCTTGCGAGATTACTGAACTATCTCAATTGCACCAGAACCAACGTAAAATTACTGCACGAAAATTTGAAGACTTGCAGCAAATAAAAAAGACCCTTCTGACTATCATAAATATTATGATGGCTTGCCTCATGAGTAGAATAAGAAGTACTAATAAGTAGAATTTAAGTTTAATTACAACTTTACATTTCACCAAAGTTTCAGATTGATCTCTAAATTTTTATTATATACAATATTAAAAACTATAATAAAAAAAAACTGAACCTAGTAATTTAATTATCAAACAGTCCTACTCCACGCGGTATCGTGCCAAGAACGCTGGCTGCGTTTCCCCGCTGAATGGCTATACTTAGCCTTTGAGCGAGAAAAGAGCCAGCCCTCTTATCACCAGCAGCAACGACCAGCCGCGGATGGAGTTCCTTTAAGAACTTCACCGCACGTGGACCCCACGGACCGATAGTCTCTACAGCAAATGGCACAAATATGTAGTCATCTCTCAGAGACTCATATTTGCGCCACTTACTCAGTTCAGCTGCCTCTGATGCTGCCCCGGCTCTAAACGAGGTATCCCTGAATGAGAGGCCGCCAAAGTGTCTACGCAAGTAGCATCCCATACTAGGCTTTACCTCTCTCCAAGGGACCAATGTCATATCGTCGGTCTCTTCCATCGTCTCTAAATATTCCACAAGGCTCTAAAACCGAGGGAACATTTATAGAGACAAGAGCCTTCGGATGACATCGTTCAAAGAACCGTGCCGTGAAAACCTACCAGCACTTTTCTGACAAGAAAGTCCGTGGAGCCCAAACTTGTCGACGCTGCTACCACAGGGCACTGATGGGGTTGACAAATCGCCGCTCCTAGTCGGATTCCTACAGCGATGCGCAAGCTTTCCCCATCAAGTAATGTGCCGAGATTACTTGATGGTAAAGCGTAACCAGTGACTAGATTCCTTAGTCGAAACAGCTAGAAGGCGTGCCTTATCTTGGTCACTATGGAAATTATGAAACAAATCCTTCTGCACCTCTGTACCAATGGAATATCCCACTGTTTTTGTTGGTTAACTTCCAGTGGAACATTTTCGCCGGGACACGCTCTGTCCCGGCGAAATGTTCTACTGGATGTTGCCATGTCTGCCCTGCCTCCGTAGCAAAGCACAGGTCTGCTTTATTATTTAAAATTATGTTACATAAATTACTGACACTATGCACGGAAGCAAGGAAAGCAGGCAATGCAACGCTAGAAAGATTTCTCACACCAATACCACCAAATTTTATAGGTAAAGTAGCTTGAGTCCAGGATGTTGTATTTAAAGTTAAATTTAGAATTTTTCTATAGCTATTTTAAGATTTTTATCAATATCTTTTAAAATATCCGAACATTTCCAGACTGGACTCAAGCGGAGTAAGTATGTAAATCTAGGTACAAGGAGACAATATTTTAAGATAGCAAGCGCAATGTAGGGGCTTAATTTATACAATTTATCAACGTGGTTTAAAAACTAATCAAATTTTGTTTTTAAAACAGGTTTAATACTATCGAAAAACAACGGGGCACCTAGCAGGTATAGTGATTCCGTACTGACAGTTTTTATTCCTGGAGAAATATGATTGAAATTTTGAATTAAAGAGTCTCTGTGAGAAGTAAATAAATTATTGGAAAAAAATATTTCACATTTATTGCTATTTGGTTCAAGACCAATATTTTTAAAATTTCGAAAAATATAAGTAAGATCACTGAGGACGTCATCTGCTCTACCTCCCAGTGTACCGTCGTCCAGGTACCAGACATTCAGCTTGGATTTCAAATTTGATATAATGGGTTGAATTCCCAAACTGAAAAGTGCTGGAGCTAGTGGGTCACCCTGATCTCTAAATAATGTTTAAATTAACATTATTTAGAGATCGATTTTTGGAGTTGTTTCTGTTTTATTTTATTGTTAATAATAATTGATTGTGATACCTATAATAGTAGAACAATATTAAATGGCTGTCATTAATAATAATAAAATACTTAGGAGTAGAACTCATAATACCACAAAAACATCACATAATAACGTGTATTAAAACTATTACAGATTGTTTATGAAAAAAGTCTATCTTAGATATTATAACTCTGTTTCCTATTAAAGAAGACTGATTGTTTATTTTTAATAATAAATATTTTGATTACTGATGGAATTCGTTTCAGTGCACAATTAATTAATCTATACACCATACTAAATTTAAGTCAAAAACTGCTAAGTCCTTAAGCAAATTGAAACTTCACCTCGAAAAACTTCAAAATAATTGTTTTCCTGAATTTAATAAAATGTGTATAAGTTATGCTACTAATTATATTTTTAAAACATCAAGAACAACTATAGAATCCAACGGGATTTTTTTTCTTCGTCCTGTAAACTATGAAAAAATGGACTTAGAAGGTTAACCAATTAGGCCGACGATTTATTATTTTCTCGTCCCGTGGGCAGTGCAACACCGCGCGTCACGTTAATAAATACCTACTATTTTTTACAATAAATACACAAATAATACTGTTAGTCAATGCTTATTTCCAGTTTATTATATAATTTTTATTGTTAGATTAACACAATTTTTTCTTTCACCTTATAGTCCCTGCTAACTACAAAGTGGTCCCTGGTCAAAAAAAGGTTGGGAAACCCTGATTTAGATGAATTTGGTGTCCATAATAAGTTCACTCACTTTTTTTGTTCACTTTTTTGTTATGAACTTGAAAATTTACTCTTAGAATCAAATTATATAATTAATAATTTGAAAAGTATTTAAAATATAGTATTATTTATTGCTGTATACTCGTAGTGTTGTGCTTTAATAATACATTTTAATATATTCCATCAAAATCCAACAAGCATCAGATTGTATTTTAGCCATTTCATTTTCATTTTCATTACAGCCCTTCACAAGTCCACTGCTGAACATAGGCCTTCCCCACGGAATGCCACAAAGCACGGTCCCGTCATTCATGTCATGTCTTACCAGGTCATCACTCCATCTAGTGGGGGGATGTCCTACACTTCGCCTGCCGGTTCGAGGCTGTCACTCGAGAACCTTTCTTCCCCAACGGTTGTCGGTTCTTCGAGCTATATGGCCGGCCCATTGCCACTTCAGCTTACTAATCCTTTGGGCTATGTCGGTTACTCTGGTTCTACTGCGGATATCCTCATTTCTAAGTTTATCACGCAGAGAAACCCCGAGAATAGCCCTCTCCATAGCTCGCTGAGCGACCTTGAGCTCCTCATACGGCCAGTAGTGAAGGACCACGTCTTAGTTCCATTTGTCATCACTGCCAACACGCACGGGTTGTAAAATTTAGTTTTGAGGTTTTGAGGTATGCCTGACGAGAAGATGGGTCGTAATCTCCCGAACGCTGCCCAGCCGAGTTGAATCCGTCGATTGACCTCTCGGTCGAAGTTGGACTTACCTAGTCGGACTATTTGTCCCAGGTAAACATATTCGTCAACAACTTCGAGCTTAGTGCTCCCAACAATTACCGGCATAGGTGTGACATGGACATTAAACATGATTTTTGTTTTGTCCATGTTCATCTTGAGACCTATCCGTTGGGAGACACTATTGAGGTCATTGAGCATAGTGCTTAGGTCCTCCAGCGATTCTGCTATAAGGACTATATCGTCGGCAAATCGAAGGTGAGTGATGTACTCGCCATTGACGTTAATACCGTATCCTTTCCAGTCCAGTAGCTTGAAAACGTCTTCCAATGCAGCGGTGAAGAGTTTCGGGGATATTACGTCACCCTGTCTTACACCTATTAACTTATAACGCACGCACTCTGAGGACTGACGAGAAGATCCTGGAGCTGGAAGAATAGATAGACAAGTTGCGCTGGAATATTATAGGATTATCCGAGGTCCGAAGAGAGGGGGAGGACACGGTAATCCTCGAATCCGGCAACTTCACTATCACCGGGAGGACGACCATCTGTCCCAAGGAGGTGTCGGATTTATCGTCCACAAGTCTCTCGTTAACAACGTTGTAAAGATTGGGAATGTGTCGACGACGGTTGCGTACCTTATACTCAGAATCACCAAACGGTATTCGCTAAAGGTCATACAGGTTTAAGCACCAACCTCGGCACACCCCGATGAGGAAGTGGAGGAAATGTATGAGGATATTTCTAGAGCCATGCATTCCTCCAAAACCCACTATACGGTGTTAATGGGAGACTTCAACGCAAAGCTAGGCACAAGAGAGAACGGTGAGCTGAAAGTAGGGAAATTCGGATTAGGCAACGGAACCCAAGGGCCAGCAGCTGGCCGACTTCATGGAGAAAGAGGACTCTTTATGATGAACTCTTTCTTCCAGAAGCGGCCCCACAGGAAGTGGACCTGGTCGAGCCCTGACGGTTCGATAAAAATGAGATTGACTTCATTATGACGACTAGACGCCAACTGTTCAGTGATATCTCAGTGATCGTGAGGTGAAAACTGGTAGCGATCACCGAATAGTTAGAGGCACACTGAACCTAAATGTTGTTGGAGAGGTGTCGTCTAATGAAGTCAACGCTCCGCCCCTCGTGCTCTAATCCAAAGTCCCGAAACCTTTCAGCTCGAGTTACAAAACCGTTTTCAGTGCCTAGAAGATTGCAATACAGTGGACGATATGAATGACAAGCTCGTGGAAACTGTCCATGCGGTCGGAGCTAAGTTTTGTAAGACCCGCCGCAGAAGAACACAAAAACTCTCCGATCACACTCTTAATCTCATGGCTGTTAGACGGGAAATGAAGCTGCAATCTTCAGTAGATTTGATAGCATACAGGCAACTGAACAGACAGATCTCCAAATGCATGCGGCGGGACTTACGCAACTTTAATACTGCTTGTATTGAAGAAGCGATCGAGCTGAACCAGGGCTCCAAAGTCTTCACTAGAGATCTGTCTGCCATAAAGAGCCAACTGTCGAAGCTGAAGACCGAGTGTGGCAGCGTCGTTTCCGGGACACCTGAGATTTTGAGTGAGATTGAGAGGTTCTATGGGCAGCTGTACACATCATCGTTGGAGTCACACACAAGTGTGAGTAACGATCCAAGAGCAAGTCTTATCCGATACTATTCCGATCCGATACTATTCCGATGATATTCTGGACGTTAGTCTGAGCGAGATTAGAATGGCTCTCCAGCACCTTAAAAACGGCAAGGCCCCAGGCGAGGATGGAATTACAGCGGAGCTTCTGAAAGCGAGTGGAAAACCGGTACTTGTAGTCCTTCAGAAGCTCTTTAATTCCGTCCTCCATGGTGGCACTACACCGGAGGCGTGGAGCAGAAGTGCGGTGGTCTTGTTCTTCAAGAAAGGCGACAATGCTCTTTTGAAGAACTACAGACCAATTTCCCTTCTGAGCCGCGTCTACGTGCTGTTTTCGAGAGACATTACGAATCGTCTCGCACGCAGACTCGACGACTTCCAACCTCCCAAACAAGCCGGTTTCCGAAAAGGCTTTAGCACCACAGACCACATACATACCATTCGGCAAATTGTACAGAAAACCGAAAAGTACAATCGACCACTTAGTCTTGCGTATGTGGACTATGAGAAAGCCTTTGATTCCGTCGAAATTTGGGCGGTGCTGCAGTCCCTTCAGCGGTGCCAAGTGTACTGTCGGTATATCGAGGTGCTGAAGTTTTTGTACAGTAGGGCTACGATTTTAGCCATATAAGAACATAATTATAAGAGACCAATTCATGACTTTTCTTTTGCTAACTATTTTTGCCTCTTGTGGTAGGTTAGTACCCACTGTAATGAACATAACGTACATTTACTATCGTTCTGCAGTGCCCACGTTTCAGTCTAAGATTAGAACGAATATTAGCTGAAAGAAATTACCTTTTCTTTGAATTGAAGTTTAAGTAAAAAAATTGCTATATAACTTTTTGTTTATTTCAAGTTGTACAACTATTCTACTTATTACGTACACCTAAGTAAGAAAGGATGTTAAAGGTCGAGTTTAAAATGATGTTTTGTGAATAGTTTAATTATTAAGTTTTATAAAGAAGTTTTTATAAATTATAAATTAATATCAAACACTTTACAGAATAACATTAGAAAAATTCAGCAGTTTAATATATAGGTAATATATAGGTAGGCAATAATGAATATCATATTCATTGCATTCTTTTTTATGTCATATTTGCATTCATTTCAATTAATCTATTTCCATGATTATTTCCAGAAACATCTAGATGTTGTTTATAAGTCTAAAGAAAATAAGAAAACAGCGCCAAACTCATCTATTTTAGGCTCAGTGACTCAGTGAGGTTCCCGCATCCGCCATATCGACTGTTTCTTTTATAACCGTAAAACATATTCTATTATTCATAAAACTATTTACTTAAAATGAGTATCCTTAAAATAGATGCCGAAGCAAAAGTTGAATCTGAACCATGTGTCCTTGCTTGGGATAATAATAAATTATTCGTTGGCACAGATACTGGCTCTATAGTCGTAAGTTTCTTTAAAGTAATTTTGGTAATATATCTTAAATACAATGTTTTCACTTTTATGAGTATAGATGTAGTTTAAATACCAATTTAAATATAGTACATACTAGCCATATGAGGTACTATTTTCGTGTTAAAATATTAAAGTTCATTGACAGACGCCAATAGTCTATCAGGCTCTTTTGTTTGTAAAATATGTGTTCTCAATAAAACTTAATTAGATTTTTTTTAAATATAATATTATGCTGTTTTCAAAGTTTAAACTAAATAATAACATAATGGTTTTCTCGATTACTGTCGATAAATGAATTTTATTCTGCATTTCACGCTTCCTAGTAAAAATCAGTTACTGTGTCCGAATCTAAGTTCCAGAAAAGGACGTATAATTCCTAAAATAATTGCGTATTAATAAGTTGTATCTAATTGTTGTGTTTTACCATCAGTCGTTCGACAAAAGTCTATCACCAGGTGTGACATGGCCGGCACATGAAACGCAAGTGTTTGCGTTAACGGCATCCGACGGCAAGGTTTACTCTTCCTCTAACGATGGTGGAGTCAGGGTCTGGACAACACATGGCAACAAAATAACGGAATTGCCATCTACTGGCGGTGACGTAGGTGCATTGTATGTGTATGAACAAAAACTTTTTGCTGGCGACGAAAGCGGCAATGTAAGTTGTATTTATTTTAATATTAATTATGTAGAAAAATTTGAAGTGAATTTTTTTCACCTAGCCGAGTAATTCAATATTGTATTGTTTTTAATAATTAAAATAACATTTGACGAGTAAGAACTAAAAACATAAACATGAAACTGAACAGTTATTATTAAACTTTTAACATCAAGGCTGGACTTTAAATTCAAGTAGGCTTATGAAATGAGCACTATATAATAAACAAATGTTTGAATGTTATAAATCGAGTGACCTCTAAGCATTTGGTTCTGATTACAAACGGTAGAAATTCTTGCAAGTATTTGAGCATGATCTTTACGTAATGATGCGCAACAAATTCTATACGAAACAAAAACAATGTTCAAAATTCAATAAACATTTTAATCCATGTTACCTACCTATATGAAAGCTACCAGCGTAAAGTACTCGTATTGGTTATACCTTACATACATGTATAAATGAAATTTAAGTGTCTGTCTGTAAAATCGAAATAACCAGCTCAGACGGTTATTTGCAAGCCATTAAATCATGAATAACCATTTTTTAAATTTTTGTCTGTCTGTCTGTCCGAGATAACCGTCGCAATGGCTGAACAGACTGTAATGAAACTTGACGAACATATAGAGAGCAATGCCAGGAGTGATCTAAGCTATATTTAATCCAAAAAACTTATTTATAAATGGAAACATTGATAAAATAAATGGCTTTGATGATGAAGCAAAAACAAAAGCAAAAGCTCGACCGAAATGTTCCTATTTTATTTAACTTTTAAATAAAGAATACTAGCTCATTATTATTATTCCTGATTACGACTCCCAAGTACCTAATGACGGATTCGAACTCACGACTTTTAAGCTCGCTGTCCATTAATGTTTCACTTGCATTTTTAAACAGAATACCACTTACAGGTTGTCATTTATGAGAATAATACGCAAAAAGCTAGATACAATGTGCTCGAAGAAGTAAAAGACCTTGGATTGAAACCACCGTACCTGTTTACTGCTCGAGACTTATATGTCACAGTCACTGAGATAAAACCAGGTAAGGGGCTATTTGTTTTTATTTTATTTTATGCATCCTCACAGGGTAAATTGACAATAAAGTTCTTTAGAATGATTTCTATCATAGCAGCTCTCACCTCAGTTCACCTCATCAACTTCTTGTAGCATTATCGGCCGCCAATCTAAACCTACCTAAATAATATTAGGTCCTTACATATGAAATTGGCGTTTTGTACGGGAGGAATACAAAGTCAATTTTTGTTTGTAAAATATATTTAGCTAATCAAAGTATGCACCGTTGTTATCTATGCACTTTTGCCATCTCATAGGTAGTTCATTGATCCCTTTACTAAAAAAACCATGGCGGCGAGAATCAATAAACTCTTTGAAGGCGGTTTGGACTGCCGCATCGGAGTTGAATTTTTTTCCTTGTAAGAAGTTGTCCAAATTCCGGAAAAAATGGTAATCTGGAGCAAGGTCCGGGGAGTACGGTGGATGTCGCAGACATTCCAATTGTAGCTCATCTAACTTAGTGGTTGTTTGTTGTGCAGTGTGTGGTCTTGCGTTGTCGTGAAGCAGCAGTGGCCTAGAGCGATTGACCAATCTCGGTTGTTTAGCAGCTAGTTCTTCCTTCATGGTTTGCAGTAGTAGATATCTGCCGTAATAGTTTGGCCAGATTTTAGAAAGCTGTAGTGAACGGCACCGGCGTTAGTCCACCAAACACTCACAAGTAACTTTTTCTGAGTCAATTTTCGTTTAGGGCAGGATTTGGCTGGGTCTCCAAGGTTCAGCCATTGCGACGAGTGCTTCCGATTATCGTACAGTATCCACTTTTCATCACAAGTAATGATTCGATTTAAAATCCCTTCATTATTGTGTCGGTTGAGCAAAGTAACACAGCAGTCAGTTCAAGTTTTTTTACTTTCCCGATTTGTTTCAAGTGGATTAATACAGTTTTATCACTTACCCCGAAGCCTGCAGCTATCTCTGAAGTGCTTTGTGATGGATCCGCTTCCACAATAGCCTTTAATTCTTCATTTTCTACTTTGGTCTCCGGCCGTCCACGGGGTTGGTTCTGAAGGTCGAAATTTCCAGAACGAAAACGTTGAAACCAAAAACGTACCGTGCTTTCTTTTGCGACACCAGCGCCGTACACATCATGAATCCTTCGAGCTGTTTGTGCAGCCCTGGTGCCACGGTAGAACTCGTAAATATACCGATATTATATGTTTTCCATTGTGCGGTAATAAGCGACGCCAAAGAATAAAATAATGAGGAAAACACAAATGAATGACTGTTTTCAAAACTCAAATGTACCAGCTAAATGAATTTATAAATTTGAATTTGGAATTCTTAACCAAAGAGGAGATATTTCAGATCAAAGTGGTCAATACGACAAAACGCTAATTTCATATGTAAGTAATAATATGTGCATAACATGTGTCGTGAACATGACATATTTATTTATCTATTTTTTTTTCATTCCCTACCAGTCAAAACATGGAGTGGTGAGAGTTTGACGTAGGTGACTTTTTAAATTATTCTAAAAGTTTCTTTCTGATGATGAAAACTTGTTAAAATTTTCTTTTCCTTTTTATCAGCCGGTTACATTCCACTGCTGGACATGGAACTCTTCCATAGTAAGAAAGATTCGCCACCATCGCTACGCTTTTCAGACGGACTGGCGATTGCAATACCAGATGTCGCGACTTTGATTCTGCTCTCGTCGCCGTATTTTACATATGGTATATTGTCGCAGCCAACTAGCTTAATTAGACATTTAGTTAACAGTCTAGTCTTTTTACTAAACGGCGCCGTTTAATTCAAAGACCAGCGGCCGTCTCGTTGAATTAAATTAATAGGGTGACCATGCCATGTAATATCGCTGGCCTGTACCTAATTATGCACTATGTGCTATATTACATAAATGTACGCGGCTTTAGGGTGGCCCAATGGCCACACCAGCTGCACCTCAGCCGACTGTCGCTGATATTATAAGATAAGTGCAATGTTAGACGCATCGGCTGAATATCATTCAGGCCGCAAGTTGAACGGCGCCGTTTGGTAAAAAGGCTAGTCTGTTAACTGAAAGGCTACTACTTAAGCTAGTTAGGCTGCGACATTTACAAGATTTTTATATAAGCATTAATCGAAATCCACGAGATCGTTCGACGTTCTGCATAGTCACCTATGACGACACCCACAGAACAATATGGCTAACGGATTCTCATACCCCGCCTCCACACTGCATTTGAACAGCATGATTTAATTTGTCAATGTAAATGTTAATTAATTAATAGCAAAGCAACATAAATGAACTGTCGCATTTCTTCTCTTACGCTTGCAATTCAAGTGATTTCATTTCTTATGGTTAATCTCTTAATAATAAGAAAAGTAAAACATATTTAAATTATTTTATTGTAGGATGGAGGTAAGCATGTAAATGATATTATTATTGATGTTGCAAAAACACTGAATTTATATACTTGGTTACAAAAGACATAGTTTTTGCTTTATTAGTTTATTACACAAAAATGCATCGAGAGTAATTCAGCTTGAATCTTACTCGTAGTTGATTATCACTAATATTATGCTTTTAAAATTTACGCAACAACAATAACAATTTGAATTTTTAAGACATTGGTATAGGTATTTATGGATTTCATCAAGGCAATTTTTAAAATTGGGTACACTTTAACGGTAATATTTATTTCTATGTAAATTGTATTCATTGCAAAAGCACATAGTTACATACATCGTGTTTTTAACAGTGTCAATTGTCTTCCGCTCAAAAAGAAATAATATTTACTGTTATAACCGGAGGTGCTTTATTTATTTCATGAAAATGAACAAGTATGTTAGAAGACCAAATTAGATCTTTACTTATATTTAAATTAACCTTATAAAATTAGTATTACACATATGATGTGTAATACTAATTAGCTCCCATTGCATGTAGGATTTACCTTAATCGTCATGCTTAGAACGGCGATCGCAGTTAACAAAGAGATTTAAATATATCGCTCATCCAATAGAACAACGACGTAACTACCAAAAAGGTGAAATTTACATTTTGATGTCACAAGTTCCCGTTGCTGACGTTCTCTTTATAGAAAAAACGACAGAATTGTTCTGCCAGTAGTTTTCGTTAGAGGGCGTGAATGTCGTTTGGGAATTGGCTCGGTTTTTGCATAGCTACGGAGAAATATCGGCGGATTTGACATTTGTGCGGGGAGCCCCGTGAAGTGCGAACGTTTTGGGAGCTACAGCGACGTAAATGTAAGTTATGACAATCAATTTCAACATTATTGGTGCCACAATAACGCATTTGACAATTATGTCGTTATGTCAAAAAACTGCGATGGATTATCTTGTTATATATGACAAGTTCATAATAATATTTGTATACATAGCGTAATTATTATTCATCATCATCATCATTACAGCCCTTCACAAGTCCACTGCTGAACATAGGCCTCCCCCAAGGAATGCCACAAAGCACGGTCTCGAGCCACCTGCATCCATTGACTTCCTGCATGTCTTACCAGGTCATCACTCCATCGAGTGGGGGGACGCCCTAACCTTTCTTCCCCATCGGTTGTGGGTTCTTTGAGCTATATGGCCGGCCCATTGCTACTTCAACTTACTAATCCGTTGGGCTATGTCGGTTACTCTGGTTCTACTGCGGATATCCTCGTTTTTAAGTCTATCACGCAGAGAAACTCTGAGCATAGCCTTTACATTTTTTTTTTTTATAGTATAGGGTGACAAACGTCCACCTAATGGTAAGTGGTTGCTGTGACCCATAGACATCTACATCTATCCTCAATAAAGAATCAAAATGCAGATGCGTTGTCAGCTGTGAGGACTAAGATGGAATGCTTCTTTTCTTTTCCAGTAAAAAGGGTCTCCGGTTCTCTACACTCACCATACGAAACACGGCAGTGTTAAGCTGCTATTTTTCGCTGGTATTCTGTGAGAGCGTGGTCCTTCCCCGGTCGAGCCGACCCATTCGTGCTACAACTATACTACTAATATAGCTGCAGCATGGCGACTTTGAGCTTCCTCATACGGCCAGCGGTGAAGGACCACGTCTCAGATCCATAGGTCGTCACTGGCAACACGCACTGGTTGAAAAATCTTGTTTTGAGGTATGCCTGACGAGATGATGTGTCGTAATCTCCTGAACGCTGCTGAGCCGAGTTGAATCCGTCGATTGACCTCTTGGTCGAAGTTGGACTTACCTAGTCAGACTATTTGCCATAATTATAATCGTATATGGCAAATAGTAAAATAGAGATATATAAACATAATCGTCAACAACTTCGAGCTTAGTGCTCCCAACAACTACCGGTATAGGTGTGACATGGAGGTTACACATGACTTTTGTTTTGTCCATGTCCATGACCATATCCGCTAGGAGACACTATTAAGGTCACTGAGCATAATGCTTAGGTCCTCGAGCGATTCTACCATAAGGACTATATCGTCGGCAAATCGAAGCTGAGTGATTTACTAGCCATTGACGTTAATACCGTATCTTTCCAGTCCAGTAGCTTGAAAACGTCTTCCAATGCAGCGGTGTAGAGTTTCGGGGATATTATGTCACCCTGTCTTACACCTCTCTGCAGTTGGATAGGTTTCGTCCTCTGATAGCCATCTTAGCCCTACTGTACAAACACTTCAGCACTTCGATATACCGACAGTCAACTTGGCACCGCTGAAGTGACTGTAGCACCGCCCAAATTTCGACGGAATCAAAGGCTTTCTCATAGTCCACATACGCAAGACAAAGTGGTCGATTCTGTACAATTTGCCGAATGGTATGTATGTGGTCTGTGGTGCTAAAGCCTTTTCGGAAACCGGATTGTTTGGGAGGTTGGAAGTCGTCGAGCCTGCGTGCGAGACGATTCGTAATGTCTCTCGAAAACAGCACGTAGACGCGGCTCAGAAGGGAAATTGGTCTGTAGTTCTTCAAGAGAGCATTGTCGCCTTTCTTGAAGAACAAGACCACTTCTGCTCCACGCCTCCAGAGTAGTCCCACCATGGAGGATGGAATTAAAGATCTTCTGAAGGACTTCAAGTACCAGTTTTCCACTCGCTTTCAGAAGCTCCGCTGCAATTCTTTCCTCACTCGGGGTCTTGCCGTTTTTATGGTGCTGGAGAGCCATTCTAATCTCGCTCGTACTGACATCCGGGACATCATCGGAATAGTGTCGAATAAGACTTGCTCGTGGATAGTTACTCACACTTCCAACCTCCTTCCAACTTCCTGTGGCTCCAACAAGAATGTGTACAGCTGCCCATAGAACCTCTCAATCTCTGCGACATTCGGTCTTCAGCTTCGACAGTTGGCTCTTTCTGGCAGACAAATCTCTGGCAAAGACTTTGAAGACGTGGTTCCGCTCGATCGCTTCTTCAATACGAGCTGTATTGACGTTGCGTAAGTCCCGCCGCATGCACTTGGAGATCTGTCTATTTAGTTGCCTGTATGCTGTCAAATCTGCTAAAGACTGCAGCTTCATTTCCCGTCTAACAGCCATGAGATTAAGAGTGTGATCGGAGAGTTTTTGTGTTCTTCTGCGACGGGTCTTGTAGAACTTAGCTCTAACCGCATGGACAGTTTCCACAAGCTTGTCATTCATATCGTCTACTTCATTGCAGTCTTCTAGGCACTGAAAACGATTTTTCAACTCGAGCTGAAAGTTTTCGGGGCTTTGGATTAGAGCACGAGGGGGACGGAGCGTTGACTTTATTAGACGACACCTCTCCAACTTAGCGTTTAGGTTCAGTGTACCTCTCACCATTCGGTGATCGCTGCCAGTTTTCACATGAGACATCACTGATAAGTTGTCGTCTGGTCGTCGTAATGAAGTCAATCTCATTTTTTGTCGAACCGTCAGGGCTCGACCAGGTCCACTTTCTGTAGGGCCGCTTCTTGAATAAAGAGTTCATTATAAAGAGTCCCTCTTTCTCCATTAATTCGGCCAGCTGCTTGCCTCTTGGGTTCCGTTGCCCTATCCAAAATTTTCCTACTTTCTCACTGTTCTCTCTTGTGCCTGGTTTTGCGTTGAAGTCTTCCATTAACACCGTATAGTGGGTTTGGGAGGATTACATGGCTCTAGAGATATCCTCATACATTTCCTCCACCTCCCCATCGGGATGTGCCGAGGTTGGTGCGTAAACCTGTATAATCTTCAGCGAATATCGTTTGGTGATTCTGAGTATAAGGTATGCAACCCTCGTCGACACACTCCCAATCTTTACAACGTTGTTAACGAGAGACTTGTGGACGATAAATCCGACAGCTCCTTGGGACAGATGGTCGCCCTCCCGGTGATAGAACAAGTTGCCGGATTCAAGGATTACCGTGTCCTCCCCCTCTCTTCGGACCTCAGACAATACGTAAATCACACAAATTATTATTATAGTAATAGATGAGTGATTACGTCAATTTAATTCGTAGTAATTAACTATTTTGTTTCTTTTAAAGATCAAAGTATCGTTTTAATTAAGACCATGACCGGTGTTATTTCTTACGTAGGGTTTGTTATTTTTAAAGATTTAATTCTATTATTTGATGCTACTTTTATATGGACAAATAAAAACTATATTGAATATCTCGTTGTTTAAATTCATGTTTTTATTTTCATCTCCAAACCACGCCTATATGTCATAATTGTATTTTTTTAATTTTTTGTTTAAAAAAAATGGCATAAGTGTATGTCAGATTTTTTTTTGGCATTTTAAAAATTTTTTAAGGACGCGTTTGCAAAATTGATAGGTATAGAATCGAACTATTACATTGACACGGGTCACACACACAAGTGTACGCACGGTTAGCTGCGAGTGTGGGAATCGTAATCAAGTAAAAACATTTTGATAATTTGAAAGATTGATTTTTTCTCATTTCTTATACCTACAAAAATATATTACATACGAAATACGAATAGCTGCTCCAGAGACTGCTAGGCACTAGAAGCCCACTACTGGCAGTGAGATGGTGGCTGTGGACTTTGGGCTGGTTTTGTTAGTTATGATAAGACTTTAGCTTCGGACTTGGTGAAGTGACTTGAAGGTATACTTCGGTGACAGCTACTGGAACTCCTCGACGAGTAGTACTAGGTGTGCCGAGTTTGGGCTCGTTTTGTTAGTCATGATGAGAGCTTACCTCCGGACTTGATAGAGTGACCTGATGGTGTACTTCGGTGACTTCTGCTGGAATTCCTGGACGAGTAGAACTAGGTGTGCCGAGTTTGGGCTCGTTTTGTTAGTTATGGTTAGACCTAACCTCCGGGCTTGATGGAGAGACCTGATGGTGTACTTTGGTGACTACTGCTGGAAATCCTGGACGAGTAGAACTAGGTGTGCCGAGTTTGGGCTCGTTTTGTTAGTTATTATGAGACCTAACGTCCAGGCTTGATGGAGAATTGATGGTGTACTTCGGTGACTACTGCTGGAATTCCTGGACGAGTAGAACTTGGTGTGCCGAGTTTGGGCTCGTTTTGTTAGTCATGATGAGAGCTTACCTCCGGACTTGATAGAGTGACCTGATGGTGTACTTCGGTGACTTCTGCTGGAATTCCTGGACGAGTAGAACTAGGTGTGCCGAGTTTGGGCTCGTTTTGTTAGTTATGGTTAGACCTAACCTCCGGGCTTGATGGAGAGACCTGATGGTGTACTTTGGTGACTACTGCTGGAATTCCTGGACGAGTAGAACTAGGTGTGCCGAGTTTGGGCTCGTTTTGTTAGTTATTATGAGACCTAACGTCCAGGCTTGATGGAGAGACTTGATGGTGTACTTCGGTGACTACTGCTGGAATTCCTGGACGAGTAGAACTAGGTGTGCCGAGTTTGGGCTCGTTTTGTTAGTTATGGTTAGACCTAACCTCCGGGCTTGATGGAGAGACCTGATGGTGTACTTTGGTGACTACTGCTGGAAATCCTGGACGAGTAGAACTAGGTGTGCCGAGTTTGGGCTCGTTTTGTTAGTTATTATGAGACCTAACGTCCAGGCTTGATGGAGAGAATTGATGGTGTACTTCGGTGACTACTGCTGGAATTCCTGGACGAGTAGAACTTGGTGTGCCGAGTTTGGGCTCGTTTTGTTAGTCATGATGAGAGCTTACCTCCGGACTTGATAGAGTGACCTGATGGTGTACTTCGGTGACTACTGCTGGAATTCCTGGACGAGTAGAACTAGGTGTGCCGAGTTTGGGCTCGTTTTGTTAGTCATGATGAGAGCTTACCTCCGGACTTGATAGAGTGACCTGATGGTGTACTTCGGTGACAACTGCTGGAATTCCTGGACGAGTAGAACTAGGTGTGCCGAGTTTGGGCTCGTTTTGTTAGTTATGGTTAGACCTAACCTCCGGGCTTGATGGAGAGACCTGATGGTGTACTTTGGTGACTACTGCTGGAATTCCTGGACGAGTAGAACTATGTGTGCCGAGTTTGGGCTCGTTTTGTTAGTTATGATAAGAACTTACCCCCGGACTTGATGGAGTGACAGACACACCTAGTTCTACTCGTCCAGGAGTTCCAGTAATGGTCACCGAAGTACACCATCAGGTCTCTCCATCAAGTCCGGAGGTAAAGTCTCATCATAACTAACAAAACGAGCCCAAACTTGGCACACCTAGTTCTACTCGTCCAGGAGTTCCAGTAATGGTCACCGAAGTACACCATCAGGTCTCCCCATCAAGTCCGGAGGTAAAGTCTCATCATAACTAACAAAACGAGCCCAAACTCGGCACATCTAGTTCTACTCGACTAGGAGTTCCAGTAGCAGTCACCGATGAACACTTTCAGATCACTCCATAAAGTCCAAGACGAATAGGCATTTATATAATATTTATATATATAAATCCCACTTACTTTCAGCGAAACAAAATATTATAACAAAAATGTGTGATTATAAAAATAATAATATTATTTTGCCTTGTCAAGTACCTATGTATCAAATTCGAATGTTTTGTGTATGTACAGCGATCTTTTTCCGCTGCTGCAATCAGGCAGGCGATACAGCATCCACTCATGACGGCGACCGAGCGCGGACTGAGGTTTCATCCAAATTTTTGTACAATAAATCAAAACCGGCACCAAGAATAAAATAACCCTTATTGCAATCCATTATGATTCATCCGTATTAGCAAAATATGTGAAAAAATAAGCATCAGTTTTTATTTTTTTTACGACTATTTGTGACATTTTGATAAAAAGTAAACACCACTATTTTTATTGAATATGTCTGCCTACTTATAGTATTTTAGAAATCTTAATATATGTTGATAATAGAACAAAATGTACCGAAACATGAGCCGGTATCGTTAATTTTGTAGAAAATGGCTAGGAAGATCGTATTTACAATATAAAAACTATTATTTTCAACAAAAAGTCACCACCATTTGAAGATGAAGAACCATTCTATACGTGGTAGCAATTAGCTATTTTGATTTGGTTTAGTTTTGTCACAAAATGTACCGAAAACAGCATAATTTCGCCTGATTTGCAAACGCACCCTTAAGTTTACATAGTAAGTCATTATGAATAATTGTTGGTAATAAACTAACATACGATAACATTTAAATATATAATCAAAATTATTAAAACCACATTTATATTTTCAATTCCAAACATTGAAACCCTTCTCCTGAAAAATAGCGAAAACGTAATTAAGTCGTTGTTCTGTTGGATGAGCGATATATTCACTCACTTTTGATGTTATAATGTATGATTTTTATATCCTTCCAGTATATAAAACCGTGCGCTATATATGAAGCGATTCTTACGGAGTAAACTCCAATAAATTCCAAAAATTGTTACAGATGAATCGAAGACTCGCTTTATAACTCGGCACACGATGGAAGGTCGGGCGCCGCTACGAGTAGCCGGCTCACGTCTTGTTGTTACAGCAAGGGGCGGAAACGATTTACAGCTTCACGACGCATCTTTTGACAGCAAGTTTAAGAAACTCCATGAAGTCAAGGTACAGTATATTCTCAAACTGGGCTTATTTTACATGTGCTCTATAAAAGCTCCTGCACGCGAGCTACTAAACTACGTCGAAGCGTTACCAGCCCAGGGTTTCATGATGATGCCTCAACTCGTGCACTATTTACAACTGATTAGTTTAAATGTTGTTATAGCAATCCTATTGATGATTTGCATAAGAGTAACAGCATAAGATAACGTCGGTGCATAGCGGCGTATGATAGAAGTTGGTAATGAGTAACTTATCAAAATATTCAATACCGTGTAGTGGCCATCTAAAAATATCCAATACCCCATATCGTCCCGTGGTTATCTTAAGAGGTGACAGAGGGAAACGAAAATAGAAGATGGGCAGCAGCATCTTCCTGATAACAACTCAAAATAATAAAAAACCTGTGGTCGCCAACCCACCTGCCAGCATGGCAACTATGGCAAAATCTTCCCTATGAGGCACTCTATGGGAGAGTCTTATGTTCAGCAGTGGACTTTTATTGACTGTAATGGAAATTCAATCAAGCTTAGGTATTTGTAAGATTAACTCTAGATACAAAAAATCTTACATGAAAATTTAGGTGTCTCACTAGATGGAAAGCTCATAATCAGACCGGAGTTCAAAAACGCCGTCGCATAAGTTGTGCAACGACAAAGGTGATTCGCATGCAAAATTTAACATCGTCATAGGTAATAAATGCAGGATATATATTTTTTTAGAATGTGAAGACCTTAGGAAGGAATAGGCTCTTTTATAAAAGGTCCCGGAGTTGTTTCGGTCCTGGCTTCCTGGCCGGTTCGGGCTGACGACAGTAAATCCGTTTTATACGTGGAAGAGCTACGCTGCAGCTATATTATAGTTGTAGCACGAATGGGTCGGCTCGACCGGGGAAAGATCACGCTCTCACAGAATACTAGCGTAAAATAGCTGCTTAATACTGCTGTGTTTCGTAGTGTGAGTGTAGAGAAACGGAGACCCATTTTACGGGAAACGAGGCATTCCATCTTAGTTCTCAGGGTTGACAACGCATCTGCATATTGATTCTTAATTGGGGAGAAATGTTAATACAGCTTGTACTGAAGAAGCGATCGAGCGAAACCTGGGCCCCATAGTCCTTACGCGAGATCTGTCTGCCAGAAAGAGCCAACTGTCGAAACTGAAGATCGAGTGTGGCAGCATTGTCTCCGAGACACCTGAGATTTTGAGTGGGATTGAGAGATCCTATGGGCAGCTGTACACATCATCGTTGGAGCCACATGCAAGTGTGAGTAACGATTCAAAAGCAAGTCTTATCCGACACTATTCCGATGATATCCCGGACGTCAGACTGAGCGAGATTAGAATGGCTCTCCAGCACCTTAAAAACGGCAAGGCCCCGAATGCGAGGATGGAATTACTGCAGAGCTTCTGAAAGCGCGTAGAAAACCTGTACTTGAAGTCCTTCACAAGGTCTTTAATTCCGTCGTTAGGCATGGAGCAGAAGTGCGGTAGTCTTGTTCTTCAAGAAAGGCGACAACGCTCTCTTGAACTACTACAGACGGATTTCCCATCTGAGCCGCGTCTACGTGCTGTTTTCGAGATTCATTACGAATTGCCTCGCACGCGGACTCGATGGATTCCAGCCTCCCGAACAAGCCGGTTTTCGACAAGGTTTTAGTTTAGTACTATAGACCACATACATACCCTTCGGCAAATTGTACAGAAGACCGAGGAGTACAATTTGCCACTATGTCTTGCGTATGTGGACTATGATAAAGCCTTTGATTCCATCGAAATTTGGGCGGTGCTGCAGTCCCTTCAGCGGTGCCGAGATGACTGTCGGTATATCGAAGTGCTGAAGTGTATGTACAGTAGGGCTACGATGGCTATCCGAGTACAGAACCAGAGTACGAAACCTATCCAACTGCAGAGAGGTGTAATACAGGGTGACGTTATATTCGCGAAACTGTTCACCGCTGCATTGGAAGACGTTTTCAAGCTACTGGACTGGAAAGGATACGGTATATTACTGGTATAGTTGTAGCACGAATGGGTCGGCTCGACCGGGGAAGGACCACGCTCTCACAGAATACCAGCTTAACGCTGCTATGTTTCATATGGTGAGTGTAGAGAACCGGAGACCCTTTTTACTGGAAACGAGGCATTCTATCTTAGTCCTCACGGGTGACAACGCATCTGCATTTTGATTCGTAATCGAGGATAGATGTAGATGTCTATGGGCCACAGTAACCACTTATCATCAGGTGGACTGTGTGCTTGTTTATTACCCTTATCCTATAAAAAAAAATTAACACAAAAATATCACCTTCGATTTGCCGACGATATAGTCCTTATGGCAGAATCGTTGAAGGACCTCAATGACCTCAATAGTGCCTCCCAACGGATAGGTCTTAAGATGAACATGGACAAAACAAAGATCATGTATAACATCTATGTCACACCTATGCCAGTAGTTGTTGGGAGCATTAAGCTCGAAGTTGTTGACGAGTATGTTTACCTGGGACAAGTAGTCCGACTAGGTAAGTCCAACTTCGACCGAGAGCACAGATTAAATAATAGTACTACGTACCGAGAGGTCAATCGACGGATTCAAATCGGCTGGGCACCGTTCGGGAAATTACGATACATCTCCTTGTCAGGTATACCTCAAAACTTGAAAACGAGATTGTACAACCAGTGCGTGTTGCCAGTGATGACATGAATCTGAGACGTGGTCCTTCACTGGTAGCCGTATGAGGAAGCTTAAGGTCGCTCAGCGAGCTATGGAGAGGGCTATGCTCGGGGTTTCTCTGGGTGATAAACTTAGAAATGAGGATATCCGCAGTAGAACCATAGTGACATAGCCCAACAGATTAGTAAGCTGAAGTGGCTGTGGGCCGACCATATAGCTCGAAGAACCGACAACCGATGGGAAAAACACATGCAGGAAGTCGATGAATGCAGAACCGTGCTCTGTAGCATTCCTTGGGAGAGGCCTATGTTCAGCACTTGTGAAGGGCTGTAAGCTGTAATGATGATAATTATGATGGGCTACAGCATTCACTTACCATTAGGTGGACTGTGTGCTCGTTTGTCACCCTTATTCTATAAAAAAATACCAGTGTCGTCGTGCATGATAGTAAATTCCTCGTAAATTGCACGGTAGTCATCATCATCATAGAAATTCATCCGATCATCCGACATCCGATATTGTCTGAGAAACTAGACTAGATTTAGTCGTCCCCAGTCTGAGACTACGTTTAACAAAGACTCGAATTCAGCTACAAGTTTGTTCTAGCACCTCCGATAGACGGTGTTAAAACATCGCCAGTGCTGTCGTCTACATAACAATGAATGGTCCTAGTTTGCAAAATATCACTGATATGCAAAAAACAGGGTAGGCACATCGCTTGCAACTTTACAAAGCGCAAATTCGGCCTCACATGGAATACTGTTCTCATCTCTGGGCCGGGGCACCCCAGTGCCAGCTCCTTCCACTTGACCGCATCCAGCGCAGAGCGGTTCGAATCGTCGACGACCGAGTTCTTTCTGATCGGCTCGATTCACTGGCGCTATGTAGGGATGTTGCTTCCCTTTGCATTTTCTATCGAATCTACCACGGGGTGTGCTCTGAGGAATTGTTCGGATTAATTCCAGCCGCCAAATTTCACGAACGCACATCGCGTCAAAATTCACGATACCATCCTTATCATCTGGATGCTTGGCGGTACACCACTGTGCGTTTTACTAGGAGTTTTCTTCCTCGTACAACTTCTCTGTGGAATTGTTTATCACCGGAGATTTTTCCGGACTGATACGACTTAGGGACCTTCAAGAAAAGAGCTTACTCCTTTCTAAAAGGCCGGCAACGCACCTGCAATTCCCCTGGTGTTGCGGTTGTTCATGGGCGACGGAGGTCACTTACCATCAGGTGAGCCGCATGCTCATTTGCCCCCTCTTCTATAAAAAAGGCACACAGCCTTGAGGAACATCAGCATTCACAGGCTTGGATTCGTGTATGCACCGTCGACTACGACTATGATAATCATATTTGTGAAAAAAACTGGTAATCCGAATGCATAATTTCTCGGGAAGCTCATGGCCTCCCTCTTAGTATTACAGATGTTAGAAATTAATTAGCTTAAGATTCGCGTAATAAAATAAAATGATGTTTTAATTAACGCCTGATTCTATTCATTATGTCCCTCTTAGTTTCAACTGCCTCCGGCCAGTCCACGCCAGTTCAGTCAACTGACCAGCCAATCAGGTAGAGAGCAATATAAGATCACTAGCTGCGCGACCACGACGGAAATCATACTGTCGGTCAGTTATCAGCTGATGCTCCTCCAGATACCTTCTGAGCTGGCAGTTTAAAATTGGTTGTTTTGGAGAAATAGAAGGTGATGTTGACGCCTGTAGTTGGACAGGCCTGAGATACCGCCTAGTTTAGGGATCGGTTGCACTAAAGCGGTCTTCTATGAGTATGGAACGACGTTTAAATAGTAGTAGTAACGGAAAAGAGACGTAAGAAAAGGTGCCAATTCTTCACACACGTCTTTAGCACAATAGGAATATTCCCATCTGGCTCAATCGGCTTATGGACGTCTAGGGAGAGTAGTGTTTTACGCATTGAACTTTGCAAAAAACGAACGATGGAGCATTCACACTGCCGTATGGTCGGCGATATGCTTCCCCTGTATCCGAGAGGAGTCACATTTTTATAGGATATTTTAGGCGTCAGGCGTTCTGGAGTTATTCCAGCCCAGAGTCCTTCCTAAGGCCTATGAATAACTCCGGTTCCATTGGAGCGATACTTTTCAAAATCGATATAATATGACAATCGGCAAATAGTCAATACAAGTGTTTTTGAGGGAAAGCTGCTGGCTTCAATTCTACCAAAAAAGAACTTTCAGTATTAGGGTCTATATATTTTTTCGTCAATAAATTTCAGGATATTGTTGGAAAAGGTTCCGGTTTGAAAGACACGACTGGCGCTGCTAAACGTTGACCTAAAGCAAATTAAAAAAAAAACATTTTTTAGGGTTCCGTACCCAAAGGGTAGCCAACGGGAACCTATTATTAAGCCTCCGCTGTCCGTCCGTCCGTCTGTCCGTCCTACTGTCTGTCCGTCCGTCCGTCCTACCGTCTGTCTGTCAGCCGGCTGTATCTCATGATCCGTAATAGGTAGACAGTTGAAATTTTCACAGAATGTGTATTTCTGTTGCCGCTATAACAACAAATAATACAAATTAAAATAAATTAAAAATTAAACGGGACTCCCCTACTAGAAACGTGTATTACGATAGTTCGGATCCCTTCATGCGCGAGTCCGACTCGCACTCGGCTGGTTATTTAATATTCAACTCTGTATGTATGATTCCAGGTGAGTGATATGATACTTACAAGTTTATCAGTAAACGAAGACTACGCGTGGACTGGCGGCTGGGACGGTTGCGTGCGACGATGGAAAATTGCAGATGACCAACTTCAGTCAGCAGGAGAAATTAATCTCGGCGCCTGTGTTAACGCAGTTGTCGCGTCTTCACCCAACATCGCATACGCTGTTTTAACAGGAGGAAAAGTTTTTTGTATTAAAGCTGCATAATTCAGTATCTTGGACTCCTTGGACTTTAAGATTTAGAAAAAAAACAACTCCCTATTACAAAAATTTATCTATGAAATGTAATAATATAATATTTCATAGCTTTATTATATATTAGTATCTCTGTTATTTAAATATTTTGTAATAATAATATATGCACATTTATATCTGCTAAGAACATTTTATTTTTGATTTAAGAACATTTTATTTACTGCCTATCTATATAATATAATGTACATATTACCACAGAATAAATAATAGTACACGAACAGAAGGATCACTCTCTGATAGCAAACTTGCGGGTTTAAACATAGTTACAACGTCGCTAATGTTCATAATACTTTGCACGCCTCGGATATGACCTTACCGTCAAATAAGCCTATCAATTAAATCGTCGAAAAAAAAATTAATGCGGCGCGCGTATTAAATCAAAATGCACCTTACGTCCGCGTGCGAGAGTCTGCATCACTTAGCCCGGTACGCGCCTTTGTTAAGGCCGCTCCTACTGTAGGCAGGCCTCTGTCACTCTTGCTACCTGCGTGAAATAATTACCTATAATCGCCAGGCGCTCCCGGGGGAGACGCAGTAGGCATGTCGATTCACTTTTACAAAAATCGATCTCTGAATCGATTCGAATCGAACATACTAGAATCGATTATCGATTAAATCGAGCATTAAAAGATTTTCGATTAATCGCGATATTTTAAAACATTAAGTTTCCAGAACTTTTATAATTACATTTTATGTTTTATAATTATGCATTTGTTGCAGTTCATTGTATCTACAGTATATAAATTGTCAGGCGCTAATAAAATATGTAAATAAGGATTTGAGGAGCCGAAATAAACTTCCGTTAGGTTTGGATAAAACAATTATATTATGATCACCAAAAATTCATCCTTCTTTTTCACAAGGAAAAACATCTAAAGTCTAAACCCAGAACAATTATTTGTAGGCCATACAAATACTTGTTCCGTGCAGGATTCGAACCCACGGCGCTTAGCGCTGCAACTCATTGCAAAGCCACTGCGCCACGGAGCCGTCACTCGTCTGTTTCACATTTTTTACTATTTACATACATGCGCCATTATTAATGAACGCAACGGCATTATTAATGAAAGAGTAGCAATGTAAAGTGTTGCTATTTTCAATCTTTTTCTTTTATCGACCAAGTGTTAAAGTAATATATAGTGTCCAGTATATGCTGATCTTGCATTAGGAGGCAGTCACTGGTACTGGGAGGTCTACTTACACTGAATTTTTTAAGGTCATTGGCATTTCAAAAAAATCGAAAACTGCGAAGCTGTGGTCTGGTCGCTGATGAAATAATAAAACTGTAACTATGGCGTCAGTAACTATGTACCTAATTATCTAGATCTACCTATAAATAATAATATCTTACCTTTCGGTATCCTTAGGAGCAGTAAAGAATGAAAAGTCGACATTCCTATTGTTATTTAAGCACCCGTATGCTATGCAGTACCTTTTAGCTTTTTGAGAGGCCATACTTGAATTAAAAACTCAAAAATAAATATCAAAAGTGCCTAAATACTTATAAGAGAAAAATATTTTTTTGTTAACATAAGGCGCGCGTCAGCTCGAGCGCGCGCATGACAACCTCACAGAATTAGACCCATGTAGGGTGTCGCGCAGCGTAGGTATATTTTCATGCCTAAAGCGCGGAGTGAGACAGGCCTGATAAAACTAAGATGCTCGTAATCCTAAACGGCTACGTACACAGTCCATGAACAACTGCAGCCAACCTTAAAGAAGGAAGGCTACAGATGCGTCGTCTGTTGATCTCTGGGACTAAGATGGAATGCCTCATAGCCTGTAATTATAGTTATACTAGCTCTCTATACAAAGAAATAAATAAAATACCTCGTCCTGGGTTCGAAATGTCTTAGAGATTACAAGTCTGCGCTGTTTTAGTTAAGTTTTTACTGGAAAAAATGCATTCCATCTTAGTGCTCACGGGTGACAACACATCTGCATTTTGATTCGCAAACGAGGATAGATGTAGATTTCTATGGGCCACAGCAACCACTTACCATCAGGTGGACTGTGTGCTCGTTTGTCACCCTATCCTATAAAAAAATAAAAAATAAAAAAAAATTTGAGTCCCACCGCTGGGTACAGGTCTCAATTTTATTTATGTATTTAGGTTAATGGCAATTTCAAAATAAATTTTTTATTGGTACCGGCGGGTATCGAACCGGAGTTGCTCGCACACTGTGACATTTACTTGTTACCACTGTTACGCTCAGCCCCTGAGCTACCACGGCATTTTTAGCAGCAATAGACTTGAAGATGTTCTCTGATTTCGACTTAGGTAGCAAATTATGAATCCATTAAGGAAATTGTCGGAAGGAAGCAAGGAAAGCAGGCAATGCAACGCTTGAAAGATTTCTCCCACCAAATTTAATAGGTAAAGTAGCCTGAGTCCAGGCTGTTGTATTTAAAGTTAAATTTAGATTTTTTTCTATAGCTATTTTAAGATTATTATTAATATCTTTTAAAATATCCGAACATTTCCAGACTGGACTCAAGCAGAGTAAGCATGTAAATTTAGGTACAAGGAGACAATATTTTAAAATAGTAAGCGTAATGTGAGGGTTTAATTTATACAATTTATCAACGTGGTTTAAATACTGATCAAATTTTGTTTTTAAAACAGGTTTAATACTATCGAAAAACAACGGAGCACTTAGCATGTATAGCGATTCCGTACTGACAGTTTTTATTCCTGGAGAAATATGGTTGAAATTTTAAATTAAAGTGTCTCTGTTAGAACTACATAAATTATTGGAAAAAAATATTTCACATTTATTGTTATTTGGTTCAAGACCAATATCGAAAAATATGAGTAAGATCACTGAGGACGTCATCTACTCTACCTCCCAGTGTACCGTCGTCCAGGTACCAGACATTCAGCTTGGATTTCAAATTTGAAGTAATGGGTTGAATTCCCTAACTGAAAAGTGCTGCACCTAGTGGATCACCCTGCTGAACACCGACAGCAGAATCGACAATATGGTTTTCGTAAACATTGCCAAACGTAATGATAAATTTCGGGGGTATTGTTAGCCACTTCTTTCAGCAGGGTTACCCTATCGATAGAGTTAAAAGCATTCCTTAGGTCAACCTTCACAAGAACATCTGCATCAGGGTTTGTTAAAAATGTACGCACTGAATGTACCGCCGCCTCACAGCCACCTTTTGAAGTCTAGTCTAGTGCTAATTGAAAGAGTTATGAAAGATACTGATGGAAAAATTTGGGATGTGCAAGCGGGATTTAGAAAGGGAATGGGATGTACGGATCAGGTCTTTTCCATGCGCATGATCGCGGAGAAGTTTATGGCCAAAAACCAAAAGGTTTTTTGTGCGTTCGTGGACTTGGAAAAGGCTTATGACAGAGTGGACAGGGATGTATTATGGCAAACACTGGACTCATTTGGGTTGAGCGCTGGGTTGATACAGGCATTGAAGTCTCTGTATAGGGACTCCAGTACTTGTGTCAGGATCCACGGGGCCTACTCGGACTAGTTTGGCATTCATAAAGGTGTCAGACAGGGCTGTGTGGCTTCCCGTGGCTGTTGTTTGGAACAGTTGTTTGGAAAATTTGAAAGTTGAAGAATGCGGGTTAAGAATGGGTGAGTTAACCGTCAAATGCCTTTTGTACGCCGATGATCAAGTCATACTCGCGTCATCGGCGGCCGAGTTGCAAATGATGGTTACATTAATGAACAGTTCATTAAAAGAAAGGGGAATGAAAGTGAACGCAAGTAAGACGAAAGTTATGGTTTTTGAAAGAGAAGAATGTAAAAGGATATCTGAAATAAGAATAGAAGGGGAATTGATCGAGCAAGTAAATGAGTTTGTGTATTTGGGATGTGTATTTAGCAGGAATGGTAGATATGATAAGGATATAGAACGACGAGTGAACGCAGGCTCTACACTCTGTTGTGGAAAGTCAGAATGTGTCCAAAAAGGCACGTATGGCAATTCACAATGCTGTGTTAGTCCCTACTTTAATGTATGGTAGTGAAAGTTGGGTGTGGCAGAAGAAGTACGAGAGTAGAATAAATGCTGTAGAAATGCAGTCATTAAGGAGTATGTTAGGGCTGAATCTAAATGACAGAGTGAGAAATTGTGTGATAAGAGAAGAGTGTGGTTTGCAAGATGATGTTGCGACCAGGATTAAGAAAGGAATGCTTCGGTGGTTTGGTCATGTAGAAAGAATGAATGAGGAAAGAGTGACAAAGCAAATTTATGTGGCAGAGGTGAACGGCAGAGTCTGGAAGTGACGCCCTAGGCGAAAATTTATCGACCGAATTGGCGATATATTGAAAATGGGCCAAATTAAGAGTACCCTTAACCGACGAGCGTGTATACGTAGGTATATGGATGTGGAGGAGGCGAGAGAGGTGTGTCAGGATCGTGCCAAATGGAAGTCCATAGTCTCTGCTTACTCGTCTGGGTGATAGGCGTGAGTGTTTATGTTATATGTTATGTGATTTATTTATCGTTATTTTTGCCAACTCTTTTCACCATTAGTGAAACAATTTTGAATAGTGCATGAAAATGCTTTAGCAAGCTGCATCCTCTCAACTCTAGGAATTCTTTTAACCACTGGTACATTACGATGATAATTGTAAATTCGCTCCGAAAAAAGGGAAAAATTTGTGTCATTAGAGGAAATTACGGTTAAGGTTTAGAATCAAGTCGCATAATTGGGGGTTGTGGGCGGGGGGAAAGGGGTGGGGAGAGGGGTAGATTCGCCCCCCCCACCTTTTTCCCCCGCCGGACGTAACTATTTTTTTTAAATTAAATGTTGATGATTAAAATTTTTATTGAATGATTTCTGAGAAAAATCGCTTTAATAGGGGGGGGGGGCCGTCCCCCCTTCGCCGAAGTAATATTAAAGTGTAGTTGACGGAGCCCCGCTGGGCGGGGCTCCTAATTCTGGATACTTTAAAAAGAATAACCACGAAGGGGATGGAAGGGTCTGTTCGCTCGCTTCGCTCGCTCACACGACCCCGCCATCCCCTTATAACCTAACCTGTCCAAGTCGGGGTGCCCCAAGTCCCGAGCTCGCTTCGCTCGCTCTTGCACAAAAATGTTAACTTTTATAGTTACTTTAATAAGTACACATATTTTATTACTTCCACCATTTCCAAAAATGGATCTTTATTACATTTCATAAAGATCAATTTTTGGAAATGGTCTCCTCAAATTGAGGCGACTTGATTCTAAACCCAACCCGAAATTACTAATAGAGTTATGAATTTCTACGGTAGGCTGTGCAGCCGAAATACTTTTACTATGGCATCGTTTAATATGTATACAGGGTATTTTGAAACGCTCCCGAAAACGAAGACAGATGATAGTACTAAGGATACCTATGATGATGGGTCACAAAGAAATTCGATCCCGAGGAAAAAAAAATCATCTTCACAAAACTTTTTATTAACTTTATTCACGCTCCATTATGTTAGTACAGTTACATAATTGAAACGATATTTCACTAAAAAAATCATGAAAATACTGAAACATAAAACCAGCAGTGGAATTACTGAATTACAATCAGCTGACTAGGGGTCAATGTACGCGCGAACGCCGGATTCGCGCGGCCCGCAACTAGCGATGGTACCACAATACCTAATAATTTACAACACTTGTCTAAATACCTAACTTATCTACTTAACCTACTATTTTGCCACTGTGCTTGTCTCCACGTAGTCACTTTAATTCGAATTCACAGGTTAAATAAACGAAATAACTGGTTCGATTCCCCGCTAATGAAAAAAATACTTAAATAAATGTTAAGAAGGTTAGAGTCATGCTTTTTTATCCATTGTGTAGGTATGTTTATTATTCTGATGTATTCAGTTATGTACCTATTCAGATCAGTTCAGTAATAAGTTATTTAAAAAAAATTAGGTATGAAACAGCTTACCGATCCTCCGTGGCCTTATGAGATTCTCCAAGGCACATTAATATGTTGCCATATTCACGAGCACTATAAACGTACCTACGCGTTAGGCATTATTAAAACAAAACAAAAAACACAAAACGTAACAACAAGAACAATATCATTAATTAATAAATAACAAGTAATAACGACAATAATTTAATAAACAAAACAATTGAATTATCGCTCGTGATAGTCAACACGGAACTGTCTCAAAAACTAAAATTATTATTCAATCCCGCCAAAACAAATGCGCACGATATAACGTTCTTGGAGCATGTGTAAATTCCACAATGCGAGGCGACACGACGCAGAGTGTGTGTGAAAGGGAAGGGTAGAGTAAGTAGTATACCTAATGCATTGTTTCGTACCGATCTAGATAAGAGTTCGGCGCCCGTGAGGATATTGACCCTATTGTCAGCTGATTTTCTTTTTTAAGTTTCACTGCTGGTTTTATGTTTAAGTATTTTCATGATTTTTTAAATGAAATATCGTTTCATGTAACTGTACTAACATGATGGAGCGTGAATAAAGTTAATAAAACGTTGTGAAAAGATGATTTTTTTTCCTCGGGATCGAATTTCTTTGTGACCCATCATCATAGGTATCCTTAGTACTATCATCTGTCTTCGTTTTCGGGAGCGTTTCATAAACACCCGGTATTTAATCCCCTTTTACCTTTAAATAGTCTACCGTTGGTACAATTTTGACACTGTAGGAAATCCGGCTGTGAATGTAGCGGAGCGGAGATAAGGCTGATTTACACGGGGTCAGTAACAGGCGCCAGTGCTGGCGCCAAGGACTGACTTGCACCGTTTACACGCAGTCAGTATTCGCGCATAGTCTTGGGTAGTTCGCGAACGACCTAGGTGGGAAGAGCGCTCTTTTAGGTGAACTATGCGAACTAGTTCGTCGACAATCTCGCTCTTAGTTCATTATATATTTATTTTTCTGGCATCCGCTGACTATTATGGAGTGGCGCTGCCAAATACTACAATGTTATATAGGAAAGGCGCTGCATGGCTAACCGACTGATTTATTTCTACTCTTACCGCTCTTACCAGAGTTTCTTATTAAAGTATATAATTTATAGTCTATGGTTAAAGTTTTATTAGTGCACAATTCACAACAAATAACAAATATTACAGGCTCACAATATTAATATGAAAGTGATAGTAAACTGTACATAAGTACCGTATAGTTCTTAATTCGATTTTACGGTAAGTTTATTCAAAATTAAAATATTACTTTTCTATTTCTACTAATTGTAATAAATACTCGAATACAGTGCAACCTCGATGTAACGAAACTAAAAGGAATTAGAAAGTATTTGTTATACCAAGTAATTCGTTATAATGAGGTTTGTCATATAGAGGTCAGGTGGATCTACGATTCGTTTTAACAAGGTAAAAAAACTTGTTTATTAACCTCAACATTACGTAAATAGTCATCTGCCAGTCGTGTACGTGTCTGAACCTGTGAAGACATGATTTATTGTGGGATTAAGTGGGAATAATTAATAGAATACGTCATGTCAAGGGTTCGAGTTGAAAAAATTATTAAATAGATGCAATTATTAAAAATCCGTTATAAAGAGGTTTTAGATAAATGTATTCGTAATGTCTTTATATTACATAGCTTCATATTGACTTGAAATGTGCTGTACCCCGCATCTTTCCCTGAAACAGCCATTTACGGCCTAAATAAAAGCGTTTTGCTCTATAAATAAAATGTTATCACATTACTTCCCTGGATTTATTCCATATTGATAAAAATTGTATGTAGTCGTTATGCTTTGACAGCTGACAACAAAGACATTTAAATATATATAGACAAAGACATTTAAGTACTATATTTAAGTCTCTTTGTATAATATAGACAACGACGCAGCAGAAATATTTTCCTTTATAAATGAGTATTATGTCTGAAATCAAAAAATAATTATTATAATAACTGTCTTATATATTTACTGATCTATTTGTTGAAATTTGTAAGCCGAAATTGGCCTCTGAATAACAAAATAAAAATAAGTTAAATATACGTAGCTTTTGACAGTTGAAAATTTTCAAAATAAATTAACAATTTTTTTAAATATTTCACTTTTTGTTAATTTAAAAAAATTATAACAAACAAAATATAAAATTTTAATAAACTTTTATCACGTGATCTTGTTAAGTATATATATATATATAAAAAGGACTCCAAGAAGTAAAAAATTAAAGGTCAATTATTTAAACTTTTATGTCGACTTTTGTAAAAACAGAGATTGAAAAAGAATTAGTTAATTAACAATCTTATAACTTTTTGAAAAATCGACATAAAAAATTTATTCCTACGGGGCTTTATTTATTCAAGCGTTCTTAAAATACCACAATTATTTCATATTTTTAAATTAATATTTAATACTATAAAAAATATTTTATGTGATATACTGTCTTCAGTGGCGATGCGCTCTAGCCGTAACGGTGCGCGACCGTTACGGCTAGAGCGCATCGCCAAATCCTATTTTCGGCATTAAATAAAAATAATAAATTATGGAGATAGAATTCCGGGAGTCGAGACTTTTTTATTGGAAATTTTCTTTCTTTAAGGATCTTTTTTCAAAAATGCTTAAATATTAATAGTTTTTGAGTTATTAAAGAAAAACTAAATAACTTTTTTTCACCTTATTTTGTTAATAACAATTGCAATTTTTTATGGGCTAATAAATCGTCGAGATACATTTTTCTAGGCGTCATTACGAATCAAATGAGCTATCGCACATATTTTTAAGAGCGGGAACAAGAATTAACACGTTTTTCAACTTGTTGACTAGACTAATACCTATATCACGGGAGTGCATAAAAAATAACTAGTCCGCTATCTTGGGCGGTCCGCCTTATTGGATTTAGAATGACGTCACTTAGCTAACCATGCATTGTCAAAACTAAACATGTATGCAAAATTTCAGCTCAAACAATTGAGGATAACTGTTTTAAAATTAAGTTGCAAGATTTGATCCTAAGAAACATACATTGCAAGTTAATTAAAAGCTTTTAAACACAAAATATACTGATTATTCTGTGTCTCTCATAGTACCACAAGATAGAGATTAAGATTGAGACTCACTCACAGATAAATTGTTGTATTTATGGGTTACGCAAAAGTTTCACTAAACCCCACTTTATTGTCTACGTCTCTGCGCGTGCATTTTTTATGACTACCCCACGAATATCGAAATGAGTGCGTGAATAGTGAAGAAGAAGACGTAATGAACATAAGTAATGATGATAAAAGAAATCCAAATTGAAATAACTAGCTTGGAAGATCGAACTTAGCAAGATGATAAAGGACGCAACGTATGCAGACATCTACATACATCTGCATACTTGATTTTGTACGAAATACTATGCATCAGAAACAAGCTTATCGTATGCAACGCAATCACACGTTTCGGACGCAACCATATCAGCTCATGGACTGCGTTCGTGGCACTATCGCTCAAAAAATTCGCTTAATTAAAAATGAAGAATCACCTAATTGTGATGCATATTCTTATAGAAATTAAAAAAATACCAATCTAAAAGATTAACTATGTATAATGAAGGTACTGCAACAAAAGCCTTTTGATGTTGGCTTATTGCAGAGCATCTTATGAAAATCGTCTTCGAGTTCCGCTATAGCGCTCTATGATCTCGCTTCTAAATATAGATATACGTTTATTGTTACCAGATAATAAGGTTTCATGTTATGTCAATAAGAATATAAGTAATAAGTTTTGATGAAACTGACATATTTAAATAAAAGAAAAATTTCAAAATAAATAAAGAGAAAACAAAAGATAATATAGCGGTCAACCACCTCTATTAACCCTACCGAAAGCTTTGTTTTATCGTCATTACCTTTGTCTTCAACATGGACAGACCTTTAAGTCTATATGTGTTATTAAGTTCTTCTAACATAATCTAAAGATTATTATTATCATATTATATTATTATTTTCAGCAAACAGGATTACAATAAGACCATAAGAGGAATTGAAAAACAGCCTAGAGTTATAGCATCTCTTTCTCATAATATGTAGTTGACAAAATCTATACGCAAAGCCCGTTGTGTTCTTAATATTTCTTCAACAATTGCTTTTCACTTTCTTTTAATAGGAATATTCTCTTTTTCTTACTTTAAATTGCTGGAATGATGGCAGAAAATAAAAGATAGTACGAAGAAGTGAGGATAGAACTAATTTCCAACTCGTTCTAGAAATATAAAGTAGGACTAACTTGGACAGTCATACTACGAGTCTTAAATTAGTCACTGTCGTGATTATGCCTGGTGTGTTAATTCTTTTGGTAAATATAAACAGGGGTTTATTGCGAAGACACTACCATGTGTCTCATCGTGATAAGCAGTATTGCTGTTGGTTTATATACTTCACCTAATTTAGTGTTGTCTCGTATTAGATTTTACCTGCGAATCCGCTTGCGTTTTTTTTATATTACTCATGAAAATAATTTCTACTAAATTTAACTAAAAGTGGCAGAACGCCCTAGTGCATACACTACCTAAGATTACATTAAATGATTTGCCTTTCCTGATTCTGAGCCCTAAAAAAAACGTGAGCAAGCTACGTACGTGAGCATGGGAAAAACATAACATTTGAACCTGGAATGCGCTCTAGCTCTAGCCGAACCTGGGATTTGATATCATTAAAAATAGTAGTCGCTTAAAATTGAACGGTGGGTTGTTTGGTATAGTAGAATTATATAAATGCGTGATATGAGCACAGTCTCTACCTTGGCTTCTCATAAAATTGTGGCATTTTATGCCAATGCATCTAAATCGCGAGTCATAGAGCTACAGCTTTTAAATAGTTCTCTTTAATATAGTTATCGCCGGAAATCCAACCAAACCTTAAAGCTCAGGCCACACAGAGACGGTATAGTGGGAAAAGCGGCGCTACACATCAGTTCTGCTCGGAGTCCGCGACAGAAGAGCGGAAGAACGTTTTGTTTCCCAAGATTGCAAGATTAAGCATTTTCATGGTGCATCGAGCACCATTTCGTACAGTGATGAAGAACTTCTGCTATAATTAGGATTATGGCAAAGGAAGAACTTAAACGGATTTAACGGAACTTAAGGAAGAACTTAAAGGAACACGATACGATATAAATAAGAAAAGAGTAACGTTTTGGAAAGTACGAAATCCGTTCTTACTAAATTCTGTTACGAAATACGAAGACTATTCTTTTACTAACTTCCATATGAGTAGAAGCATCTTCGCGAAAATAAATACTCGTACTATGCTTAATTTTGGAGCCAAAAATATTAAAACTCGATACAAATTAGAGAGAAGCCGAGAAGAGAAGAGAGAGCCTGCTCATTACGTATGAGTCTATAGTGTCTTTTAGATAAATTAAAGACTAAATATGATCACACTGCCCTTTTATTTAAAAAAAATATTATTTTTATTAATTAATATTATTTGTATAAAAACTTTGATTTCAGACTTCTATTGAGTAATTATTTTTTTTATTTTCATATCAAAAATAAAAAAATGCACTCATAAGTTTCAAAAAATACAACGTGCAAATCCGGTCTGCTTCGGACCGCGTCGCACCGCTACCGCGCCCCCAGGCCACCTCAATACTGGTCTGCGTGGCGCCCAACTGTTAGTCATAGTGTTCGGCCCAGTACCGGTACGCTGCCATCCCGGCCGGTCTCTGAGAGAGGATGTATCATCATCATTACAGCCCTTCACAAGTCCACCGCTAATCATAGGCCTCCCCCAAGGAATACCATAAAGCACGATCCTGAGCCACCTGCATCCATCGACTTCCTGCATATCTTACCAGGTCGTCACTCCATCTAGTGGGAGGCCGCTCTACACTTCACTTGCCGGTACGAGGTTGCCACTCGAGCTTGAGAACCTTTCTTCCCCATCGGTTGTCGGTTTTTCGAGCTAACAGGGTGATCTGAAAAGTTTCCGGACTCAACGTGAAGATGGCAGCACTCGTCAATAAAAGCTAGTGAATGTAGTTGTGCATCTTTTGACACTTACGCTCCTGTATAGGACAGTTACTATACTCTTTGGTTACGCTCCATTTTAGCCATTTTGGACGCGTAGTTGTTATTTGACAGTCGTTTGAGTGAGAAGATGTGAATGTTTTTGTGAAAATGGAAAAATTGAGTATCGAGCTGTCATTAAATTTTTGTTTTTGAAAGGTAATAAGCCTACGCAAATCAAAGATGAGTTATGATGATAATGATGAATAAGGGTGACAAACGAACCCACAGTCCACCTGATGGTAAGTGGTTGCTGTGGCCCATATACATCTACATCTATCTTCGTTTGCGAATTTAAATGCAGATGCGTTGTCAGCCGTGAGGACTAAGATAGAATGCCTCTTTTCCAGCAAAAAGGGTCTCCGGTTCTCTACACTCACCATACGAAACACAGCAGCATTAAGCTGCTATTTTACGCTGGTTTTCTGTGAGAGCGTGGTTCTACCCCGGTCGAGCCGACCCATTCGTGCTACAACTATACTATTGATATAGCTGCAACATGGCTCTACCACGTAACATCATTTACCACAGTCTAGTCAACAAGTACAAAATTTTTTCTTATAAAATATTTGTGATAAAAAAATTCAGATGATAAAAAATTAAAGAAAATTATATTCATTTAAAAAAATTATAACAAACAAAATATAAAACTTTAATAAACTTTTATCACGTGATCTTGTTAAGTATATATATATATATATATATATATATATAAAAGGACTCCAAGAAGTAAAAAATTAAAGGTCAATATATATTTAAACTTTTATGCCGACTTTTGTAAAAACAGATATTGGAAAAAAATTTGTTAATTAACAATCGTATAACTTTTTGAAAAATCGACATAATATTATTTTTCTAACGGGACTTTATTTATTCAAGTGTTCTGATGATACTATAATTGTTTCAAATTTTGAAATTAATATTTAATACTGTAAAAAAATGTTTTATGTGATATACCTACTGTCTTCAGCGGCGATGCGCTCTAGCCGTAACGATCGCGCGGAGTCCTATTTTCGGCGTTAAATAAAAATTATAAATAACGGAGATAGAATTTCGGAGTCGAGACTTTTTTATTGGAAATTTCCTCCACTTTAAGAATCTTTTTTAAGTTCTTAAATATTAATAGTTTTTGAGTTATTAAAGAAAACTAAATATCTTTTTTTTCATCTTATTTTGTTAATAACAGTTGCAATTTTTTATGTGCTAATAAATACTCGAGATACATTTCTCTAGACGTCATTCCGAATCGAGAATACAAGAATTAACACGTTTTTGAACTTGTTGACTAGGCTAACAGTGACATTTTGGGCAGCTGAATTTAAATGTGATCGTGAGAGCTTGGGAGACGATGAACATTCGGGACGTCCAAAAACTGCAACTACTGACTATAACATTGCTAAAGTTCACCAAATGGTGCTAGAAGACCGTCGAATTAAAGTGAGAGAGATAGCAGAGGCTATGAAAATGTCCTAAGAACGTGTTTGTCACATATATATTAAATCAAGATTTAGGCATGAGAAAGCTGTTAGCACGTTGGATGCCGCGTTTGCTCACGTTAGACCAAAAACGTGTTCGAATGAACATTTTCAACGCTCTGTTGGCGCAGTTTAGGAGCAATAAATCCAAGTTTTGGCGCCGATTAATTAATTACTGTAGATGAAACTTGGATACGCCAGAAATAAAAATACAGTCAAAACAGTGGACTGCAAAGGGGAAACCGGCTCCAAAAAGAGCAATAACTGTTTTTTCGGCTGGGAAAGTGATGGCGACTGTTTCTTGGGATAGTCATGGAGTTATCGTAATCGATTATCTTCAAAAAGGAAAAACCATTACATGAGCATACTACGCATCATTACTTGACAAACTGAAGGCAGAAATTGCGGAAAAACGGCCACTTTTTTTGCAGAAAAAGAAAATCCTGTTTCACTATGACAACGCATCGTCTCACATCTCAGCGATTGGCGAAAATCCACGAATTACGGTTTGAACTGCTTGACCATCCGCCTTACTCACCAGATCTAGCCCCAAGCGACTTTTTTTTGGTCGTCTAAAAATTGCTCTCTGAAGACGGAGATTTTAGTCAAATGAGGAGGCAATCACCGAAAAAACGCCGAGTAGGTACTATTTGGACGGGTTAGAGAGATGGGAGCATCGCTGGGAGAAGTGTTTAGAGTTACAAGGAGACTATGTAGAAAAATAAAAATATATTTAAAAAAATGTCTTGTATCTTTGTTAGGTCGGAAACTTTTCAGACCACCCACGTATAAGTTTTTTTATAGAATAGGGTTACAAACGAGCACATAGTCCTGATGGTAAGTGGATGCTTTGACCCATAGACATCTGAATTTATGCTCAAATAAAAATCAAAATGCAAAATGCAAAGCGTTGTGACCCCTGGGGACTAAGATGGAATGCCTCATTTCTATTTTATCACGCAGAGAAACCCCGACCTTGAGCTTCCTTATACGGCTAGCAATAAAGAATCACGTCTCAGATCCATATGTCATCACTGGTAACATGTACTGGTTGTACAATTTTGTTTTCAGGTTTTGAGGTATACTTGATGAGAAGACGTGTCGTAATCTCCCGAACCCTATCCAGCCGAGTTGAATCCGTTGATTGACCTCTCGGTCCAAGTTGGACTTACCTAGTCGGACTATTTGTCCAAGGTAAACATACTCGTCAACAACTTCGAGTGTGGTGCTCCCAACAACTACCGGCGTGACATGGACGTTACACATAATCTTTGTTTTGTCCATGTTCATCTTAAGACCTATCCGTTAGGAGGCACTATTGAGGTCATTAAGCATAGTGCTTAGGTCCTCCAGCGACTGCAATAAGGACTATATCGCAGGCAAATCGAAGATGAGTGATGTACTCGCCATTGATGTTAATACCGTATCCATTCCAGTACAGTAGCTTGAAAACGACTTCCAATGCAGCGGTGAAGTTCCGGGGATACAACGTCACCCTGTTTTACACCTCTCTGCAGTTGGATAGGCTTCACGCTTTGTTTCTATACTCGCATAGCCATCTTAGCCCTACTGTACAAACACTTCAACACTGCTGAATAAACGCCTAAATTTCGACGGAATCAGGCTTTAGGCAAAGTCCACATACGGAAGGCAAAGTGGCAGATTATACTCTTCGGTCTTCTGTACAATTTGAGATGTACAGGTATACTATATTTCTAATTGCAAAAACTCCAGCTCCCAGAACGTTTCCTAGACCACCTCTGTGTGGCCTGAGTTTCAACTATTTTCAACCGACTTCTAAAAGGATAAGGTACTCAATTCGACTGTATGTTTTTTTGTGTGTTACCTCATAACTTTTTTCTTGGTGAACCGATTTTGACTTTTTTTTTATTTGAAAGCTGGTGCATCTCATGTGGCCCCATATAAATTTGATCAAGGTCTGATCAGCAGTTTTTGAGTTACCTATCCTTAATAATTTATATTGAAGTCGATTGTACAAAATTTTTAATTTTACCACTTGTTACATTAACAAAATGTTGATATATATACTGTATAACGCCATTTAGATACGAGTCTCGTAAACACGGGTTGTCTCGATATTTTTGCGTAACATATTTTCTTTTATGATTTTGCCTAAACGATATTTTCAATTTCAGTGATATAAAAGACCAAATATTAACTTATTAAATTACTCGTCACGTCATGACACAGATACGTTTGATAAAGTGTTATAATCATACTAATCTATACAAATAAATAAAATTGAAGTTTCTGGGTTATTGGTGGGAACTTGACCGGCGGCGGTTTGCTGCTCCTGTATTATTGTTTAAATAATGGTTTGAAGTGGATTTTAATATGTAAAAGTGGTGCGATTTTGTGAATTAAGTGTCTGCGCATGTGAACTATTAGTGTAAACAGTGAAACAAGTGGTCTGATGGTGATGTGATTCTCAAGATAAGGTGTCTGTCTGCTTAGGCGCCTTGAGATACCATCGCCAACTGTTAGCTGTCTGCTGGCTCAAGTTGCCGTCAAAATCTCCCAAGGGCTGCACAATGTGACACATCAACATATTGTGAAGCAGTGTACTATGAAGGATAATTATACATTGTAACTTCAGGCTCAGAAGGGCTAGAACCCAGAGC
Organism: Parnassius orleans; assembly: GCA_029286625.1. NCBI lineage: Eukaryota > Metazoa > Arthropoda > Insecta > Lepidoptera > Papilionidae > Parnassius > Parnassius orleans. The sequence continues at coordinate 377,051 of JAGSMP010000346.1, read as the reverse complement.
CGTGAAACCAGTTATAAAAAATGAAGTGTCTGTTTGTAATGTCAAATTAACAGCTTTTTACCTAGGGGTGTCCACTTTGAAAATACATCGATGTTTTTTCGATGTAATTCATCAAACTGTGCATCGATGTATTCCGATGCATCGGTTAGAAACATCGATGTTTTTCAAAATCGAGTACTTTTTCTGACTTTACATTACAAATCTGTAGTTAACTCCTGACACCCCATTCAAACAAACGACAATTTTGAATGATCTACTACTCTTACATCAGCACTGTCTTTGTCCGCACGCCTTGTGAGTGTGTGTGTATGTGATCAAGGATGTTAGATAAATAGATATTCTTTATTGCACGAAACACAAAGTACCTATCTCAAGAACTAATTAACACTTAATGAATCTTTTGAAAAGTATTAAAAGTTGAAAAGTAGGAGGTCGTGCTCAGTGCAGCACGTGCATTTATTTTTGAAGTGAAACTTTTACGGAGGGCTTTGAAATTCTGATCCGCAACCTTGTGTGACGAAAAGTTGTGGGGTAAAAACTACGTACCGCGTCATTCAAGACGATCATTCAAATCCATTACATACCTTATAGTATATAGTAATACAATTACAAGATTAAATCGGTCTTTCGTTCAAATACTAATCTATTAATTTTATGTAAGGCAATTACCAAGGTAGGTACACATATTTATTTTAGAAAGTGATCGCATTTGAGTAATAGCGCCATCTACTACATTTTCTACGTACCACCATGATAGTTAATCAATTTTGGTTCGTTAAAATGACTTTACTTATATAGAATGAAGTAGATGGCGCTATTAAAAATGAACTTAAGTAATTTTGAAACCCATTAAGGCAGAGCAGCGTTTATTTTAAATAACAATTTGTAAATTTTCATTTAAATACATTTTTGTTGACATTATATAAAACTTTGGTTTAATTAAAATAAAATTACATAAATAATAGATAATTACCTAATTAACAAACTTTAATGAGTAAGTATTTTGTGTTACTGGGATCTATTATAATGACTTCATTCACTGTGGTGAGTCAAGTTTGGCCTAAACCGATAATTTATCTTCTTAAGATCGAAGATGATACACTGTGACACATATGTATATAATTTTATGTAAATAAATGAACGATATACACAATCTATGCTATTCAAAAGTCATTGATGAATAATTGAAATGTTTCCCTGTAATACAAAAGTTTCACTTCTAACGTGTGTCTTCACGACACACACTGGTTTTTTTTTAAATGGTAGCTCGCTGGTCGAAGCGTGTACGAATAGAGGAAACACTAGCGATCACATTATTATACACAGCAAACAAAAAAATTGAAAAGATAATTCGCCGCGACTTTCTTTATTTCCCTACCCTTGGCATGGATGAAACCTACAGCACACAAAAGATTGAAACAAAAGTCACTATCACGAAGTCTGACATTCAAAATTCAAGATTTTTATTTTTATTAAACCAATATTCATACATCTTCCTCAACATCATCGCAAACTAATAGAGTAGGTCACTGCTACGACTATGAAAGATCGCACAATAAAAGTACAATACGGCCGACGTATCTTGGCGAGTCTGAATATAGGCTCTGCAGTTTAGCGCATGAACACTCGTGAAGAAAACTGTTATTAATTTTTTATATATACCAATGTACAAATAAAATTTCCTAATACAGTGACCAAAATATCAAAACACTTTGGAGACATTATAAATTAAATATTCAATTTTGATACCTCACCTTTCGATAGGGCAGATTTTATCACAAACACATACAATATTATTTACATTTAATACTTTTTATTCCACTGTTATGTTTTGGTGGCATGTTTGGCGAATAATATAAGTGCTAACTGACACTTGCAAATAAAACAAATAAAACAAACAAAACAAACTTAACACTATTAATAAAACATACAACAATAACAACGAAAACTTTTGTAACCGACTGTGCTCAAGACAGAGATAGCGACACGAACACGACACCAATGCTAACGTGTGACTGAGAAATATTACCGTGTACCGAGCATTGCCGAATAAGCACGAAGCTTTACGAAGTAACCAGAAAGGGATGTCAACACGCGTGCCTGAGGTGTTGTTTAATCGATTTTATTCAAATCGATTAAAATTAAACATAAAATATATTTATTTGCAATTTATAAGGAGGTTCTAAATTTTCTCAAATAGTCGTTACTCAAGAAGACGTTAATAGATAATTGATATTTAAGTACATTATGTCTTTCAGCTGAGAAAATAATATGTTTTAGTTTTTTTTTATTTAAGTCGAAATCTTGTTTATTATCAACAAAATTCACTATATTTGTAAATCTATTTCGTTTAATATCTTATATAAACAAAATCAATAACTTCTAAATAAAACTAATCGATTGCGATATTTTATGACTAAAGGGTCGATTGTGTTTACTTATGGTCAATCTCTAGCCTAGACCACCGCCCCCCGTACGTCGCCTCATGCCACCATTTTGTTCCTTAAAAAAGCTATTGCGCAACCTTCTGCGCGAAGGTCGGACTCGCCAAGATACGTCGGCCGTATTGTACGCGCCGATCGTGCATTGCTTTTCGCAAATTATTTTGTCCGGATTATCACAAGTGCATTATGAGTAAGTGAAATAAATATGTAAACTGATTTTTCACTTTGAAATTAATGTGCCATTTTCATATATTACTATGTAAAAGTAATTTTCATTATTATTAATTGAATATAAAAGGAGGTATAAATGTTTTATTTATTTAATATGATTAATCGTTGACTAAATATTACCTTGTCTAGTTTAAGTTGATATTTTACGGCTTTCTTCATATTTTAGATTGGACTACATAATATGAAATCCACATGACCTCCACATAAGGCGCAACATTTGCAGGGTTAAGAAATAGTCTCTTTACACCTATTTAGCTGTCATGTTATTCGTTTATTCGAATTTCGACCTTAGTTTTATGCATTGTTGGTTGAAATTGCTATACAAAAATAAAATAATCTCATAAAGAGTGCATTTGTACTTGCGTGTTCAAATTTAAACCTAATTTGTAGCGAACGAAGGTTGATATTGTTAAATAAAAAACAAATAGTCTGTGGGGAATGCGGTTGTCACATTGAGATTATCACTACGATTTTTATGAAATATTACGTACTCGATTACCTAATGAAAAAAAGCATGTATCACAATAAAAATACTTACATAGGGAATATAATCCATCTTTTTGTAAATTTTAAGTATTTGACTTCTTTATGCACACGTTAACCACACAGATCGGCATTTTTCAAAGAGCGCCTATTTCAGCGGAAACGATTCTTGTAAGGATAAAATCAATTCCGTAAACAGTTATTATAAACGCACAAGATTTTTAAATCCAATACCTTGGCAGAGAGGAATAATCATGCGAGGCGAGTCCATTGGGTTAAATGGTCTAAGACCGAGACAAACTAGACGAAGTTTATTTAATTCTCTTTAGCACAGTGTTGCCAACCAGCCAATCTCAATTTCTTGATTCCGTTTAAGGGACTGACAGCTGCCAACTAGCACCACCAACAGGTTTAATATAACTTCTAAATCAGAGCATGTTTTAGTTTTTCTGATTTAGAAGTTATAATATTAATAGTGATAGGTAGGTATACCTTTTTACCATTGGCTGGTTATCATTGATTCGATGTTTCATGAAAATACATCGATACATCGAGTATATCAATAACTTTCCAAAACATCGGATAGATTCGATGCATCGTATTGTAAACATAGAGTGAATTCGATGCATCGATGTATATCGAATATCCCTATTTTTACCATATGAAAGTACATACATGTTACATACGGTACTTATTACTTTAAAAAAAAAAACAATTTTAAAAATTTTTGTCTGTCTGTCTGTTTGTTCTGGCTAATCTCTGAAACGGCTGGATCGATTTTGATGGGAATTGCACTCACAGATAGCTGATGTTATAAGGAGTAACTTAGGCAGAGATTTAAACTACTTAAATGTCTTTGAACTTAGGCTACTTTTAGATTAGAAAAAGAATTAGGGTTCCGCGCAAAAGAAAAATTAAAACCCATGAAATCCATCGTAATAAATTCCACGCGGACGAAGTTGCGGGGAACAGCTAGTAGTATCATAAAATGCGTCGAAAATACTTGCAAGATTTTTATTTTATGCTGATTTTTTTGAAGATATTGTCAAGAAGTTCAATTCGTTAATTATTATTTTTAAAACTTAAGAATTGTGTATCTATTCCGGGTAGTTAGTAGGTGTATACTGTATTAAATAAGTTTGTTCATTATTAAAAAGTTCTTTCTATATTTAATACAGCGTATGTCAAGAAATTACAATACCATAGACTTAGAATATACTACGCCAGTATATTCTATGTCTATGTACAATACATTGGTGAATTTTTAGCACCGTGGATTAAAAACACTGTAAAACTCCTATTCTGGTTCATCTAATAACATCGTAATATTACAAGTTTCATCAAGATCCACTCAGTAGTTTTTGCGTGATTGAGCTAAACTTTCGCATTTATAATATTAGCTGGATTTCCATGTTTTATAAAATAAAGTTGTTATACCTAATAATATTCTTTAATTTAAATAATTTTGAGAGTATATAATTTCTAACAATATAGTATAGTACTGTAGAATATTATGTTAGTACAGAGCAATTTTTTTTTTTAATTTGGGGTGGTAAAAATACATTACCCCACACTAGGATTTTCTGGCAAATATCCAAAAAATAATTAGCTTTACAAATTCTTGTTTCATGCGGTACCCAAAATAATTAGGCCATATAAATTCTTGTTTCATACAGAATACAAACACGCAGCCCTCAGCGCCATCACTCAGTGCTAAGTCACTGCGCCACGGGCCATCTCTACTACGTAAATCTATGCAATATAAGTTGGCGGTAGGATATTTAATGATGTTTATTCTTTTAGATTTGAAAGCCTCTTGCATAAAAATAATAATTTAAAAAAGATACAATTTTATTTATTTTCTTTATTGTCACTCCCACAGAACACTAATACTCCTACTAAAGGTGACTCCTGTGACTAACTCCAAATAACAATAATACATATTATAATCCTACATTCTACTGATTAGACATTGGCAGAATTGAAAACGAAGTAAAGAATAAAATCTAAATTATCTAATGAAGGGATGAGGGTAGACCGGGTATAAAATGTTTTATTTTAGTAAACTTATGATGATAAATTTCACAAACTTCTATCCTTTTGTCAGAAGGTGTATAGTGTATAGACTACAACCTTACCATTGTGAATTTATTTTTCAATAAAAATATTTTCAATAATTAAGTTTTGGAGCAACATTTTAAACACTTAGGCCTAGCCCATAAGTACAATTATTTTAATGATCAAACTGTTGTATGTTAAAACGTTTGGTCAACAGTGGTGCACGTAGATTTACTTGTGTATAGGCTCATTGTTTTGCAGTACTCATTTGTACTTATTAATCATAACTGCCATGATAAGAAAGTACTAAATTTAAATATAGTATAATAAAAAAATGGGAATAGAGGATATTATGTACATGCCATATTCAGTGTGAAATGACTTAATAAACTTTCATACATTACATTCAAAGCTGAAAGAGAACCAAGAGAAGTTTTTCAAAAATATAATAGAAGTATGGAACAAATTATGCAGAACTAAATAACCATGAAACTACTGTTTAGTCAAGCATATGTGCGTCCCAATACACATGGCAATATCCATTAAGTCCTAAGTGGATACTTGTACAACAGATTAATCAAAAAGCAGTAAATGTGGTATTAATTATTTTTTTGTCAAGCAACTATCAAGTTCATGATATGCAGACCTCCACACATTCCCATAGACTTTTTACATACAGTTGTTCATTTAAAAATTGTACATGTGACTAGTATTAAGATTTAAATTACAGCAATGTTTACTTATTTTGATTTTATTATTACAAAACAACAATTAATATAACAAAGAAAAGAAAAATTAATATAAATAAGAAGTTTTACTAGTCCTTTACAGCATTAGCTATATATAACAATTGTTACCATATCACTAATTAAATTATGATCTCAACATCACATAGTTCATCTTCAGAAGGTATTTTAATTGTTTTAGGATCCACATAGTTAGGGCTTATTGGTGGTAGTCCAGCATTTTCTCGACGGCGCAATTCTAAATATGCTTCACGTTGAGCCCAATCTCTCATATGAACGTCGGGGCTGTATGCCCAAGCGAAACCACCGAATACTAGACATAAACTCACAGCAAAGAAAAAGGATGCATTGTGTACATTTGTATCTTCTTCTTTGCTTTTATAATCAAATCCATAGCTAACCCAATTTTTGTCTTCAGTAGATGTGTCACAAGTGGCAGAAGCTGACTCGCTGTTCTTTTTAGAGGTAGTAATGGTTCGATTAAATTTATTATAATGATTAAACACACATCTCTGCACAACAGACATATGACGAAGTTTAATTAAAGCGGCCATAGTGTAATATTCGCGCTGCAAGAAAGTAATTGATTATAATTAATTTGTTATATAATACAATAAAAATTGTTTAGAAAACTAGACTATTACCAAACACGAACACAGAACACTTTAATACTCCTGGATCCTGGAACTCTGAGACCACAGAGCACAGACACAGACTTTGGACACAAAAACGCACTCGTGACAGGGTTGCCAACTTTATTTTTAGGAGATCGTACCATAAACTGGAAAAGATCGTATTTTGCTAAGAACTCAAAAAACAAGATAGTACGCATCAATATTTCAATAAAACAATGGTAAAAAATACAAAAATAATATTATTATAACGTCAAAGCAAAATTTTATATTTAGGGTATAACCATATAACATTTAAGAATCTGACACTAACATATTTACGAATTTTTTTTCAAAAGAGGCTCGAACGTCCATTCTGCCCTCTATTACAAAAATATGTAAATAAAAATAACAAAAATATGTAATATATGATTGTCTGCGTAGTGTAATATTATTTGGATCAGAACGAATAGAATGACGTAAAACAAACTCGAAAAAAGCCGGTTAATTTGCGCGGGGAATTCCTTAATCGGCGGCGAGTTGAAGGAATAGTATAATAACACAAACCACAGAACACAATTACTCTACCAAGAGAAGAACGCCAACTTCATACTAAAAAAACGGAAACACGTGTTTATGAGTGTACACTGCAAGCGCTACGGTGGGCGCCCATATAAAACTTTTTTAGCGGGAATTTCAAACCTTTGTATGCTGTAACTTTGAACCTTTTAAGGCATATTCGAGTAATTTTGGCTCAAGCCTCACAAACCTATGGGGTAAATTCCCATACATTTGAGAGGTTGCACCAAAATTACTCGAATATACTTTAGATTAGTATGTGAGATAAAATAAAACTATAAATATGTATAGTTATGTTATTTTATTTTCTGGAAGACAGATTGTTTTATAAACTATACATTATTATTGATGTTTTTTATTGCTTTTGCACATAATATTTCCACGCTTGTTACTGATATATAACACATGTTATTGTCAGAGAGTTATTCTTCACAGAACATTAACGTAAATTTAAATCAACAAAATTCTTATGATGAAAATTTAACTCAGCCCAAATACGTGATCTGAAACAGATACAATTCAAGTCAATATAGTAATAATCAAAGATATTATGACTGTGTATTCGCCTACAAACGAAAATGAAGTATTCTGAGCCTATAATAACTGAATTTAAGCAAAAGTCAATAATAAATATTAAAATCTAAACCTATGAAATAAATTTGAAAATTAAAGATGAAAGACGTTGACAAACAAATGTCATTTTTTTCTTCTTCTATTAATTCATGGTTTCTTTTGATAGAATTCTGCTAATATTTAATAATTTAATTTTACTAAATTATATAATCGTCTTGCAAACTATTTAAATTCTAAAAAAATACTATACGATAAACAATACGGTTTTAGACCGATATCGAATACTCTTCGGCAACAATAGATTTAGTCACAAAAATCAAAGTTAGCATAGACAAAAAACAATTAGCACTAGGTATCTTTGTAGACCTCAAGAAAGCGTTTGATGCAGTTAGTCATGAACTGTTACTGAGTAAATTGAAATATATTGGTATCTCCGGATCTGTTTTGGATATTTTTGCATCATACTTATCAAATAGATATCAAGTTGTAAAGATTGGTTCTAATCAAAGCAAAACAAAATTAATAACTTTTGGAGTAACCCAAGGTTCTATATTAAGGCCGTTGCTTTTTTTGATTTATATCAATAGTATTAAGGGTATAGGATTGAAAGGTAACATAACATTATATGCAGACGACACATGTATGTTTTACTACGGATATTCGATTGATGTATTGATTGCCGATGCTCAATCAGATCTTAATACATTGAATATGTGGTTTCAATCTAACCTTCTTACTATAAATATTATCAAAACACTACGTAATTTTTACATCAAAAAATAAAAAAATGGTACCTATCAGCCTCTGACAATAAATAGTGAACTAATTTCTAAAGTAGATCATGAAAAATACCTTGGTTTTTTGTTGGATAAACATATGACATTTAAATCTCATATAAATAATATTAAATCTAAATTGGTTTCTATTACTGGTGCACTGCGAAATATAGTGAAATGTTTCCCACGTAACGTGCGTTACACTATTTATAATTCGTTAGTCAAACCACATATTAAATACCTTATAGAGGTCTGGGGCACAATACAGGTAGCACAGAATAAACTGATCAAGGTACTATTTAATTACGACTTTCTTACTCCAACGGCCCAAGTTTATAAGGATACTCAAATCATGAATAAATCACAAACATATAAATATTATACTTGCATTTTAGTACGTAAAATACTAAACAAAATCATTCATATAGAAATAACATTTACAAAAAAATAAATCTATAACAAAACTAAGACCAAGACTTCACAGAGAATTAAAACTACGTACAGCACGTACTAACTACGGTATAAAATGTATTTTGAATGAAGGTGCCTTAATCTACAACAAACTACCAAAAGAGATAAGGGATGCCAAATCTATTACAACCTTTAAAAAATTACTAAAACTTTATTTTCTAAACACATAATCTAGGTGGTTTGGTATTTCGCTTAAATTGTGGTTAATGATTGGATGATTAAAATATGAATAGGTAAACTAAAATGCTAAAATGGTATTAAATTAGCATAATATTTGATTCGTTTTAATACAATTATGAGTAATGAAACTTAAATGTAAATATGTGTGTGTGTGTATGTGCATACATATGTATTTGTATGTAAATAATGTATGCATACATGTATATATGTGTATGTATGTATATACATATATTTAATTTTTAAAAAAACAAAGAAAAATTATTTATGACCAAGTAGTAATTGCGCGCAATATGGATGCATATCACTTCCAGTCTCGATAGTTCAACGTCAATTCGATTAAGCGAAGCATAGCTTCGGTATATGAATATTTTTGCACTCAGCGGTCGAACCAAATAGTGTAAATGAATGCTAATTTTAATCTTTGCATTCTACTTTTATTATTTTACAATGTACTTAAAACTTTACTTTTTTACATTATTTACCTTAGATTATAAACAAAACTGTGTCATTTTATTCTGTTATCACTTTGTTTGTGTTGTGCCGTTTGAGTTAAGCTATGTAACATTGTGAACATTTATCATGTAAGAGAATTATAATTCTTTTGAAAAATAAATATCTTAAACCAAAAAATTAATAGGTAAATTAATTGTGCAAATCTCAGAGTAATATGTATGTAATTATACTTTAAAGAGCAAACCAAAAAATGTTTAACACAGAATTAACATTTTTAGTTTTTTCCGATATAATATGAATTATGTATCTAATTTTAAAATATACAAAGACCATGATGTTGCACAAAATCATGGTGAGACAAAACCATGATTTTGTGCAGATTTTTCAGCTTTCATACAAAGTTACAGCACCCTGCCACAAACTAATAAGAAGTGCTAGTACGCTGCGTATTTCTAAAGTGCGAGTGGGATAGAGAGTTTAAAAAATTATTGGATTGGATGCGTTCATAAAAAAATACGAAGAAGAAGTTTAGCGCTCGTTCAATTTTGATGTTATTGATTTTTCATATCGATAAAATGAACTTAATCAATTATCATTTTTATTTTGTTATGAAGATTATAAGATTTGAAAAGATCGTATATTTTGACAAAAGCACGATTATACGAATTAATCAAAAAACACAAAGGAGACCCACAGTATAAAATAGAACAAAAATGTTAAATGAACATGGACATGAAGTTCTCCGTTTGCCGCCTTACCACTGCGATTTAAATACCATCGAAAAAATTTGAGCAATAGTATAGAGGCGCATTGCAGAGAAAAATATCACTCAAGCTCCTAGCGAAATAGCTGCTATTACTGAGGCGGCGTTTAGAACAGTAACGATAGAAGAATGGCTCAATGTATGCCTAAATGTAGAAAAAAATAGAAGATAAATATTTCGAATCAGATAGGCTGATGGATATGGAAATGGATATATTTGTAATTAATGTTACAGACTTCTGATGAAGACTCTAGCATGGGTTCTGATGAAGATGTGCGAATGAAAGGCGTTGACCCACTACAGGACCATTGTTACACCAAATTTACAAATAATACTAGGTATTCAATATAAGATTTACAAGGTTTTCATGGACTTTTTATTTCGTTCTTTATAATAAATCTTATAATGCTATTTCAGTTCTGTTTCAAAATACCTTTTTTGAAAAATTCATTATAGACAAAATATCAGTGGTCATAAATCTTAGTAATAATCATTTCTTACAAGCATATAATATGTATCTGTTATTGTGTAAAAACATTTGGAAGTTAAATTTGATCAACTTCTCGGTTTTCGATGGAGCTGAAATTTTGCATATACGTTTAATTTAGAAGGCAATGTATGGTTAGACAAGTGACGTCATTCTAAATCCAATATGGCGGACTAGTTATTTTTTTCGTTCCCATTATATGGGCATCAAATAAAATTGTTTGCTGAGAAGAATACCAAAAATAAAAGTGAAGCGTATTTTTTAATTTTTGTCTCAAACTCGCTCGAATAAATTAAACGTTTTCAAATGGTTTTTAAGCAATAATTTATATTAACGTAAGTCTTACCATAGAAACTTGTCTAGTGAAGTGTTAAAGTTACGGAAGTTAGAATCAAGAAATATATTTATTATGAGGATCTTAAACAATAAATATAGGGTTTAAAAATTATTAGGTCTTTGTAAGTTTAAGCTGAATATTACAGTTTTTTCTTCTGAGCTTTGGTAATCAATTCGGTCGTTTATGTAATTTGATATAATTATATAATTCTAGTAATAAGATTAAACGAAGGAAAAAAATATTAGTTAAGCTGGCAACATTAAGTACGCCATCAGTCGCGCGCAGTTGGCCTAAAGGTCTAGATACCAGGCCATAAACTCCAAAAAAAAAATTAGTCGCGCTCAGAGTTCCTGTATAGGACAATTACTATACTCTTTGGCGCAGAGTTATCTTGTGCGGACTTTAGTGATTATATTGTCTTTGGTAGCTTGCTACACAATACATATTTATTTATCTATGGCTTGCCGGTTGCCGGGCCGGCGGAATCGCACGAAATAGATGTCATTTGCTTGCATTTACTCATTTGTGTTTGCATGGTGGAGCTGGAGTTTATTTTGACATTCAATTGGATTTATACATATAATATAAATCTCTTTGTAACCGAAATACACTACTCTACTTTACACATTACATTAAAATAGTTTCTCATAATGGTGGTAAGAAATTATAACGAAGAGTTAAAATACTTAGAGAAGATTAATCCCTACTGTTGGAGAATCAAAAAGGGGTTCCAGCCTAACATGAACGTGGAAGGTGTATTTTACGTCAACAATACGCTTGAAAAACTAATGCTAGACGAACTAAGAAATTCTTGCAGGCCCGGAATGACCGGGGGTTTTTTGCCGGGCGTTAAACAGATTGCTAATGTAGCAGCGTTGCCAGGAATTGTGGGGCGTTCTGTTGGTTTACCAGATGTACATTCAGGATACGGATTTGCTATAGGTATGTAGCCTTTTTTTACGCTTCAATAATGCACCATTTCTGAAAGAAATGGCCCACATACAGGCCCTGTCAGCCCGTCACGTAAAAAGAACGCTGAGCGACAGTGGAGGGAATGTGTCTGCGCATGGGTACAGTCGCGTTCTAAAGTACTAGATGGTACTAGGCTATTGTTTTATAATATAAGAGTAATTATTTGTTTTATTGTAGAATCATAATAGGTACTTTACTAGCTACTTAGAACTTTTGAAGTAGTTGGAATTAAAAATAGATAATGTTTACTTGAGCATTATTTTTTATTTCTGTCGTAAAATATAAAGTAGTTTGTAACAAGAAAACTTAAGCTAAGGGCGACACGCCGTCCATTATATCATCTTGGGTCAAATGGAAGCCAGATGTAGATGGTGTGTCGGTGTTACTGGATGCTACTTTATCATCACTTTCATCTTCGCTTGAGCTTCCGTCATCAGAATAATCATCATCAACGTGAATGATATATGTTTCCGTCATCAGGTCGACCACATGTTCATTTTTTCGCTATTCTTTCTCAATACTTTTAACTTTACTGCACAATTTTTCCCACCACACCCATCCATCTCCCATCATATTTACCTTTTCGTTCACTAGTTCAGTCATAAAACAATAAATATAAATCATTTTCTTTCCTTCCTTTTTATAACCATCGTCGTGCGTCGTGCAAAGACATTTGTGTGTGCGACTGTATTTTGGGAGCGAACGAAGCGCGGGAAGCATGGGTCAACTGATGAACCAATAGCGTGTGCGCACAGTAATACTGGCGAGCATTCCCCCGCCGCGCCCCCTTCATACTAGCAATTTGATTGATAAATCAAATGTTATTTTTACGTGACGGGACCTATAATGCTGCCGCCTATTCCAATCTAGCACATTTAGATGTCTATCTAGCAGAATGCACCACATGCTGGTAAAATAGGTATATGGTGAAAAAGTTGACATGTTCCCCCTGCACACTTTACCTTTGAGTTTGCCTTTTTATTATATTTAGATATGTTGTACCAACAATTTAATTTATCTTTTAGAACATTTTTTTCATTTATCATTCTCTAAGTCTTGTGCCTGCTCAGTCATTTTAAAGATCACTCCGTACTAGTTCATTACAGACAGTGCACTAGTTTGTTCTATTAGTTCTATTAGCTCTACTTGGTCATCAGTACTACTAAGCAGTTTAAACTGTATCTATCTGTAAAATCTGTATGGAATGGTTATCTCAGTCAGTCAGTCTCAGTCGTTCGATATCTGCTTGAATCGTAATGTTGTATTATCACTTGTGCACACACAGGTTATAATTTCTTGGTCAAAATAAAAGTCTTAAGTAAATTAGTGTTGAAAAAATAATAAACGGTAGTGAAATAATATCCCATATCCATAACATGCGAAAATAAAAAGCATCCAAGGATGCAATCAATATTAAAAAAATAATAAAAAGCACAAAAAATACTCCTCAATAATTGTTATAACATAACTTCAATTTTATTACATTTTTACGCGATCGCAAGTGCGAAACGAAGTTTAGCAAATGTGTGTTTGTATACAGGGTATTTTGAAACGCTCCTGAAAACGAAGACAGATGATAGTACTAAGGATACCTATGATGATGGGTCACAAAGAAATTGATCCCGAGGAAAAAAAATCATCTTTTCACAACGTTTTATTAACTTTATTCACGCTCCATCATGTTATTAAAGTTATTTGAAACGATATTTCACAAAAATATCATGAAAATACTGAAATATAAAACCAGCAGTGGAATTACTGAATTACAATCAGCTGACTACGGGTCAATGTACGCGCGAACGCCGAATTCGCGCGGCCCGCAACTAGCGATGGTACCACAATACCTAATAATTTACAACACTTGTCTAAATACTAACTTATCTACTTAACCTACTATTTTGCCACTGTGCTTGTCTCCACGTAGCCACTTTAATTCAAATTCACAGGTTAAATAAACCAAATAACTGGTTCGATTCCCGCTAATGAAAAAATACTTAAATAAAATGTTAACAAGTTATTTAAAAAATTAGCTTAAATAAACCAAATAACTGGTTCGATTCCCGCTAATGAAAAAATACTTAAATAAAATGTTTACAAGGTTAGAGTCATGCTTTGTTATCCATTGTGTAATTATGTTTATTATTCTGATGTATTCAGTTATGTACCTATTCAGATCAGTTCAGTACTAAGTTATTTAAAAAAATTAGGTATGAAACAGCTTACCGATCCTCCGTGGCCTTATGAGATTCTTCAAGGCACATTAACATGTTGCCGTATTCACTAGCACTATAAATGTACCTACGCGTTAGGCATTATTAAAACAAAACAAAAACACAAAACGTAACAACAAGAACAACATCATTAATTAATAAATAACAAGTTATAACGACAATAATTTAATAAACAAAACAATTGAACTATCGCTCGTGATTGTCAACATGGCACTGTCTCAAAACTAAAATTATTATAACGTCCTTGAAGCATATGAAATTCCACAGCGCGAGGCGACACGAAGCAGCGTGTGTGAAAGGAAGGGTAGAGTGAGTAAGTAGTATACCTAATGCATTGTTTCGTATCGATCTAGGTAAGAGTTCGGCGCCCGCGAGGATATTGACCCTATTGTCAGCTGATTTTCTTTTAAAGTTTCACTGCTGGTATTATATTTCAGTATTTTCATGATATTTTTTGTGAAATATCGTTTCAAATAACTTTAATGACATGATGGAGCGTGAATAAAGTTAATAAAACGTTGTGAAAAGATGATTTTTTTTCCTCGGATCGAATTTCTTTGTGACCCATCATCATAGGTATCCTTAGTACTATCATCTGTCTTCGTTTTCGGAGCGTTTCAAAATACCCTGTATATTTATTAAGTAAATAATAAGTATGATAATTTTAATAATGTTCCTTTGTATCTATTTATTAAGTATAATAAGTATGATAACTTTTCGGATGATAAGCTAAATTAGACGTTTTTGCATTGACATATCTAACATGTATCTTTCTATAATGTCTCATTTTAACGGATTTGTTCGTCGTCTCTTGTCCGAATGACATACTCAACTCACCAACTCTCTCGTTCGCTTGCTCTTGTACGCTCTCGTTCAAACGCGCGGTCTTGCGTATCGCAAGTGTAGGTGTACGAAAAGAGCTGTTAGACCGATTAACATCAGCTTTCGGAAACGTTTCTTCTAGTACAGTGCTAAGACGTTTCCTATTCGTTCATCGTTCGCGAACTACACAAGACTAATCATAATTAAAATTACAGGTAATATGGCAGCTTTTGATGTGTCTGACCCAAAATCAATTGTTTCTCCGGGAGGTGTCGGGTTTGATATAAATTGTGGAGTTCGTTTATTAAGAACTAATTTACATGAAAAAGATGTGCTACCTATTAAGGTATTTAGACTTACCTCTTTATAAATACATATAAGTTTATTAATATTACAAGTAGCTCATTGTTTTCATTTTAGGAACAACTTGCACAAAGTCTTTTTGATCATATACCTGTTGGTGTTGGTTCAAAAGGTATTATACCTATGAATGCTAGGGATATGGAAGAGGCTTTAGAAATGGGTATGGATTGGTCCCTAAGAGAAGGCTATGTTTGGGCTGAGGATAAAGAACATTGTGAAGAATATGGCCGTATGTTAAATGCTGATCCATCAAAAGTCAGTTTAAGATCAAAAAAGAGAGGTTTACCTCAACTTGGTACCTTAGGGGCTGGTAACCATTATGCTGAAATACAAATAGTTGATGAAATATATGATAAATATGCTGCAAGTAAAATGGGTCTAGAAAGAACTGGTCAGGTTGTTGTTATGATCCACTCAGGAAGTAGAGGATTTGGGCATCAAGTGGCTACAGATGCTCTAGTCCAAATGGAGAAGGCTATGAAGAGAGATCAAATAGAAGTAAATGATCGACAGTTAGCATGTGCTAGAATAAATTCAGCAGAAGGCCAGGACTATTTGAAAGCAATGGCAGCAGCAGCTAATTTTGCTTGGGTAAACCGAAGCTCTATGACTTTTTTAACCCGTCAGGCATTCGCTAAGCAATTTAAAATGGCCCCAGATGATTTAGATATGCATGTTATATATGATGTATCTCATAACATAGCTAAAATTGAAGAACATGTTGTAGATGGAAAAGTAAAAACATTATTAGTTCACAGAAAGGTAAGTGATAAATTTAAAAATTATTGGTTCAGTCACTCGATCAGAATAAATGTACAAATTCCTATATTCAAGTTCTAACTTTTAGGGATCAACAAGAGCATTCCCACCACATCACCCTTTAATACCGGTGGATTATCAACTGACTGGTCAGCCAGTATTGATTGGAGGCTCCATGGGTACTTGTAGTTATGTCCTTACTGGCACACATCAAGGCATGACCGAAACCTTTGGATCTACCTGCCATGGTGCAGTGAGTATTCATTTTTATTATAAATAAGCACATTTAATTTAAAAATAATTATGTTATATACACTACCGTCCAAAAGTTTGGAAGCAGCCAGGTAAAATCAAATAAAAGACAACAAAGCCATCTATTTATTTTTTTATTGATTAATAAATAAAAAATTAAACAAACTAATTTAAACAAAGTAAAAATTTAACATACAATATAAAAATTAATTTAAATTTTAGCTTCATTGAAATGTTCACCTTTTTTTTATTATCTTCTCCCATATTCTAGGCATTCTATTAATTAATTTCTTCAAATAAATGTTATCTAACTTGTTCCATTTGCTCTCCAATAGTTACCACAAATGTTCTGAGCTTGTTGGAGATCCCCTTCTGTCAAGTTCATCCCACACAAGTTCAATGGGAGAAGAAAGGTCAGGTGATTGAGATGGCCATTGCATGATTTTTAAAATCTTGTTATCTTTCTTGTTTAAAAGGTTCTGACACAGTTTTGCTTAGGATCATTATCCTGTCGAAAAGTGAATCCAGGACCAATGAGATTCAGTCCACTGGGTATGGCGGAATGTTTAAGAAATTTTAGATAGCCTTCCTTGTTTAGTTTTCCAGTTATCCTCACAAGATTTCTGGGTTTACTGTTGCCAAAACACCCCCAAACCATGACATTACCACCACTGTTTGTTAGTAGGCAGTGTACAAGCTTCTGAAGCCCTCTCTTCTTTTGATTGGTGTACAAACACACGTCTATTGGACCCGGAAATCAGAAATTTTGATTCATCCGTCCAAAGGACATTTTCCCATTGATCTATTGTATAGTTTTTATGCGCCTTTGCCCACTCTAGTGTATTTTTCTTATGTCCAGTTCTTAGCTAAAATACCAAATTTTTAGCAGCAACACATCCTCTTAGTACTGCAGACAGTAGACGTCTTTTTCAACCGACTTCAAAAAGCAGGAGGTACTCAATTCGACTGTATGTTTTTTTTAATGTGTAATTACCTCATAACTTTTCTCGGTGAACCAATTTCGATGATTCTTTTTTTATTTAAAAGCTGGTGCTTCTCATGTGGTTCCATATAAATTTGATCAAAGTGTGACAAGTACGTAGTTTTTGAGATATCCTTAATAATTTATATTGAAGTCGGTTGTACAACATTTTTAATTATACCACTTTTAACTGTTATTATTGAAATGGGTTTGCTCGCGTATCATTCATAGCTGCAGTTATTTGTGTTTGTGATGCAGTTAGCATCGATTCCGTTTAGTGAGAACTCTGACAAAGTTATCCTCTTGATTTGTAGTGGATTTGGGCGTACCAGATCTTTTTCTATCTTCATATTTCCAGTTTCTTGTTTTCTAGCAAGTGTGTAGTGGATGGACACCTTTACTAGAAATTCCGAATCTCTGCAATTTGACGTTCACTGTATCCTTTCCTCACGTAGAGTACAAATAGCGCTTCGCTGTTCAAGTGTCATTTGCTTGCATTTTGCCATTTTCAGAAGAAAAAGTACAGTCAAAGCAGTAGCCAAAATCTTTCGCATACAGAGAACGTTAACATCACAACCTTCGCGTGCCAATGCTCAAGTGCGACTATAGTGGGTCCAAAAAAGTTAAAACTAGCAAAAATGTTCCATAAAATCACACCATTGCATAAAAGAAAGCACCCGACGAATTAAGTCATAAAACACGTGTTTCATCAAAATTAAGGAATTTATTAAAACTTGATGAATGTGATATGATAATCTTTTGTTTTTGTGTGAACAATTATAAAAGGTCGTAAAACTTAATTTTGTTACTAACTTTTACCGCAAATTGTCGGCGATGTTTTGTTTTGTATGAAAACAGATGTGCTTCCAAACTTTTGGACGTTAGTGTATAAACATATGAATTTAAAAGTTAGGCAAAATTTCCATTATTGTCATTTGCCTAAAATTCTGTTAAGGTATAACTCTGGAGCGAGGCATTTTTGTTTAAAGTTACAGTAAACAATTTTAATAACAAAATAAAATATTTTTAGGGACGTGCTCTATCACGAGCGAAATCGAGAAGAAACTTGGATTATAAAGATGTCCTAAATAAGCTTGAGAATATGGGCATTTCTATAAGAGTTGCATCACCTAAGTTAGTGATGGAAGAAGCACCAGAGTCATACAAAAATGTAACAGATGTTGTTAATACATGCCATGCTGCTGGTATCAGCAAGAAGACTGTTAAATTACGACCAATTGCAGTTATTAAGGGTTAACATGTGTACTACTTACTATTTTATAATAAATATTGTCATTACTTACATGTGATGTGTAATTCTCTCTAAACAATAAAAGAAAAATTCAGTGTAACATTTATTATATATTACAGCACATACATTTTTAATTTGTCTACTTTGAATATATTAATACTGTATTTGATTTGACTAATATCTGAGGTACCATTTTCCAATGACTACTTTCACTAAGCCACCTAAACCATTTTCAACTTGTCTGCTATAACAACTAATAAAGCAGTTCCAAGGAAGAAGAGGCCAGGTGGTAGAACTGCAGCTGTGTGATCAACATCATCTGTAATTACAAACATGACTGATTATTACTGAAGCAAAAGGCATTTCTATCATTTTAATTAAAAAGTTTTATATTGATTGATATATATTTTTGCAAAATAAAGTGTTCAAATTAACATTAGGTGTTTTTCATGTTGTCACTTTAGTCTACAAATGTATTATAATCACCATTTAAACAAGTAGGTTACGTCCATTACTAGATATTGTCCATCATTTTAATTATTAAGATTTACTTTACTTAATTTTAACAAGCATATTAGTACAATTGCAGTATAAATGCAATTTAAATGTTGGTCTACATTGTGCTGGACAGATCTAGGTTGCAATTTTTGGGCATTTTTAGCCATACCTAGTTTGTTATATAAGAGCATAGAGCAACACAGGCCACCGGCGGACCGGAGGAGAGTAGCCACAAGCTGGCGTTCACCTCTGTCAAAGTATAAGTCCATGCAGTCCTGTGCATACTATAAAACTAGTTGCAGCCGCACTGCTCACTGGACTAAATCTAGTTGCGCGGCTGGATCGACGTCCTACAAAAATGCCGAATTGTTCAGTTATTATTGCTGCAAATAGAGATCTGCCACATCAAATTTAACAAAAAGATTGTGTTATATTTCATATATAAGTAATTTTAATTACATTATTACTGTTTACTTCTTTTTAAACTTAAAAATTACACATGAAATAAAACTAATTTTACGGATTTTATTGCGTTAAATTTTCACTTTTTTAATTGCCGACGTTTCGGGCACTTTTCAGCACCCATGGTCACGGGGGATGGATGTCAAACATCTCGTAGAGGGATATTACACTTGACGGATGGTAAGCACTGATTAATTTTATTCGTTGTAGTATATATAGGCCGGTGTATAGAGCATCACCAGTTCTGTCATCCGCATAGCAATGAATGCTACTGGTTTGCAACATATCATTGATATGCAGAAGAAACAGCGTTGGTGATAGCACGCAGCCTTGTGGAACACCAGCATTAATAGGCTTGTAGACGGAGCATGCACCGTCTACTACGACCTTGATGCTCCGATTTGCAAGAAAACTGGTGATACACTTGCACAATTTCTCGGGAAGCCCATACGAAGGAAGCTTCGAAAGAAGCGCTTTGTGCCAAATCCGATCGAAAGCCTTCGCAACGTCCAAACTAACGGCCACCGCCTCCCCTTGGACTCTACTGCCTCGACCCATCTATGAGTTAGGTAAGCCAAAGATCACCAGCTGACCGACCCCGACGGAAACCGTACTGGCGGGTCACTAATCAGCTGGTGATTCTCAATGTACCTCATGAGCTGGCAGTTTATGATGGTTTTCATTATTTTTGAGAACAAGGAGGTGATGGCGATAGGCCTGTAGTTGGAAGGATCTGAGCGGTCGCCTTTTTTAGGCATCGGGTGCACCAAAACTGTTTTCCATGAGTTCGGGACTACGCCTAGGGAGTAGGAGTACCGGAAAAGACGCGTTAAAACCGGGGTCAACTCCGGAGCACACGTTTTCAACACAATAGGAGGGACGCCATCAGGCCCACTCGATTTGTTGACGCCAAGGGAGAGGAGTGCTTTGCGTACCGAGCGCTGTAAGCAGCACATCCTGCATACTCACACCGCGGGATGGTCGGCGGTGTGTTCTCCCCGTCATCAAGAGTCCAGTTGGACGCAAAGAGAGTGCCTAACAGGTCGACTTTCTCCTTTGCGGCATGGGCCAGTGAGTCGTACTCCTTGTGCAGAGATGGCTGACAGAAGTTCCCTTGGACAGCCTTGGCGAGAGACCAGAATGCACGAGTTCCCGAAGGAAGCCGAACTGGTTTCTCGCCAATTCTGTCGATGTGCTCAGTCCTTGCCTTAGCAATGACACTTTTGAAGGACCTGGAGACGGAATTATACTTCTTTTTGAGAGCGCTGGTATTTGCATCCCGAGACGTCGATGCGTCAGCCCAGGCCCGGTAGCACTCCTGCTTATGGCGTGAAGCAATTTTGCAGGAGCGACCAAACCATGGCTGAGTTCTGCCTCCGATAGGTACCACAGATGATGGAATAAAAAGTTCCATTCCTGAAGCACCACATCAGCGACAGAATCAGCAACAACGTTGGGATCATCCGGCGAGAAGCAAACCCAAGAGTAGGATGCAAAAAGACCGCATCCTGTCCCAATCGGCCGACCTATAGTGCCAAACACGGCGGCAACCTGCAGAACGCAACCGCGATGGGAGCGTGAGTGGCACCACACTCCGGACTAGACAATGGTCCGAGGAGCCAAGAGGGGCATCGACGGACACCTGATATCCGTCCGGATGAGAGGTCAGCAGAA
The DNA here is from genome assembly GCA_029286625.1 of Parnassius orleans. Classification (NCBI taxonomy): domain Eukaryota; kingdom Metazoa; phylum Arthropoda; class Insecta; order Lepidoptera; family Papilionidae; genus Parnassius; species Parnassius orleans. Next base: position 355,592 of record JAGSMP010000346.1, on the reverse strand, counting down.
GGTCCAACAGGAAGGTGCATGACCCTCGTGGGATCCGCGTAGACGAAGTAACCAGTTGTGTCAGACCATATGCCAAGGCAAAGTCATAAACAGATCTACCTGCATGATCGGTTAAACGGGAACCAAGCCATTCAGCGTGGTGGGCGTTAAAGTCACCAACTTTGGATAAAATATGCCATGGTGTGTTGTTAGATATTGCACAAATAATTCAAGAAATGTTAGCAAATACCAAGGAATAACTTTTATCGGTAAGATAATTAATAAAAAGTATTATAGATTGATGTAATAATCAAACATCATGACACAAACAAAGTCATGGAATATACTCTGGCCTCAAAATTATCTATTATATAGGGTGTAAAAACTAAAAAACGGCGCGTGAAACGGATATTTTTGTGATGAGACATTGAAACCATAACATTTTACAAAATTTATGATTTTACTTTGAAGATCGATATTTACATTTTTGACATTTAAAAATGTAAACCTTACTCTAATATGGGGTGTTTCCTCCTCTTGCTTTTATCACCGCCTGCATACGCCTATTAAGGGAACGGATCAGCTTTTTATGTCTTCTTGGGTTCTTCTGTTAAGGCGGCTTCCAGTTGGTCCAACGTCTCGGGAACTGGATTTCGGCTCTAACCTTTCTTTTATCTGGTCCCAGAGATGCTCGATGGGATTTAAGTCTGGACTATTAGCTGGCCACTGCATAACTGGAATTCTGACCTCCTGAAGATATCCAGTTACAAAATTTGTTGAGTTGAAAATTGTCCCCAATATACCCAGCGTAAGGCATCACATGAGGTTGCAAAATGTTCGTAATTAGCTTTCAGCATTAACCGCACGATTGCGAAAGAAAACCAACTCAGTACATCCGGTTAAAGATATGCCACCCCAAACCATTGTAGAGCCTCCACCAAACCCGACTGTTTCTTATGCAATACTGAGCATAACGTTCTCCTGGTCTTCGCATAACGTTACGACGTCCATCAGAGCCTACAAGGGTCATTCGGCTTTCATCGCTGAAGAGAACTGTCCTGATTCCATTGCACGTGTTGCCTAGCAAATTCTAACCTTGCTTGCCGATGAGATGCAGTGAGTTTTGGTCCCGTCGCTGGCTTGTGTAGTGTCAGGTTTTGCTCCCGAAGTCTTCTTCTCACCGTATTCTCACTTACAGACACTCCACGAGTTTCCTCAGCCTACCCTGAACATCAACAGCAGAAAAAATGCCGATTTCGCAAAGAAGTCAAGGCAATAAAACGGTCATCCGTCGGGTTTGTGAGACGTCCTTTTCCAGACCCTGGTCTCCGGCGGTACTCTCCGTCTCTAAGTATCGTTTATAAACTCTACGCACTGCTGATCGACTCAAATTAAATCTCCTTGCCACATTTCGTTGACTTAGCCTTCACGAACGAGAGCTACCACTTGAGCGGCTTCTGCTTCAGTGGTATCCATATTTTATGGTTAAAGTAACGATATGTCTGCTCCAACAAATAATTAAAAGATTAAGTCACTACGATGCACAGAACCAAGAATATTACGCGTCAAAAGTCCGAAATAAACTAAACTTGCACTCTATGCACAAGTCGACAATTTTATCAGTGCGCTTAAAATGTTACAAATACCCACTATAGCACTTGTTTTCCTCTAAAACAATGTCAAGTGGGTACTCAGATGTTAATTTATAACTCATAAGCAAAACACAAATACGAGGGTGATCCAAAAGTAATGATAATCGGTTACTTCAGGTCCGCATAAAAATCCAAAAATATTTTTGCTTGCTTATATACTCACTACGTCAGCCTAAAAAATCATTTAAATAGATCACGATTTCCGGGAGATACATTCATTTGAATACGAACTGTCAAAGAGATAACATCAACATGGAGAAAACGAAATTAGAGCTGTCATCAAGTACCTCTGTTTGAAAAAATGTCTTCAAAAGACATACACAGTGACTTAGTGGAAACATTGGGGACTCTGTCCTCCATATTCTACAGTTGCACGCTGGGCCAAGGAGTTTAAACTGGGCAGAACATCCACTGAAGATGAACATCGCGAAGGACGCCCATCCACGTCCTCACTGAAGACAATGTGAAAAAGTCGAAGATGTTGTGTTGGCAGATCGAAGAGTGACCATCAGGCACGTAGCTGAGGTCACAGGATCTCATATGGCAGCGTTCAAAGAATCCTTGCGAACGAGTTGCATATGAAAAAGGTCTCTGCGCGTTGGGTACCCAGAATGTTAACCGACGAGCAAAAGAAAATCGAGTTGACATTTCGAGGTCAATCTCGAAAAGTTCCAAGCAGATCAAGAAAATTTTGTTCCGTTTTGTGACTATGGACGAGACCTGGATCCACCATTTTGATCCTGAAACGAAACAACAATCGATGTCTTGAAGCAAGCCTCCTCACCGACGCCAAAGAAATTCAAAGTTTCAAGTTCGGCGGGAAAGGTTATGGCATCTGTTTTTTGGGACGCTCAAGGCATAATTATGGTGGAATATTTGGAAATGGGAGCCACTATTACGGGCTCTTACTACGCAGACCAAATAAGAAGATTACGGAGGCCATTAAGGAAAAAGACGCGGCAAACTGCGAGCTGGAGTGCTGTTTCACCAAGACAACGCACCGGCTCACAAAGCCGCAGTTGCGATGGCTGCCATTCAAGAAACGGGATTCGAACTGCTCGAACACCCTCCCTATTCGCCAGATCTAGCTCCTAGTGATTTCTACCTCTTTCCTCGGCTCAAGGAACGTCTCCGAGGCAAGAAATTGAAGACGATAGCGAAGTAATGGCCGCTGTTGAAGCGTTTTGGGAGGTCAAGACAAATAATTTTTTCAAGGGAATCCTGGGTTTAGAAAAAGATGGACTAAATGTATTGATTTGTTAGAGACTATGTAGAAAAATAAATTATTATTTTAACTTTAATTACCGTGTTTTATTTTCATTATCATTACTTTTGGATCACCCTCGTATGTCAACGCATACTTAAGATAACAACTTTGTTACTTAAAATTAACGAGTGGGTCGATTTTTTGGAGGACAGTGTAGATTATGAAATTAATTTGATCAGATGCGACTTTTCTGTTGGTACTTATAGAACAATTGTGCATAATATAATATGCACAATTTTTGTGTAGAAACAAATAGAAGTATTCATAATTAGGCTAAATTTCTGATATTTAAATTTGCTAATTATTCGTCGTCCAAGCCATGAGAACAGGAAAAGTGGAATAAATTCGCCCATTTTTAACTCACTCGTGCCCAGCATTTATGAACGACTCTTATTCTAATCTAAATAAACATATTAGTAAATTAAATGTTATATCAAGAAGTTTTATTAAACATACATTTAGTATGTTTTTTATATTTTACATAGTTACGTTTTAAAATATTCAAATATAAATATCATTAACATGTAATTCTGATATAATATTATGTAATATATAATACTAAATTTGATGAAAATATTATATGCAAAATAAATGACAAATTTTAAAAATTGTACTCGATATAATTTACATAATTAATAATACAATCTATTGTTACATACTGATCATTCTGCCTACGTATAATCTATGATTAAAACCAACCGCGTATGCGCCACACTACTCTCCCTGCGCATGCGCGAAGATATGAATAGCGCACATTTTTGTTTGAAATAGCTGTTCTAGTACGTAAGTACATATTACTAATGTCAAACACCTCAGTCCTTCCTGTGACCTGGGTGCTGAAAAGTGCATGAAACGTCGGGAATTAAAAATCAAATTAAACGCGATAAAATCCGTAAAATTAGTTTTATTCCATGCGTATCATTCGCGTAAATATAAGAAATCATTAAAATCACAATAATAACGGTCGTGTTGTTTCGGATTTGTTTACCAACACAGGTCGCCCGCCCTCATGCAGATCGGTCGAGCGACTGACCAGTCTGTATCTGAATTGTCGCTTTCACCGAGCGATACTGTTATGTTTGAATAGTTTGTTGTTTTAATTTTTATGTGTGAGTTTCGTAGTGGACGAACGATTGACGTATGCGCAAATTCGCCCCCAAAATGACAGACAGTTCTGTATCGATGAAAACACTATGGCTACTCTCCTCCGGTGCGCTCCCGTGTTGCTCTATGTATTATAGTGTTTTTTCTCAAAATTAAATTTTACTTTGGTGTATTGCATCCTGCTATTTACCGAACAAGGACCTTGAATGATCACTAAATAGATATCTCTTTTAAGTGACAAATCTTAATTCCACCAAATTTCACATATATGGCTTTGTGCCAATATATACTTATAAGGAAGCATCTTCCTGATAACAACTCAAAATAATAAAAACTGCGGTTGAAAACCCGCAGAGGAGGCCTATGCAGCAGTGGACTTTTATAGGCTGTAATGGATGGATGGATGTCTTATGTTATAATTTGACAATGCATATATCCAGCAGTAGATTTATAGAGGCAAGTAAGGAAAACACTAGTGTGCATTACTACTATACATACACATTGGATATGATATATAGAGTCCATAGCTTGAATGGGATATAAATGACAAGAGACAACTGAAGAATTTTGCATAGGATTTCATTTATATTGTCTATTTAGTAAGGTTCTTTGATCTTCAAGTAACTCTCTGGGAGATACATCTTGTATTCTCGGTAATAAGGCATTATTACTAAAGACAAATGTGTGGTGAAATATATTGGCTGAAAAATGTGTTTTTGTTATTGGAATTTTCTAGTGTACTGGGGCATTTTACATACATACATTGCTCATGGACAAACAACCAGACCTGAAACAATACTATTATGTTTAGGTAGTAAGAACGTCCACGATCCCATATCAACCCGTGGGTGTCAAGAGGCGGAAGAGTGAAACTGAAACAGGAGATGGGCAGCAGCATCTTCCTGATAACAACTCAATAATTATTAAAAAACCTGCGGGTGCCAACTCGCCTGCTGATGAGGCAAACTAAAGGGAGGCCTATGTTCAGCTGTGGACTTTTGATAGGCGCAAATGAATGAATGAATTAAATTTGTTATGACTATTTCTCAAACAATTTTGGAAATTATTCCTATGAAAACAAAACTGGAACGTCATTCTACGCCTCGCAAGCTGTTGCACGTTTGTGAACACGACTGCCATGATCAGTGATCTGTTAGTATTAATTTTATCAGACTGTATTTTGTATAATTATTTCCATACTAGCTGATAACCGCGACTTCGTCCGCGTTGCTTGATATATTAACAATGTTTTCGTATGTACGAAGGAAAAAACATCAAAAAGACAACATTTCTTTGTAAACTTATGTTATTCGTTGCTCCGGTTGTAGTTAAAATATATAAATTATCTGGGTTAGTAACACGAGAGCAAGCGACGTACAGTTGATCGTGTGAAAACCCCGTATAAAAATCGTCGTTTCTTAAAACTTTAATAACTTTATATTAAATGAAGATATCGCAATATTTTTTTAGATAAGGCCAAGTGTCTAAGAAATAAAACTTAGAAAACCTAATTGAAATCTATCCAGTAGTTTTTCCGTGATGCGCACAACTGCAAACCTCTATTATTTTATTTATATAGATATAGAACATGGAGAGATTGAGTTTTGTTAGCAATTTACACTACTAAATGCTGATCAGGAATCAGGAAGTTAGTTGTGTTTCAACCTATACCGCGGAAAGCATGTAAACTGTTGGTCCTGTACCTAAAATTTCTCCGATCGTGTCGGATTGTCGTCCCGTCGAACTATGAGAATGAGGGAATAGAGAGTGCACCTATGCTAGCATACTCGTGCACTTTGATCCTATCCTGCGCAGATTTCTAGCCTACGTTGAGACTGCCGCTGTCATCGAAATTCTGTCTGGAGGACATTATTATGAAGATACTTCTATTGTTTTCCTCTCTATTTGGGTTTCATAAATACTTATAAAATGTATAAACAATACTACAAACATAAAAACAACATTATTATTATGGGATATTTTAGTAGTATTTTCCTCTAGGGATATATAATTTTTTATGAATATATTATTATTAATTTGAAGTGGAATAAATCTTATGGTTTAAGGATTATCCCTAAGAAAACTCAGGCCATCATCATTGGTAGTTCTGCAAAATTAACTCTTCACCCGTCTATTATCTCTGTAATATATAAAATCAATTCTCAAAAACGGCTCTAACGATTTTGATGAAATTTTGTGTGTGTTTGAATGGGTTCATAGATGGTTTAGATTTACATTTGGACCTGATATGTGGCAGTGTTGTCGAGATCCAGAAATCACCCGTGCGAAGCCAGGGCGGATCACTAGTATAATATAAAATAGAGTCTTTACTGCACTCATATCATATTCCTAACAGTAACAAAGCTAAGTCTGGGATTATATTGTGACTCCTGTATGTCGTGGACCTCGCAGGTTAGTGAGGTGAGCACAAAAATGTTTACAGCTTTATGCTCCTATTATTTAGACTACGTAATTTTCTTCCCAGCATAAGTAAAGTTGCGCTTGCTTAGTCTCTATTTCTGCCCATCCGTGACTATGGTGATATTTGCTGTCTCAAAAACAAAGAAACTCCTACTACCATAGATTGTCTCATAAATAAATTGTAGCACAAGTGTTGATTTAATGATTGGACAATTTTTGGATAAAAGATCTTTACCGGGTTCTACTTTATGTCGATCAGAATCTTCAGTGACCCACCCCATGCATCTGTTTAGCGCTGCCTCCCACCGAACACGACGAATTTCGCGTTCTGTAATAAAATAGATAACCTTAAGTAAACACAGGAAGTAAAAAATAAATATCTGTGCAATGGGTAGAAATATATAAACTTTATCAGCTCATAACAACTCTGGAAGTCAGCGTCTCTCAGAATAGAATTTTATATAATCTCTACGCTTGTGCGGGAGGATTGGAAGCGATCCGAGACGTATCATTTACGCTGCCCTGACGTCTCATTTACGCTGCCCCCGTCGCTGGTGAAGCGATCGGTGCGACATAGATGAGATCTTCCTGGCATTTCCAATAGTGTCGCCATATGAAACCCAATAAATTTATTGTGTGCGTCATTCATCTAGATATTACTATACGTGACTGCCTCGTCTAGTAGTAGTGAGCGAAACTGCTGATCAAGTGGTCCCGGGTCGGGTAAAAATCAATTATTGGGATTTTCTGTCAAGGAATTCTCAGTAGCAGGCCGAAGTTAGAAAGATGACTGTGTTTCATCCCCGTGATTTGAAAAACATGTAAAACCATTGGTCCATAGTGAAGAAATAGAGAGTGCATCTGTCCTGCGTAAATGGCTAGTCTCCGTTAGGACTGGCCGCCATTTCCAAAATTCAGTCTGGAGGATATTATTTTAATGATTACCATATTCGCTAGTCCCACAAGATATTTAATTAATTTTATATTTAATTAATATTTATGTTATATTTAATTAATATTTTTTAATTTTAATACATAGTATTAAACATTAATTACAAAAAGAAAAGCAACATGCTTACAAAATCTAAGTTTGTTGTCAATATAAAATACTAGCGGTCGCCTGCGGCTCCGCCCGCGTGGATGTCGGTTACCGCTGCAAAAAGCCTACCCAGGACAGACACGGTCAGCAAACAAAATGATTCCCAGGTCAATTCACAGACACCGACACTAACATCGACGAAGCAGTCACTATCCGCAGGCTGAACAGATTTTCTTTCTGTGGATGTTATTTGTTAAGTCCCGGAGTGCAACCTGTTGTTTTAGGATAGAAAACTTAAGCTATTATTGTAGAGCTTCTCTATACACAACATTTGACGTTATATTATTTTCTGGTAACAAAATATACTGATGGTCAGGGCCCCGACCCGTGATAGGGCAACGTAAAGTTGCCCATGCGTAAACATTCTTTTCGTAAATCAATTCCTACTAATTTGAATGTTTGGCCTGGGATTTGTTTATCGTGAGTGCGAAAGAAATTTTACTGAAATTGAGCCTTTTGAAGAGTATAGGCAAATCAGTAGGGATCATGGGTATTCTTGGTATATGAGCTAATTCACCAGCTGCAGGGCCGATGATAATCTTCGCAACTATTAAATTATCTTTTAGCTCCTTTATAAGAAGTCTCGTGCCATTACACATGTTGGGGTCTTAAATTTCTGAGAAGCATTATCGGCGTGCCAACTTTAACGACAGTTCATGAGGTGGAAGCCCAGCGGGGTTCAGAGAATTTAAAATTCCTGGGGTAGTGCACTGCGTCCTCGATGTTAGTGACGGTGTCTATGGATTTATAGCACTTAACTTCACCCGGTACTTTTTGCATAATTAAATTGTTTATTTCGTTGACTGTTTCATTCCTGGGAGAAACTATTGCTCTACAACACAGCCAACGAAAATCATTTTGATGTAAGTTTTCGATGTCAGGATATATAGCATCTATCAGACTATCTAAATTATAGACTATTTGCCCTAAAGACTCATCCAAAGTAACCGCATAATCGGTGCCCAAATTTAAAGATGGAAAAATTCCTTCTCCCGGTTTCAGCAGCTGTTGTGGAAAATTGCTATGCGTATTTCCATGTAGATGAGCTCTCATATTAGTATGCAAATTCAAATGTTGAACAGATGTCCAAAGGTGAGACGATTTTAAACATGCCTTCATAATATCTGCTCGCGTACCTCTGTTGACGACAGGAACGTTTGTCGAAATCTCCAGCAAATACAAAAGTGATACCACCCATGACATTAGCAGAGCTTCGGAGGTCTTTTAAAGTACGGTCCACGGCCCACATGAGCTCTATGACTCATGGTGCATTCATCCCATATTACCAACGACGCGTCTTGCAGCAACTTACCAAGAGGCCCATTTTTCCGAATAGAGCACGTGACCGTTGATCTAAAGATACGGATAGCGGGAGTTTAAACGTAGAGTGAGCAGTTTTCCTTCGTTCAAGAGAGTTGCAGCAATTCCTGACGAAGCAACTGCAATCGCTATCTTCCTGATTGCCGTATCTTAGCAAGTATCAAATTTGCGAGAAAAGTCTTCCGGTGCCTCCTGGTGCGTCCAAAAAATAATCTCCCATGTTATTGTTCATGTCCACAATAGTCTCATAAGCATGTCTTTGATCTGGTACTAATTTTGGCACATTGTCATTAACAAACGCTGTTAGATCATTGCTGTTATACTGTTGTACCATTGTGTCAATAGTATTATTCTGGGTACGAACGGGAGAAGGTAATCCAAAATCACTTAAATTTTGTCGTTTAGTTCTAGAAGTTTGTTTTCTATTTCAATTAATACTTCATTATAAATGACTTCAGTGAAGGGTGAAGTGTTATCCTGATTTTGTTGTCTGATACGATGTCTAATATCTTCACAGAACTGATCTTTGAAAGTACCCATAACTTCAATGGTTCCGATGGTTGACAAAATAAAAGTATGACTACGAACAACTCCTTAGTTTTTTGGACAATGTGATAACGAAGCTTCGCTTAAAGTGTTACCCCAATGATCATCGTTTTCAAGTAAACCTCGGTCACGGCAAGCTGCTTGATACGTCTCTTTGACAATACCGTTTACAGTTTTAAGGTATGCAAATGAGGTCGGACCGCGTACGTGGTGCAGTAGAATCCTAAGATAAAAACACTCTGATTGGGATGGTGGTGAGATTCCCGTTTAGATATCAGTTAGTATCGTTATAAGTATACAAAGAATAATAATAATTTTTTTTTTAATAGCAGAGGGGGCAACGAGCATGCGGCTCACCTGATGGTAAGTGACTACCGCCGCTCATAACAACTGCAACACCAGGGGAATTGCAGATGCGTTGCCGGCCTTTTAAAAAAGAGTAGGCTCTTTTCTTGAAGGTCCCTAAGTCGTATCCACAAGGAAGTTGTGCGAGGAAGAAAACTTCTAAATCGCACAGTGGTGGACCGCCGATCATCCAGATGGTATGGATGGTATCGCGAGTTTTGTTGCGATGTGCGATGGTGAAATTGAGCGTCCGGAATTAGTCCGAACAATTCCTCAGAGCATTCCCCGTGATAGATGCGATAAAATACGCAAAGAGAGGCAACATCTCTTCGCAGTGCCAGTGAGTCAAGCCGATTGGAAAGAACTCGGTCGTCGACGATTCGAGCTGCTCTGCGCTGGATGCGGTCAAGTGGAAGGAGCTGGCATTGGGGAGCCCTTGCCCAGTGGTAGGAACAGTATTCCATGTCGGACCGAACCTGCGCCTTGTAAAGTTGCAAGCGGTGTGCCGGCATGAAACACTGTCCAGCTCTGCTGAGCACGCCAAGCTTTTTAGAGGCCAATTTGGCCTTCTCTTCCAAGTGACCACGAAACTGCACATCACTCGATATGTCGACACCGAGGATTCCGATACTAGATGAGGCAACAAGGGGAGTGCCTTGAAACTGAGGAGATACGACAAAGGGGTTCTTTTTAGCGGTAAATGCGCAAACTTGTGTCTTCTGGGGATTGAACTGGACTAGATTTAGTCGCTCCCAATCCGAGACTTTGTTCAACAAAAACTCGACTTCAGACACAAATTTGTTCCGGTAACTCGGCGTGGCACGGCCGGTGTATAAAGCATCACCGGTGCTATCGTCTGCATAGCAATGAATGTTACCGATTTGCAACATATCATTGATATGCAGAAGAAACAGCGTTGGTGATAGCACGCAGTCTTGTGGAACACCAGCATTAATAGGCTTGTAGCATTAATGGTCGTAGTAGGCGGAGCATGCACCGTCTACTACGACCTTGATGCTCCGATTTGCAAGAAAACTGGTGATACACTTGCACAATTTCTCGGGAAGCCCATACGAAGGAAGCTTCGAAAGAAGCGCTTTGTGCCAAATCCGATCGAAAGCCTTCGCAACGTCCAAACTAACGGCCACCGCCTCCCCCCTTGGACTAGCTGCCTCCACCCATCTATGAGTTAGGTAAGCCAAAGATCACCAGCTGACCGACCCCGACGGAAACCGTACTGGCGGGTCACTAATCAGCTGGTGATTCTCAATGTACCTCATGAGCTGGCAGTTTATGATGGTTTTCATTATTTTTGAGAACAAGGAGGTGATGGCGATAGGCCTGTAGTTGGAAGGATCTGAGCGGTCGCCTTTTTTAGGCATCGGGTGCACCAAAACTGTTTTCCATGAGTTCGGGACTACGCCTAGGGAGTAGGAGTACCGGAAAAGACGCGTTAAAACCGGGGTCAACTCCGGAGCACACGTTTTCAACACAATAGGAGGGACGCCATCAGGCCCACTCGATTTGTTGACGCCAAGGGAGAGGAGTGCTTTGCGTACCGAGCGCTGGGTAAACAGCACATCCTGCATGGAGTACTCACACCGCGGGATAGTCGGCGGTGTGTTCTCCCCGTCATCAAGAGTCCAGTTGGACGCAAAGAGAGTGCCTAACAGGTCGACTTTCTCCTTTGCGGCATGGGCCAGTGAGTCGTACTCCTTGTGCAGAGATGGCTGACAGAAGTTCCCTTGGACAGCCTTGGCGAGATACCAGAATGCACGAGTTCCCGAAGGAAGTCGAACTAGTTTCTCGCCAATTCTGTCGATGTGTTCTGACTTTGCCTTGGCAATGACACTTGAACGACCTGGAGGCGGAATTATAATTCTTTTTCAGAGCGCTGGTATTTGCATCCCGAGACGTCGATGCGTCAGCCCAGGCCCGGTAGCACTCCTGCTTATGGCGTGAAGCAATTTTGCAGGAGCGACCAAACCATGGCTGAGTTCTGCCTCCATTAGGTACCACAGATGATGGAATAAAAAGTTCCATTCCCTGAAGCACCACATCAGCAACAACGTTGGGATTATCCGGCGAGAAGCAAACCCGCCCCCAAGGGTAGGATGCAAAAAAAAGACCGCATCCTGTCCCAATCGGCCGACCTATAGTGCCAAACACGGCGGCAACCTGCAGAAAACGCAACCGCGATGGGAGCGTGAGTGGCACCACACTCAGGACTAGACAATGGTCCGAGGAGCCAAGAGGGGCATCGACTAACACCTGATATCCGTCCGGATGAGAGGTCAGCAGAAGGTCCAACAGGGAAGGTGCATGACCCTCCACATCTGGGTTCCGCGTAGGCGAAGTAACCAGTTGTGTCAAACCATATGCCAAGGCATAGTCATAAACAGATCTACCTGCATGATCGCTTAAACGGGAACCAAGCCATTCAGTGAGGTGGGCGTTAAAGTCACCAACTTTGAAGGTAGTAACAAAATTGAAGGTAGCCTTCGTTAACTATGACATCAGGACGTCAAACACCATTGAGCTATTATGTACTACGAGACGACAATGCATTTAGTTACGCTGTCCCATTTAACTGCGGCGATATCGCCGCACGTGCTGTGTTGATTATATTAAAAAAAAATTCTAGATAAAATATGCCATGGTGTGTTGTTAGATATTGCACAAATAATTCAAGAAATGTTAGCAAATACCAAGGAATAACTTTTTATCGATAAGATACTTAATTAATAAAAAAGTGTTATAGATTGATGTAATAATCAAACATCATGACACAAACAAAGTCATGGAATATACACTGGCCTCCAAAAATAATCTTGATAATGTAATAATGCAATTATAGGGGTGTAAAAAACGGCGCGTGAAACGGGATATTTTACATATAAATGTGATGAGACATTGAAACCATAACATTTTACAAAATTTACGATTTTACTGTGAAGATCGATATTTTTTGACATTTAAAAAAATGTAAACCTTACTCTAATATGGGGTGTTTCCTCCTCTTGCTTTTATCACCGCCTGCATACGCCTATTAAAGGAACGGATCAGCTTTTTTATGTCTTCTTGGGGTGTCTGTTCCCATTAAAGCGGCTTCCAGTTGATCCAACGTCTCGGGAACTGGATTTCGGGCTCTAACCTTTCTTTTTATCTGGTCCCAGAGATGCTCGATGGGATTTAAGTCCGGACTATTAGCTGGCCACTGCGTAACTGGAATTCTGACCTCCTGAAGATATCCAGTTACAATTCTAGCGACGTGCTTGCATTATCATGCATGAGTTGAAAATTGTCCCCAATATACCCAGCGTAAGGCATCACATGAGGTTGCAAAATGTTCGTAATGTAACCTTCAGCATTAACCGCACGATTGCGAAAGAAAACCAACTCAGTACATCCGGTTAAAGATATGCCACCCCAAGCCTCCACCAAACCCGACTGTTTCTCTTACGCACTGCTGATCGACTCAAATTAAATCTCCTTGCCACATTTCGCTGACTTAGCCCTTCACGAACGAGAGCTACCACTTGAGCGGCTTCTGCTTCAGTGGTATCCATATTTTATGGTTAAAAGTAACGATATGTCTGCTCCAACAAAGAATTAAAAGATTAAGTCACTACAATGCACAGAATCAAGAATATTACGCGTCAAAAGTCCGAAATAAACTAACCTTGCACTCTATGCACAAGTCGACATTTTTTATCATTGCGCTTAAAATGTTACAAATACCCACAATAGCACTTTATTCCTCTAAAACAATGTCAAGTGGGTACTCAGATGTTAATTTATAACGCATAAGCAAAAACATACAAAAATGTCAACACATACTTAAGATAACAACTTTGGTACTCAAATTTAACGGGTGGGTCGATTTTTTTGGAGGCCAGTGTAGATTATGAAATTAATTTGATCAGATGCGACTTTTCTGTTGGTACTTAAGTGTGGGAACAATTGTGCATAATATAATATGCACAATATTTTGTGTAGGAACAAATAGAAGTATTCATAATTGGGCTAAATTTCTGATATTTAAATTTGCTAATTATTCGTCGTCCAAGCCATGAGAACAGGGAAAAGTGGAATAAATTCGCCCATTTTTAACTCACGCGTGCCCAGCATTTATGAACGACTGTTATTCTAACCTAAATAAACATATTTGTAAATTAAATGTTATATCAATAAGTTTTGTTACATTTAGTATGTTTTTATTTTTTATTTTACATAGTTACGTTTTAAAATATTCAAATATAAATATCATTAACATGATCCAGAGCTGTTATGTTTAATATAACATAAGTATTGTTGTTTTTAGTTGTATATTTACTAACATTAATTTTAAGTTTATTTTATTTATTACTAACAAATTATGGAGCTTGTATCTGAAATAAAGTTATTATTATTATAATTAGTCTCGTTAAAACTCAAAAACGGCTCTAACGATTTTGATGAAATTTTTTGTGTGTTTGAATGGGTTCATAGATAGTTTAGATTTATATTTGGAGCTGATATGTGGCAGTGTTGTCGAGATCCAGAAATCACCCGTGCGAAGCCGGGGCGGATCGCTAGTATAATATAAAATAGGGAGTCTTTATACTTGACTGCACTCATATCATATTCCTAACAGTAACAAAGCTAAAAGTCTGGGATTATATTGTGATCCTGTATGTCTTGGACCTCGCAGGTTAGTGAGGTGAGCACAAAAATGTTTACAGCTTTATGCTCCCTATTATTTAGACTACGTAATTTTCTTCCCACCATAAGTATAGTTGCGCTTGCTTAGTTTCTATTTCTGCCCATCCGTGACTATGGTGATATTTGCTGTCTCAAAAACAAAGAAACTCCTACTACCATAGATTGTCTCATAAATAAATTGTAGCACAAGTGTTGATTTAATGATTGGACAATTTTTGGATAAAAGATCTTTACCGGGTTCTACTTTATGTCGATCAGAATCTTCAGTGACCCACCCCATGCATCTGTTTAGCGCTGCCTCCCACCGAACACGACGAATTTCGCGTTCTGTAATAAAATAGATAACCTTAAGTAAACACAGGAAGTAAAAAATAAATATCTGTGCAATGGGTAGAAATATATAAACTTTATCAGCTCATAACAACTCTGGAAGTCAGCGTCTCTCAGAATAGAATTTTATATAATCTCTACGCTTGTGCGGGAGGATTGGAAGCGATCCGAGACGTATCATTTACGCTGCCCTGACGTCTCATTTACGCTGCCCCCGTCGCTGGTGAAGCGATCGGTGCGACATAGATGAGATCTTCCTGGCATTTCCAATAGTGTCGCCATATGAAACCCAATAAATTTATTGTGTGCGTCATTCATCTAGATATTACTATACGTGACTGCCTCGTCTAGTAGTAGTGAGCGAAACTGCTGATCAAGTGGTCCCGGGTCGGGTAAAAATCAATTATTGGGATTTTCTGTCAAGGAATTCTCAGTAGCAGGTTGAAGTTAGAAAGATGACTGTGTTTCATCCTCGTGACTTGAAAAACATGTAAAGCCATTAGTCCATAGTGAAGAAATAGAGAGTGCATCTGTCCTGCGTAAATGGCTAGTCTCCATTAGGACTGTCCGCCATTTCCAAAATTCAGTCTGGAGGATATTACTTTAATGATTACCATATTCGCTGGTCCTACAAGATATTTAATTAATTATGTTATATTTATTTAATATATTTATTTTTTATTTTAATTCACATAGTATTAAACATTAATTACAAAAAAGAAAAGCAACATGTTTACAAAATCTAAGTTGTCAATATAAAAAATATTTTTTTATAATATTCATGACCACTAATATAATATTTGACCAATAGTTCCACTTCCTTCTATGTAACAGCTTAGACGTTTATAATTTGCAATTCGCCTGGAAATCTTTATAAATTATAATAATCTTTGGTGATCTGTTATTGATTGTGTAACTTTTGAAAGACTTGACCGATTTAGGTTTTAATCACACAATATAATATTTGTTTTGTCGAGGCGATGCGATGGTTCATATATTATATGCTAGGATCCGATAGGTGGCGCTGTAGTCAAGCTGAATTTATCGACAAATATGACCCATATATAAAATATAAAATAAATTGGTCGAGTACCGATGAAGAATATCACAAAATCTGGGCCCGATAGGTGGCGTTATGGTCGAGTTTTTGGACTGAGTGAAGGTTTGTTTTTTAATTGTAATTTTTTTGGAAATAAATGATATTTTTTTAAACTTTATAATTCGGAGTTAGGTGCTTCTACGGTTCCTACGGTACTACGATTTGAAGGCGGATTCGCATAGATCTCGAATTTTTCGATATTTCGCTTAGTTTCCGAGATATCGATACTCCAAAATCGAATACTAAAACCGAATCAGCATGCTCCGATTCCACGTAGTATTGTCTGCCCTACCCCTAGTGTTTTTGTAAAGCCGTAGGCGCGGAGGGAGAGCAGAGACTGTTCATAATCGCTAACGCGCGCTCTTTAGCTTGCTTATGTATGATCTAAGATTGATACCATATGGCTCATCATATAGCTTTGAATAGAGTATGTTGCATCCAAATGAGGTCTAATCAAACTACATTTTAGTCCTCTAAATCCCAAAATGTCTATAGCAACAAGGCTAAAAGGCAGTTGTTTCGATATTACAGACAGAAACTTCAATTTTATTTATGTTATATAGGATGACAATTCTCAATTGTGTGAAGAAAACTACCAAGATTAAGCAGGTAAAGTGGTATAAGGAACGTCACATTAGTTTGGTTTACAATTTTGGTTTTAATATACAAATTATAGTAGTTGAAATTAATATACAAATGTAAACTGTATTGCTAGATTAAACTTACTGATGTTAAGCTCAAAACCGATCTGTTACTTAACGAACGAATACACCAGCAGTACGATTCTAAAACTTTGGTGGAAATCGAGGTTGGCTTCGTTTTGACGTTTAACATTTGGCTTCTTTGTATTTTGTAAACATGTCTGTATTATTATCTTATATAGGTCACAAAAGATATTTAAAAAAAAAACGCATAATGCAGTCGCGGAGTGATTCCCACCGGTAGAATCCAAACAGTTACAAAACCGCCCTGCAATACATTGAGTATAAATATATTTTGGAATATTTGTTATAACACAATAATATACGAGAGTGTTGGTGTTGTATACCTTCATTAGATATGGCTGGTAAAAAAGTGTCTACAGGAGGGCAAGACGTTGCTGACGGCCACACTCCGAGCGCCCGACCCGCCGCTATGGCCGCACCTAACGCTGTGCTCTCCATCATTAAAGGGCGTATCTAAAGGAAAAACATTACATCACTTTAGCTTATTACAGAAAGTGGCTGAACATTGACCATCTAAATAACTGCCGTGGGGTGGCGGGGTAAGAGAATACATCACTCCATTCCATCCCGTGAGTATCGTAAGAGAGGAATATAGGAAATGCCAGAAAGGTTTCATAGCTACCGATAGATGGCGGTACACACATCTTTAACGTCAGACGTAAATTAGCTACGACGGAAAGCAGCGTCAAAGGTGCGATACGTTTAGCAAATCCTCCCTACGATGGTAGAGGCCCATGTCCAGCAGTGAACCTATATCCTATATGGACTGAAAGAAAAAAGCAGACATACAATAATCATGAGCTAATTCAGCTGCTATGCCTTTTGCAAATCCTTTTAATTATGGGGGAAGCTCAGTAGTAGCCCATATCCAGCAGTGAGCTATTTTACCCAGCTGATGAAGAAGAAAAGATTACAATGTCGTCACCTGTCGGAGACATCCCTGCCAAGTGTCAATATTTTTTATAAAGCTGTTATTATATCTAAATGTCCAAATATATCTGATAAAACATCACTCCTGGCATTGCTCACTATCTATTCATGAAGTTTCATTGCCGGTTCAGCCATTCTAAAGATTAGCAGATAGACAGACGGAATTAAAAAAAAATGGTTATTACTGTCTTAATGGCATGCAAATAACCCCTCAGCTCAATATAAGGCAGTTATTTCGATATTACAGAGAGACGCTTCAATTTTATTTAAGGATATAGATAATAATGATATTGTATGATGAAAAATAAGAAATCGGGTCAGATAACAAACACTTGTAGGATACTCACGACAGGCATACCGGCAACGTCTGCTTGCATTTGCATTAGCAGCGAGTTTTGTGCGACACCACCATCGGCAAGTAAACGGCGCAATGGCGCGCAGTCTGCAGCCATCGCAGCGCACACCGCCCGCGTTTGTTGGCACACCGCTTCGAGCGCCGCGCGGACTACGTGTGCGCTACGAGTCATCCCACTCAACCCGCAGATTATACTAATATTAAAATAATTTTCAATTTTATTATTAAGCCGTGGTAGCTCAGGCGCTCGCTGTAAATTTCATCCAGAACGCGGTTCGTTTTCAAGCTTTTAATTTTTCTGTTCAGGTTTGGCTTATCATGTTATCGTTGGATATATAACATATATCACATCTTCACCAGATTTTTGGGATATTTGCGTTAAAAAACATTGACTAAGACCAGGACGGTAGTTCTCGGGTAATGTTTAAAATTTTTAGTCATTATTACAGTGAACACAAATCTCGACTGCACGAAAATAAGTTTTCCAAACATTTATGGTTTTCCAAATATTTTTAACCATCGTAGTAACTTTTACAAACAAATTATTGAGTTTTCAATAATTTGTAAATATTTTGCAACTTAATCACAAAAACTCATAAACTTACCCTCTTGCATCTTTTTTCCAGTATGGAGAATATAAACCGTTAAACGCAGGTACAAAGCATATACTGCCCTCTTCATCATCAGTCACCTGTGCTGCTTCTGTCTCAGATTCTGATAAATCATCCAATATTTCTAATTCATCTTTTAACCATTTTAATGTATCACCTGTTAAAGTTTTATGATAAAAATAATATGTCATTATTTTTAAAATAATGAAAGAATATCATAAATTTTTGAGGTTCTCACCTGCTACAGCGACTGATCCTTCTAATGCATATATAGGTGGGGCATCAGGTCCTAATTTGTAAGCAACAGTTGTAAGCAGTCCATTTTGTGAATGCACTATTGATTCATCTAAAATATTAAGATTTGCCATCTATACAAATAAATAAAATTGAAGTGTCTGTTTGTAATGTCAAAATTACAGCTTTTTACTAAATGCATATGAAAATATAAACGGTACTTATAACAAAAATACAATTTAAAAAATGTTTGTCTGTCTGTCTGTTTGTTCCGGCTAATCTCCGAAACGGCTGAACCGATTTTGACGGGACTTTCACTGGCAGATAGCTGATGTCATAAGGAGTAACTTAGGCTACTTTTATTTTAGAAGAAAAATTAAGGTTCCTCGCAAAAAAAAAAAACTAAATTACACGCGTGCGAAGTCGCGGGAAACAGCTAGTAAGAAATAATAATGTAAGTATTTATTAGCTCACAAAGAATAAAAGAAAAAAAAAAACAATATAGGGTCTTAAAATAAATTACAAATGATACTTTTAACTTAGTAACCTTTTACAGGCGTTGCAATATTATAACATTTAAATGATATAAATTAATTCAATATTAAAGAAATTGTATCTACATCTATAGATAGTACAAAAGGTACCTGGCGAGCGCTTATATTAATGTATGGTCGCGTTTATCACAGAAACTATTATGGAGATTTTCATTTAGTTTTTACCAGTAGACTGACTGATTCACGAGGAATATTTAGGCATATTATAATTTAATACCTACCGTTTTGTGAAAATTAGCTAATGTTATAATGATTAGATGTGTCCAGTAAAAAGGCTCTCCGGTTCCCTACACTCACCATTAAACTGCGATTTTCAACCGACTTCAAAAAAGGAGGAGGTTCTCAATTCGACTGTAATTTTTTTAATGTGTGTAACCTCAGGACTTTTTTAAGTCTTTTCTCTTTTTTGAAGATTTTTTTTATTGGAAAGCCGGTGCTTTTCATGTGGTCCATTATAAATTTAATCAAGATCTGACCAGTAGTTTTTAAGTTATCTTTAATAATGCGGATTTAATTGACTTCGACTACATTGATGATGTTTTCATTTTATTTATATTGAAGTCGGTTGTACAAAATTTTTAATTTTACCACTTGTTTCGCTGGTATTCTGTAAGGACCGACCAAACGACAGTCAAGTCGACCCATTTGTGCTACAACTACAATATAGCCGCACGGCTCTACCACACACGTTCTCGTTCATAGCTCGAAGAATCGACAACCGATGGGAAAGAAAGATTCTCGAGTGCCAGCCTTGTACCGGTAAGCAAAGTGTAAAGCGGCTCCCCGCTAGACGCAGGTGGCTCAGGACAGTGCCTTGTGGCATTCCTTGGGAGAGGCCTATGTTCAGTAGTAGACTTGTGAAGTGTAATGATGATGGTGATGAGTATGTTCCTGAAGTTTGGCATTCCAATAGAATTTACAACGATGTATGAGAAATCACTCTTTACGACTGAATAAGAAGGATCAAGTTAATAAAATATGCGGGCGTAAAAATAGACAATGCTTAAAATTGTTGATGCAAGTAAAACGCAACCTTATGTCTACGACCTATGACATCTGCGAATATTTAGAACCTCACCAAAAAAGCTATTTTGGACGATGTGATTGTACACTTGCTGTGTGTGTGGAAGAATACATCCATTTCTCGTTGTCTTCGTTGTAATCGGCATATTTACTCATCCCGCACGTAACAACTAGTGTCAGAAACGGAATGCTGATATTACAATGGGAAGAAGAGAAGCGTACTCCACGCACCAGAAGGCAAGCAGAGATGAATGCTGCACGGCAACAGGAACAGCAAGAACCGGGCTCCTGTTGCTATCTCAGGGCTAGCGATAGACGGGAACCTAGCTGCGTCATTAGCCAACATTAAAGGCAAATCAGGAAATCGCTTTTGCCGCTCGGCGAGGAGAGGAAGCTGTTCGGCACGAACAGGTAGCAGTTCACCAGGCAGCAGTTGTTCGACGAGAACAGGAAATCGCTCGGCAAAAAGTTCATAAAGAACTGGTAGCAGTTGGGCAGGAACATGAAGTCACCCGTCAGGAACTACAGGATTTATTAGCCATCATTTAGACACAAGGCGAAGTTAAACTCCCGGTGATAAGAAAATTAGACTTAATAAAAATTAAAAGCCGACTTGGCCTACTTCAAAGAACTAGAAAGAATCAGGGCTTTAATATTTTCTTACACTATGTCTTAGCTCTAAATTTTTATTAAGTCTTATTTTATGACCCTTTAAAGAGGATATTTTTAATTATAATCTTCATTTACTATTAAAATCTAGCATTAATTTTATATAAAACATTTAAAAATATTATTTCTATTAAGAAATATCGAAATAAAAACTTTCCTGTCGAGCGCGGACTGTGGTTTCATCGAAATTTTTGTACAACAAATCAAAACAGGCACCAAAAATAAAATAACCCTTATTGCAATCTATTATGATTCATCCGTATTAGCAAAATATGTGAAAAAATAAGCATCAGTTTTTTTTTTTTTTACGACTATTTGTGACATTTTGATAAAAAGTAAACACCATTATTTTTTATTGAATATGTCTGCCTAATTATGTTATTTTTAGAAATCTTAATACATGTTGATAATAGAACAAAAAATGTACTTAAACATGAGCCGGTATCGTTAATTTTGTAGAAAATGGCTAGGGAAGATCGTTTTTACAATATAAAAAACTATTATTTTCAACAAAAAAGTTACTACCATTCGAAGATGAAGAACCATTCTATACGTGGTAGTTATTAGCTATGTTTGATTTGGTTTAGTTTTGTCACAAAATGTACCGAAAAACAGCATAATTTTGCCCGATTTGCAAACGCACCCTTAATGTTCCGTAACCTGTTTTGAACCCTTTCTTAGAGGACGGAAATTCTTTAATAAAAATAATTATTGGGTTCTGCCATCAGCGTTTAAATGCGCTAGAGAATATTCATTCCTCCAAGAGACACCTAAGAGAACAACTAAGTTACTAAACAGCAGCAGACGGCCTATACCGGGTGTTTGTGAAACGCTCCCGAAAACGAAGACAGATGATAGTACTAAGGATACCTATGATGATGGGTCACAAAGAAATTCGATCCCGAATAATCATGAAAATACTTAAACATAAAACCAGCAGTGAAACTTAAAAAAGAAAATCAGCTGACAATAGGGTCAATATCCTCGCGGGCGCCGAACTCTTATCTAGATCGGTACGAAACAATGCATTAGGTATACTACTCACTCTACCCTTCCCTTTCACACACACTCTGCCTCGTGTCGCCTCATGCGCATTTGTTTTAGCGGGATTGATTAATAATTTTAGTTTTTGAGACAGTTCCGTCTTGACTATCACGAGCGATAGTTCAATTGTTTTGTTTATTAAATTATTGTCGTTATTACTTGTTATTTATTAATTAACTAAATTATTGTTGTTAAGTTTTGTGTTTTTTGTTTTGTTTTAATAATGCCTAACGCGTAGGTACGTTTATAGTGTTCGTGAATACGGCAACATGTTAATGTGCCTTGGAGAATCTCATAAGGCCACGGAGGATCGGTAAGCTGTTTCATACCTAATTTTTTTTAAATAACTTAGTACTGAACTGAACTGATCTGAATAGGTACATAACTGAATATATCAGAATAATAAACATACCTACACAATGGATAAAAAAGCATGACTCTAACCTTGTTAACATTTTATTTAAGTATTTTTTTCATTAGCGGGGAATTAAACCAGTTATTTGGTTTATTTAACCTAATTTTTTTTAAATAACTTAGTACTGAACTGATCTGAATAGGTACATAACTGAATACATCAGAATAATAAACATATCTACACAATGGATAAAAAAGCATGACTCTAACCTTGTTAACATTTTATTTAAGTATTTTTTTCATTAGCGGGGAATCGAACCAGTTATTTGGTTTATTTAACCTGTGAATTCGAATTAAAGTGGCTACGTGGAGACAAGCAAAGTGGCAAATAGTAGGTTAAGTAGATAAGTTAGGTAGGTATTTAGACAAGTGTTGTAAATTATTAGGTATTGTGGTACCATCGCTAGTTACGGGCTGCGCGAATTCGGCGTTCGCGCGTACATTGACCCCTAGTCAGCTGATTGTAATTCAGTAATTCCACTGCTGGTTTTATGTTTAAGTATTTTCATGATTTTTTTAACTGAAATTAACGTTTTATTTAACTATACTAACACGATGGAGCGTGAATAAAGCTAATAAAATGTTGTGAAAAGATGATTTTTTTTTCATCAGGATCAATTTTAGATTTCACCCATCATCAAAGATATAGTTAGTACTGTCGTCTGTCTTCGTTTTCGGGAGCGTTTCAAAAATACCCTGTATAGAAGGGACAAATCGTTAGTAATTAAGTTTCTACTGAATGTAAAATGCTAATTATTAAAAAGAATGAAAGATTGAAAGAATGAAGATTACCTGTATTATATAATAAAAAACATCCTGTACCAAAAGTACATTTAGCCTCTCCAAATCTCATACAATTTTGACCAAGTAAGGCTGCTTGTTGGTCACCCAAACACTGAAAATATCATTTTTTTTTTAATAATGTCTGTAATAGTGTTCCGGGTCTGGATGTTTGTCCTTGTGCAATTTGTGTTTGTAAAATGCCTCCACGATACAGGACAAAATCCTAGTGTGGGGGTAACGTTTTTTAAAAAGAAGTAAGTATAAACTTTCATACTGACAGTATATTTATAAACTTTTATGTATATTTTATCGTAAATAATATCTGTCAATTGTAAATAAATATTCCGCATACAGACTTATGCAACGTAACATGAAATGAAAGAAATTGCCGTCCACATTAGTGCAATGTATCATGTGATGTAACACACTTTGTAACAAATTTTTATAGTCTGGTCGCCTTATTTTGAACTTACCCCAGCAATTGGAGTGCCAAGGAGAGATCCTGTAGAAATATATCCGTATATTTCAGATGAACTTTTTATTTTTGGTAGTATTTGTATTGGAATATCAAAAAATGTCAGTAATCCCTTGTCCCACTGCAAACTTCTTAATGACATGAGTTGTGTGCGAGACGCGTTTGTAACATCAGTTGCATGTACTCCACCATTGCTTCCTCCAGTTAGGTTCTTGTGTGAAATAATTGAAAGTATTAATTAATATAAAAAAGTTAAACTATTTACAAATTTCATTCAAGTATTTGTTGCAATTGCAAGGGTGTAAAGGAAAAGAAACAGCTTCTTCCCCTTGTGTATTATAAATTGTGTGTATATATGTTAATGCTAATGATACAAATAATAAATGTAAGATTTACTGGCTGAACTTAGGTTTAGTTTTGATTGTAGGAGAACTCAATGTGTTGAGTATAGGCAAATCTTTTTAACCAACTTCAAAAAGGAGGAGGTTCTCCATTCAAGTGTATGTTTTTTTGTATGTATGTTACGCGATATCTTCGCAAATTGTGAACCGATTTTAATGATTCTTTTTTTTAATTAAATAGGCTTTACCTCAATGGTGGTCCCATTAAATTGTGAAGAAAAAATACAGAAAAAAGTTTCATATTGGACTATTGTTTACGGTATTTCATATATCTTCGGAGATTGAGAACTGATGTTAATGATTATTTTTTTATTAAATAGGTTATACTTCAAGGGTGGTCCAATATAAAAATGGACAAAAAATTCCACCCCTAAGGGTAGCAAATAAATAACTTCTGTTTTAGCAATTTGAAGTCGGTTTTTACTTTTTATTGAAAGTTATAATTATTTATATCTGTTTGTGCATTTTTGTAAAAGGTCAAAGTCCAGCAGTGAATTGAGAAATTCA
The DNA here is from genome assembly GCA_029286625.1 of Parnassius orleans. NCBI lineage: Eukaryota > Metazoa > Arthropoda > Insecta > Lepidoptera > Papilionidae > Parnassius > Parnassius orleans. The sequence goes on along the minus strand of JAGSMP010000346.1, from coordinate 331,001 downwards.
AAAAAGAATGAGTAAGAAACTATTAAAAGAGATATGTTAGTAAACTATAACATTTCTGGAATTTTTTGTCATTGCAATAATGTAAATTAAGTTTGAAATAACAATTAATGATATTTTAATGTCCGCCTATAACATTTTACCCATATAAGCCAGGAATCTATTGTTCCAGCGAGACATTCGCCAGTTGCAACTGCATGTTTGATTATTGTGATATTTTGAAGTAGCCATCTTAATTTAACTGATGTAAAATATGTTGACAATGGAAGCCCACTAGTTTGAGCAACAGCATTCACACATTGTGCTCCTTTTGTCTTAATTAGGTCATCTACAATCTTTGAAGTTCTTACATCTGACCATACTGGGAACAAAATTATAGTTTTTTGTTAATAGCATGTAGTTATACTTACTTCTAAAAACTATAAAAGCATATTTATCAAAAATAAATAAATACTATATTAATGGAAAAAAAAACTTACCTATGGCACTGTAAAGAGGTTCTCCAGTTAAAGAGTTCCATACTATTGTAGTTTCTCTTTGATTAGTAATACCAATACCCACAACATCTTCAGGATCAATATCCAGTTTTTTCAAATTATCTACAGCTACCTTTAATTGACATAATAATTAAAAATTTATATCTATAACTTATATATTTTTTTTAATCATTATTAATGAAAATGGTATAGATATTTCTAAAATAACACTTTGACTAAGTAAATCTTTTTATACAAATAATATGACAGACCTAACAAGATAAACAGTAATACAATAATAACTATAAGTGCAATATTTTAAGTAAAATTCCTCTCAACACATATGGCTGAATATTTCAGGGTAATATTGTTTCAGGCTTGCAATATTAGTGGAAGATGTTTGCAAGAAAGAAAGTAAAGCAACCTAGTTGGATTGATGAACACGATAACAATTACATGTTGTTGTCAAATTAATACTAAATAGTAGTTCAATTTAAAATAAAAAATCTACTAAGATCAACTTCCAACGAGCACGCCAAGAAATAGACATACATACAGACATATATTTGAAAATGTTTACCCTTCTTCTGGGGCAATCGGGTAAAAACACCCATTACAGCATTCAAATAGGAAGGTATTATAATAAAATATCTAAAAATGGTCGGTTATAGTTATCATACAGTCAGCATCATCACCAAAACATTTAACTGTAACATTTAGTTATTCCAATTGTTGTAATTATATCCTGTAATTAAAATTTTACAAGAGAATTAAAATTTATCAGACAAGATGAAAAGCATACCTCAATACATTCTAAAACAGCGTTAAGAATTTCTAAAGCATCTTGTTCAATCCAACCTTCTTGTGGACTAAATCTATTCAAAGCTACTTGGTGATAAGTAAGCACTTCTGATGTGTTTGCCGCAAATACCTAGAAATATAGCTCAATTTAATTGAAGAGAATTCAAATGTATTAGAAACTGTAAAAGTAATAAATTACCAAAAATTTGACGTTTGAAGTTCCTTCATCTAAACTACCTATTAGCGGACCGAATTTGCCAAATTGTCGCATATTATACGTTTACTACATTGCGAATTAAAAAAGTAAAAATATAAATTTACTTTTTGTTTTGTGCGCGATTGAAAGGTAAAGGCACAGATTAACTAGTAGTAGTAGATTCTACCCGAATCCGAATCATCAACTAATCAACTAAACTTACTCCGCTTACTCGACTTAGCTTCTGCATCCTGATTGGTTGTCGCAAAATGATATATGACAATTCTTTTTTTTTTAATTTGAAGCAGCTATACCAGGCAAAGGACGTCCCAAATAATAGCCACTTGCAACATTAATTCTATTATATTGAAAATAAAACGAGGTAAATACAAATGAAACTATGTTGAAATTTAATATTTCTTTTATTAGTTATTAATTTTTACTTTATAATAATTTTGTTTACAAATTTAATAATTAACTTATTAATATATACATTATTAAAAAACTATAATAAAAAAACTAAAACTAATAACTTAACTATCATACAATCCTGATTTTAACTTTACAATAATTTTATTTACAAATTTAATAATTAATTTATTAATATATACAATATTAAAAAACTATAATTAAAAAAACTAAAACTGATAACTTAATTATAATACAGTCCTCATTTTAACTTTACAATAATTTTGTTTACAAATTTAGAAATAATGGATAAGTATTCACTAGTTTCACCACTTTCGTTACTGATTTCCCTTTCATGTCCTTTAAACAGGCTCTTTATTTTTAATAATTGTGCAACAACATCATCTTCACAATTAAAAGATTAGCGGTAAAACTTAATGAATCCTGTAATTCATAAAGATTTAAAAGCATTTATGAAATAGTGGCAAGTCGGGTTAAGGTCCCTAAAATTGTATGATCTTATGTGACCGAAAAAGTATTCGATTGCATCGGAATTTATATAGGGGGCTCATAATTTTTATGTTTTTCTTGGACAAAAACTGCCACAATTTCATAAAACTTTTTATGGTACTCATTCAGTTCTTTATACTGGGCACTGTACATCATGACAATTTTTATTAATAAATTTTAAATTTTGTAGTTTCAACAAAGCTTGCTGCCAGAATGCTAAAATTCTTTAATCTTTCCCACTTCTTTTATTATTTATCACCGCTCTTCCATTCACACTGTCAAATAGGTCCTTCATGAAAGATACTATTTCTGCAGTATTTTTCTGTTTTGCTCACTGGCCGCCCATCCGAATAATGAGCTGTAATAAATATTTAAAATATATTAATTTGAATAATCGAGCGTGTATGCGTAGATATATGGATGTAAAGGAGGCGAGAGAGGTGTGCCAGGATCGTGCCAAATGGAAGTCCGTAGTCTCTGCCTACCCCTCTGGGTGACAGGCGTGAGTGTTTATGTATGTATATTAATTTGAAATATTATTAAGTACTCTGTACAATATTTTGAAGTTACAGAAGAAAGTTTTTATGGAATACAACATGACAAGCAGGCACTCATTTCACTTGATAGTAAGTGAATGCTGTGGCCCACAGATACCTACATTAATCCTCGAATAAGTATCGAAATGCCAATGAATTGTCACCCTTAAAGACAAAAGAATGCCTTGTTACCAGTAAAAAGGGTCTCTGGTTCTCACCGCTCACCATATAAAATACTAGTTTTATGATGGTATAAATCTAATAAAATAATTAATATAACTTACAAAATGCAGAGGTATAATTTAAGACTCCTGCCACGGTTTTACTAAATATACGAACACAATTCTTAACCTGCAAATAATCCATAACAATTTGATTAGGAATAAGTATTACACTTATTCCTAATCAAATTGTTATGGAGCAAAATAATAAACATTAAACACTCCGTGACAGTTGCAATGTCTGCCACTAAATTTAATGGCAAACAGCTTGTTAGGTGGTACGGGAATAAGGACAACAATGTAGTAGCTATATATCTTTCTTACAAGTGCTAATATGATATATGCGTCCTTTGTTTTGAAAATGAAACAAAACATATCACGCTGTCTATTGGATTCTCTGTCTACGTAGTGTAACCCTTCGAGACCCCCCCTCCCTACCCCAGCCTACGAATTTGGAGAATATATAAAAAAAAAATACTGACTGACGTATTTCAAATAGCACATCCCAAAAATATTAATTATTTAAACGGTACCCATGTAAAAAAATGTAAAAAAATAGTTAAAGATCGCTCACATTATGACGTCGATACTATTTCAAATAATTAGATTTGGATACTTTATGCAATATAAAAAAAAACTGCACCTTGCTTGAATATAATTGCACCATCGTTAAAAATTTACAAAATGCAATGATAAGCACAAAAAGTTAATAAAACCAAATTTGTTAAGTGTCGATTGCACCACCCCTCTACCCCAGCCTACGAATTTGGAGTACATATAAAATAACAAATGCTGACACACGTATTTTAAAAAGCACAACTCAAAAATAATTATTAATTAAACTGCACTTATGTAGTTTATAAATAAAAAATAGGTAAAGATCGTTCACCTTATAATGTCGATATAACTTCAAATAATTAGAATTGGGTACTTTATATAGCATGAAAAAACTGCACCCTGCTTGAATATAACTGCACAATTGTTAAAAACGCATAAAATGCAATATTAAGTGCAAAAAGTTAATAAAACCAAATAAGAGTACTATTTTGTACACGCATACATCGCTGCGCTCTGGATGGGTATACATAGCGCAGCGATGTGTGCATGAGCTCTCACCGACAGGCTTAAAGACGGGTTCACAGACGCTCCGTCTGGGTACAAACCGGTTTGCGCCACGCCGGCTCAGTCAGGGTATGAACGAAAGGGCTGTTAAAAAGTTAAAGTTAGAGTTAAGTTTAGAGATTTTGTAGTATAAAATAAGACAATATAGATGTATCTAAGTAAATAATTAGTGTTCTGTATAAGCAGGATTTATCATACCTTTATGTATGCAAAATATATAGGTAGTTGCACTTTTAAAAATAAATCAAAAATTAGAATTATTATAATTATTGACATAATTTCTTAAATTTCTCACATGCATCATGTGACAACCCAATCATATAGATATAAATATCAAAATAGGTATACATTTTCGACGTTGTTAGAAAGCTCCTACTCTAATCTACTCTGATTTACTCCACAAACTATATAGAAACACTCACGATTTACTCCTTACTCTGTGGTTATAAGGTATATTTTTTGAAGTGAATACTTCTTTAGAATCGTTGTGACCATAACCCATAGACTTAGAATATACTGGCGTAAGTATATTCTAAGTCTATGCCAAAACCATATATGATTAAATTTAGTCTACGAGAGAATGAGATAGAATACGATGAGAATTGTGGGTTGTAATCCGCCATTCGACAACTGTCATGAACCGCTCCTAACACAAGCATTTTTAGGTTACAGTAGTTAAAGGGAATATAAGTGATGTCAATAGCGTTGCTAATATTTAAAAAAAATAGTGTGTTTCCTATTATCTCGGTCTCGTCTTTGTGCGGTGTTTTAAAGATGTTTAACATACATGTTAATTGGCGCTACGACAAAGAAATTTTACTCAAAAGAAAATAATCTAATGATTTATTACACTAATATTTAGGCTCTACATGTCTAAAAATAAGGATTGTAACATTTGTTTGCTATAAAATTAAACTATTATCATATATTTTATGGCGCACTTTTGGTTGAAAATTATCATATAAAAATAATATTCATACTTTAGTTACCATAAGCTACTCGTGTTCTATTGTTGAAAACTTGGAGCCTGTTTAATATTTGATGTAATATATTATGTAAAATAATTTTAAACTTGGTAACAATATTGTAATAAATAAACCTTGCAATTATCCTACTCCTGATATTCTGCATTCGTCGCGTTCTCTCGAAGTTTAGTTTTCTGAAGGTACTTCTGCCACGTGTGACCTGCACACATGTTTTTTTTTATAAACTATATAGGTGCAGTTTAAATAATTAATATTTTTGAGACGTTTATTTTTCAAATATACGTCTGTCAGAATGTTTTTATATATGACTCCAAATTCGTACGCTGGGGTAGGGGGTAAATGTCATGTCTTGATGTTGGCAAACTATAGTTTTTGCGTTAAAGCATGGTGCGGGTGACAGCTCACGCCTATGAAGTTTCATATTTTTTTTAAATAAACTGCCATACAGATATTGTTGTACTTAATGGATGGGTACCGCCCATTTACAACAGTGATGTGCCACGCTAAACTATGTCATGCTATAACGAACAACCACAGACTATCAAAAATCGGTTTTGAATTAAATCGAATATATAAAAATCACGTAAATATGTATTGGAATTGGAACTAATCGTTCAACATATTCTGATTTACGGAAACAAAACTCACATAAACGAATATGCAGTGTTTCCGACGCAATTATTCGTTGGTCAGCTCAGGCAAAAAAATATAATTATAAAGCAAATTACGCATTGTGTCAAAAATACTTTATCATAATTCTTGGCGGCCAAAATGGCTACAAAAAACCTATTTTTTATTTTTATTTAATTAGATTTACAAACAAAATTCTCGATTATTTTTACTTTCCGTCCCTACGTTTGGCCCATTGGACCTGGCAAAACGAATACACATATAGCAAAAGGCGCTAGCACTCGTACATCAAACATAGAAAATTACAGATGCTGGCAGCCATTTTATTTGTTTAAATGTCAATATGAATGTTACTATCAACATGAAATAGAAGATGATTTTTATTTTCAAACTAGCTGTTACCCGCGGCTTCGCTCGCATGGTCACTGGGAAATGAACTATCCATTGCTTTTTGAATTGAAAGAAAACTGAGTTTTATAGATTTGTCAGAGATGCAGCCATTAAAAGGAAACTGAGCAAAATTGATTCGTCAGCCTATTTAAATGTTTTGAAACGCAGCGTATAGGAAAGCATGAAAATAGCCTGTTTATTCCAAACGGAAATGGGATATTTTTTTAATTAAAGGAAACTGAGCATAATATCCGTCAGGGATGCAGACTTTGAAAACGAAACTAAATTGATTCGTCAGAGATGCAGTTTTCTGAATTGAAAAAACTGAGCCAAATAAAAGATCCGTCAGAGATGCAGCCTTTTGAGTTGAAAAACTGAGCTTAATAGGTCCGTGAGAGGTGCAGCATTTGGAATTGAAAAGAAACTGAGCTAAATAGGAAATTTTGAATTGAAAGGGAAGATCTGTAGAATTCTGATTAATTGAGTGTAGAATTTTGGAAAAAACTAACTGAACACTATTTTAAGACGCTACTGTACACAATGTTATATGTTTTTCCATTCGGGAAAGAATGTGGAAATTCTGGACATTTGACACACGCGATCATGCTACATACAGCTGACCATGAGAGAAGCACGGTTTTCTAAGTTGACCCCACTACCTGTAACATTTGCCTTGCGCTTTATTAATTGTCATTGCAAAACTGAGCTTAATAGGAACTGCAACCTTTTGAATTGAAAAGGAAGATCTGTGGGAATTATAGGGATCCGTGGTATAATAACATTTTCACCTTTTCCTATGCCTGTCAAAATTGTAGCACCGATTATGTTCCGTCCAAGATGTGTCACACGCAGCCTTGTCCCGTTACATAACCGAGGAGCATCTTTTCATTAGCATGATTGGGACGCCTAATTTTAATTGAAGCTTATGTGAGGGCACACCTGACAACTATAGAATTTAGAAACTCTACGGGATATGAAGTGCTCTGTTCTGTGTCCATAACTGTGTCTACTGACAAATACTCTGTTATTTCTCCTGCTACTTCGCTTAATATATCTGAATTTATTTTGTTAACGCTCTCATTTTTGGTGCAAGAATCGCCCTTTCACATAACCATTTGTCTTCATGCATGTTGTTCGTTAAATCTGAATAAACGCTCGCAATTAATTCGGAATGACTCTGTACTAAATTACATGGCTGCGTTAAATCTCTCGTCAATTTAACGCAGCCCTCAGCATCCGTTTCCAACCGCCCATCGCCAATTTTTAATAGTGTGTCAGCATAGTTTCCAGCATTGATATCATTATACAAATGCACTCTCATATTCGTAGTTAAACTGAATTTTGTCACCTTGTTCCATAAAATAGACGACTTGAGGCATGCTTTAATTTCATCTGCAGGTGTGCCCTTTTGAATGACAGGTAAAGTTTGGCGAAAGTCACCAGCCAATAAAACCACCATTCCTCCCATTACATCGGTATTGCTGCAAATCCTGGAGCGTTCGATTTAGTGCTTCTACAGCTTTTTTATGCGACATTGTACTTTCGTCCCACACTAAAAGTTTGCATTGTCGTAGCATTATACCTCGTGCACTATTTTTGCTAAAGTTGCAGATTGGCGATTCTTCCTGGGCTAGATTTAGAGGTTTTAAAACAGAATGTGCAGTGCGGCCCCGCTTAGCAGCGTGGCGGCTATACCGGAGGAAGCTACGGCCACAGCAATGTTTTTATCTTTCCGTACTTGCGCTAATAATAAATTTAACAAAAATGTCTTCCCAGTTCCTCCAGGGCATCTAAAAGAAAAGTGCATCATTTCCAGATTCAATTTGTCCTAATACTTTGTCAAAATCTCGTTTTGTTCGGGAAGCAAGCGGGGTACAAATTCGGCTACTTGCTGCAAAGCTGGTATATCGTAGTTTGTTTTACGTATAATTTCATCACTTAGTTCATTTTCGGTTGTTCGCTGAGAGCTTATCATTCCAAAGTCGCTTAATTTTTTGCCTACCATTGCCATTACTTTATCTTCAATTTTTCCAAGTGCTTCATTATAAATGTGTTCATTGTATGTCATGTTCGCGTGTGTCTGCTGTAACCTTCGCAAAATATCTTCCGCCATGTACTCTTTATATTTGTCCCACAATTTATGTGCATTAGATAGCCCGCAAGATGATATGAGAGTTGCATAAAGATCCCTAATTTTGGCTGGTGACTGGCACTGCACAGCTTAAACACAGCAAAATTAGTTACATGGACGGTATACACACGACCAAGGGCATCTGATGACTTTACACCGGGCCAATTTGCAACAGGCGCGCCTTGAATACGGCGTTTCCACTCCTTCCTACATGTGTTCCAAGTATAATAGCGGGGGACTTCAGAATATAACAACGTTTTTGCAAAGGGGTCGGTTTGACAAAGTTGAAAGAAGGCTGTTAGTGTAGTTTTTGGCGGTGATGCAATTCTTTCTTGGAAATTTCTTTCGGTGAAATATACACGCTCTCCATTTTCTAAGTGCACAGCAAGGTGAGTAACTGTTGGGTGCCTTTCGTGTAAAGGAAGCCAAGGAGACGCCACGCTGCCTCGTTACTGCTGACATAACGCCCTGCTTGAAAGGTCTGTACTTCATTAACGGATTTGCCTCACCTTCACTCCTGAGATTAAATATTGCTTGGTCGCTTCCTTTATTTATGTACTTACAGATATACTTGATTGCGCGGACAGAGCTACATGCTTCTACATTAATGTGGGCATTAAACATTTTACATAGAATGGGCGAATACGGGTCAATCCAGCTGTTATCTGGTTTCGAACGCTCCAGAGCGAGATTTGATTGTAACTTTCCTGCCACCATCTTCGGGAGCTCTGCGTCTGTATAAAGGGTAGCCATTGTCATTGTGCACTGTTTCTTTTAATAACTGTTTAGGGAATTTCTTTGTACATTTTCCTTCTTTCATACATGGCGATATTGAATTTCGTGCTCCACATGGACCGTGAATCATATTTCGGACGATGGTATCATACAATTCTTTATCTTGCTCAGGATCCGGAATCTCGGCGCTTATTATATCGTCTATTTGGCTGGGCCGCAACTTCTCTTTAAGCCATATTAGAATGTGGGCATGCGGTAACCCTCGTTTTTTGCCATTCAATTGAATACATGAAGCACTGCACCTCTCCGAAAATTTTCCCTTTGTTAATTACATACATTAATTTTTGTACTTTTAATCTAAATACTCTAGCAACTAAATCGTGTCTGTCAGTACTTTTTGGCCGGCATTAGCTCCTCGGTTATTTCTTTCCATGTGGGATTGCAAGTAAAACTAACTAAGGTCTTCCATAAGTTCGTACATAGGCGAATGCGTCTTGTGTGTACTCATGTAGGTAGCAGGGACTGTTAACGAATGATGAGGGCAGAATTACCATTTTATCTAAATCTCTGGGGTTTACATTGGCGTCGCTAGAAACTGCATCTTGTAAATGTATATAATTCTCAACGCGCAGCTTTTTGATTTCAAGATATATAACGGAGACGTTCACTTTCTACCTTCACATAAATGTCTACCAAAAATTGATGAAATAATTGTCTACACCGGGCTAAGAGGTTAAAATCATTTTCTCGCAACATCATATGATACGCATAAAATCCATACATGATACTTTTTGTTCAGGTCGGCTCCTTTGTGACCGGGTTAATGAGTGGAATTTGAAAATGATAACCCTCTTGTCCTTTGCAATAAATCAATGGGTATTGCAGAGCGTCATAAAACTTGTGTGTATCGGCTACCCGTTGCAACGTATCATCACGTGCTCGCAAGACAATGTCTGGTGAAGAAAATTGAAAAAATGTTTTGACTAAAATGTTACGTTCATGCAAGAATCTTTGAATTTTGAACACTGTGTTCTCCCTGGATAAATTGGCAGCGACGGTCTACCTCAATTTCTTCGTCACCCATAAAATATACTTGTAAAAATTTATGCTGTTCGTTTTCAGCTGGAAAAAGTGAACCTATTCTATGATAAATTTGCCCTTGCACCGTAAATGTGGGCGAAAATCCCGGCATTATTATTTCCCGGTCAACTCCGAAGGACGTCATTTGAAAGCATGAGTGAGTTTTCGGATCCTGTTTAAAAAGCGCCGTGACTCATTAGCATCATATAAAAGAGAGTTTTCAAAGGTTCTTCTAGTTCCCCAAGTAACGGAAGAGACACTTTGCCATTGGAACAGCACATGCCATCTTTCCATTTTAAAGCGCTGCAAAATCGACACGCCTTGTCTATCAGTCCGATTACAACTAACCTGTGACTTTTATAATCAATCAACGGATCATAATTGAATGCTGCGTCATTAAAAACCGACCAATTGTTTCTTTGAAAATTTTGTCGACGTTCAGCTTGGAGCTGTGCATTTGCATCTCTTCGCGCCTGTGTCTGTTTTGGTGTTTCAGATACCCTTATAGTAGATTGACGTTCAGCTTGCTCAATGAGTCTGTGTTGAATTTCATCAGGTGTTTCCGCGGCTCTTAAGGCGGCCTGACATTCCGCTTGTTCGAATAGCCTTTGCTGATTTTGAGCAGGTGTTTCAGTAGCTCTTAAAGTAGATTGACGCTCTGCCTGTTCAAGACGCCTTTGCTGACTTTGATCAGGTGTTTCAGTAGCTCTTAAAGTAGCTTGACGCTCTGCCTGTTCAAGACGCCTTTGCTTTGAGCAGGTGTTTCAGTAGCTCTTAAAGTAGCTTGACGCTCTGCCTGTTCAAGACGCCTTCGCTGACTTTGAGAAGGTGTTTCAGAAGCTCTTAAAGTAGCTTGACGCTCTGCCTGTTCAAGACGCCTTTCCTGACTTTGAGAAGGTGTTTCGGAAGCTCTTAAAGCAGCCTGACGCTCTGTCTGTTCAAGACGCCTTTGCTGACGTTGAGAAGGTGTCTTAGATGCTCTAAAAGCAGCCTGACGTTCTGCTTGTTCTTGCCTTCTCAGTTCAGCATCTTCTAAAGATTCTAGAGATCGAGCTAATCTTTTCGCTTGTCTTTGAGAAGATACTCTTGAAAGGCTGGACTTACGTTTGCGAGGCATTATGAAGTAAGAAAAAACCTATTTATAAAAAAACGTTAAAATACCTAAAAGGAATTAAATTTCCTTTTAAATATTTTTTTTAAAAGCAAATCCAAAATATCTAAAAGGAATAAATATTCCTTTTAAATATTTTTTAAATCAAAATAGCAAAACCAATTCAAGACACAACACGAATCCAAAAACGATAGCCAAAAAAAATCGAATGAACTTAAACCAAATCACAAAACAAATCGCAGAAAACCGAAATCGAAAGCAGTAGTCAATATAAATATAACCAACGAAAAAAGAAGTAAGTGTATAGGTACCGTATACACTATCTATACTATTAATATTCCTTTGAAATATTGTTAAACAACCTAAAACAACGAAAACCAATTCACGATTCTAAATAAACAAAATCCAAAATCAAAGCCAGAGTCTAAATATGTATAAAGGAATACCAACCAAATCAACAAAACCGATCCAAGAAAATACACAAATCCGAAAATGAAAGCCAATATAAATCCATTCAACCTTAACCAAATCACAAAGCAAATAACAAACAACCGAAATCGAAAGCAGGTAGTCGAATGAGCTACGAAATAGAAACAATTTAAGCGTATAGGTACCGTATGCACTATACGTTGACGCGCGGCTCAACGGCGGGAATAAGTACATGTCAGCAAACATTTTCTTGAAAGTATAAAAAAGTAGAATAAAACAATTTTATTAAAAGGTCATTTCTACATTATTTGTACCAGTAAGTAAAATATTGTTATAATAAGACTTCAAAAATATAACTTTCAAAACTTTAGATAAATATAGAGACAGATTTTCATACATTATAAAACTGTAGTACATTAAAGACAAAAAAATCTTGAGATTATCCTCTTTAAGCCATTATGAACCCAACTAAGTATCTATTTATCAACCAAAATAAATGTTTAACCTAGCAACCAACCGCACAGCCTCACGGTCACACTAGTACAGTATTCATAGCATCATGCTATTTTCCCCAAGGGGTTGAGCGGAGCTTCAGACTGATTATATTCCCAAATCATAACGATAAAACTTTTAGCGTAGTTAGGTATAGATATTTAGTAATACTCCTCAAAGCGCTACTAGACGACCGCGCATGAGACGTGATAGTACCTATAAATTCCATAGTATTTGATACTCACAACGGTCAATGCCCGATTCATACTTGATGGCCGACGACATTGTCGCGAGGGCTTAAATAATGGTTTATCCCATACAGCGTTATTCGTAGAAGGAACTCGTGGTTAAGTAATAGCTGCGCAGATCAATAGATCTGCGAAATGTTGACCCTTGCCGCGGTCAGTCCATGAATGGTGACCATTTTCTTAACATACCGAGATTGAGAGAATGAGAGTGCATCTGTATCCTCAGACACTTAGTGCACTTTACTGTGTTAAGATCATTATGTTTTTAAAATTCATGCAGCTAAAATGATAATAAGTTTATTATTACTTTATTCTTTTCAGGGACAGATGCAAGAATATAAACATGAAGCATGATGAAGCCTCATAAACATATTGGCCTTTAAACAGAAATCTTACAAGTTTGAGATAAGTCTTGAGATTCCTACAGTTTCCTTCCTTAAATTAATAAGTTTTATTCATACTTAAGTCGAATGTTAAAATAAACTTCTATAATCTATTTAATTATTAATTATTAAATGTTTGTAATTATCACAAGTAATACTTATATGAAAAATAAAGCAGCCTTATGTTGTGTACTCCGTGTCCCCGTTTTGTTTCCCCATCAAAACATTTTATAAAATATATAAAATATAAATAGGTATATACTTAGTTAAGTATCTAACTATTTATATTAACAATATTGTTGCGTAACAATATGTTAAAAATAAATTCCGGGGAAACTGCCCACGGCAGTAAATATTTTTCTCCAAAGATCATAGCTCGAAAATACAACATTCTGATCTGATTATTGGGGAGTTTTTTTAGATTTTTCGGTAAAGTCACCTAGGATTTTATACATTTGAATTAAAATCCAACAAAAGGCAGGTAGTTCAGCTTATTCCCAGGAACATGTTATATGAATATTTTTAATTATTTTAGAACTATCATGGTAAAATTCAGTTAATTTTGAAGTTATTCAACTTCATGCACTAAACAATTTTTTATAATCTTTTTACCACTTCCTTAACAATCATTTTCGATAGTCCTTTTAAGTAAAATATACATCACTAGCTAACGCACACAATGACAAATCAAAATTGGTCACGCGTTTTCGGGCTGTCAGGTGGTCTATACGCTAGTATATTCTAAGTCTATGGCTATAACACAAAGGCTATAGCTTAGCGCCCTTTCAATCATTTACTTTTACTAAGGAAGTTTACACTCTTTGTCGACAATTAACAAATTTGGTTTTATTATCTTTTTGCACTTAATATTGCATTTTATGCATTTTTAATAATGGTGCAATTATATTAAAGCAAGGTGCAGTTTTTTAATATTGCAACAAATACCCATTTCTAATTATTTGAAGTTATATCGATGTTATAAGTTGAGTAATATTTACCTATTTTTTTTATTAATAAACTACATGGGTGCAATTTAAATAATTAATATTTTTGAGATATGCTATTTAAAATACATCTGTCAGTATTTTTTAATTTATATATACTCCAAATTCGTAGGCTGGGGTAGGACGGGTGCATTCGACATTTAACAAATTTGGTTTTATTAACTTTTTGTGCTTATCATTGCATTTTATGCATTTTTAACGATGGTGCAATTATATTCAAGCAAGGTGCAGTTTTTTTTATATTGCAAAAAGTACCCAATTCTAATTATTTGAAGTTATATGGACGTTATAAGGTGAGCGATCTTTAACTATTTTTATTAATAAACTACATGGGTGCAGTTTAAATAATTAATATTTTTGAGATGTGCTATTTAAATCATATTTGGTTACACCTTCGAGCATAGAAAAATGCTCGAAGGTGTAACCAATTTTGATTTGTCATTGTGTGCGTTAGCTAGTGATGTACATTTTGCTTACATGGACTATCGAAAAAAATTTGTTAAGGAAGCGGTAAAAATATTATAAAAAATGGTTTAGTGCACGAAACTGAATAACTTCAAAAAATTACTGAATTTTTACCTTGATAGTTCTAAAATAATTAAAAAATATTCAAATAACATGTTTCGGGAATAAGCTTGACCCTAACTGCCTCTTGTTGGATTTTAATTCAAAACGTACAGTCCCAATAATCTCTGAAGAGGTGAGTCTACCGATAAACTTAAACAATTTCCCCCAAGAATCGGAACGGAAAGTTGTATTTTCGAGGTATGACCTTTGGAGAAAACTTTACTGCCATGGACAGTTTCCCCGGAATTTCTTTTTTAACAAAACGTTAATCAACTATAAATAGGTAGATACTTAACTAAGTATATATGTACCTATTTATAATTTATATATTTTATGTGGAATAAAAAAACGGGGATACGGAGTACATAATGACTGCTTTATTTTACATATAACTTTTACTTTTAATAATTACAAACATTTAATAATCAATAATTAAATACATTATAGAAATTAATTTTAACATTGGACTAAAATAAATATAAAAATTAATAATAATTGTAAGGAAGGAAACTTGTAGAAATCAGTTAAATAAGATTGCTCTGTTTAAAGGCCAATATGTTTACGACGCTACTCTCGCTTTCACCTGTCCCTGAAAAATAATAAACTTATTATCATTTTAGCTGCATGAATTTAAAAACATAATGATCTTACACAGACTAGCCAAATATGCAGGAGATATTAAAGTGTACCAGGTGTCTGAGGATACAGATGCACTTAACTATATAATTATCCCAATCTCGGTATGTTAAGAAAACGGTCACCCATCCATGGATTGACTGCGACAAGTGCAGCTTAATCTCGCAGATCTATTGATCCGCGCAGCTGTTAATTAACCACGAGTTCCTCTTCTCTACAACTAAGGCCGTAGGCGATGAACCACGTTATCAAGCCCTCGGCACACTCGTCGGGTATCAAGAATAAATCGGGCATCGGGCGTTGTGAGTATCAAATACTATGGAATTTAGACTATCCTGGCACACTAAACCGCGCATCTCATGCGCGGGCATCTAGCAGCGCTTCAGGAGCATTACTAAATATCTATACCTAACTACACTAAAAGTTTTATCATTGTGACTTGCGAATATAATCCGAAGCTCCGCTCAACCCCTTGCGGAAAATAGCGTGATGCTATGAATATTGTACTAGTGTGACTGTGAGGTGCGGGTGGTTAAGTAAGGTTATACATTTTTTTTGGTTGATAAATAGATACTCAGTTGGGTTCATAATTGCTTAAATAGGATAATCTCAAGATTTTTTATTTTTAATATACTACAGTTTTATCATGTATAAATATCTATCTCTATTTTTACCTAAAGTTTTTGAAGTTAAATTTTTGAAGACTTACTGTAACAACATAATACTTACCAGTAAGTAACAAATAATTTAGGACGGGCTCCTTTAAATAAAATTGTTTTTATTCTGCTTTTTCTTTTATATTTCTCAGGAAAATGTATGCTTCAAATTGTAGAGTTCTTCTTTGGATTCCAACCAACCCGCCCAATTAACCTTATTCATTTTTTTATTCTATTCATCTGTTTGACAAATGGCAAAATAAAATTAAGTTTTTAGAACGCAAATTGAACATTTATTTTTATTCCTCTGCTTGCTGTGTGAGCAAGTTTATCGATTCATTAGAAACATTCAAGATAAATATCGACATTAATTTTAATATAGTTGAGTCAATCCCTACCGTACATTAAATAATTTGTTTAAAAATAAATTCACCAAAATAATACAAATTATCAACAACGTGACTTTTTTCTTTGCAAAATATCAAAATTAATAAAATAATTGAAAATATTCTATATTTTAAACAGTATATAACAGTTTTTCTCAAAGTGGGCGATAACGCCTCCTTGTGGGCGTTGAAGACCTAGAGGGGGGCTTTAAGGGGCCAAAAAAAAAAAATGGGGGTCGTTGGTTTGGTTTAGGGGGGCGATAGTTGATTTGTAATTTCATTTAGATACTTTATATTTTAAAATTTACTGTAATTAAATCCTACCTACAACTCAATCTCGAATAATTAGTTAATATTTCTGCCCTGTATGATGGTATATAAACTAGAAATATTTAACATAGATTTCGTAGGATAGCACGTATGCCGTACGCAATCAAGTTGTAACAAGTTTTTGTTAAATAAAGCTATTGGTGCAATCTGGTAGCAATCGGCTGTTTTATCGATACTTTTCTTAACTTGCTCAATACGATTGAGCGTCAAAAGAGATAGACGAGTTTGTGCGTGTTTGTCTTATTCCTGTCGGTGCGTGCTGTATTTAAATCCAATACAAAAGCTCGTAATAATTTTTATATTTTCATTAGTGGTTTCGCGCGCAATCTTTAAACAAGTATTTAAGTTCAACACTTTATTTACATATTTGTAAAAACAAAGCCATGTCGGAAGCAAAAAAGAAGAGACGGCAATATAGTGAAGAAAATATTAAATATGGATTCATATGGGGGGATTCAATGGGGGGATGAGTCGCTCGCGTCCGTAGGCTTCGACCACCTAATCCTAGGCCCACCCTACACGTGTCCCCCGGGTGGTGCTAAACAAGCGACAAAGCCGAAAGAACAGACTTGGCTCCTCGCCGTGTGGTAACGGCATAAAAAATACCACCCTCTACTTTCTCACCATGAGGCACAAAATAAAAGAAGTGGCCCCGAGTTCCCGGCGCCCCTTTAATGGGGCAGGGGTGCGAAGAATCTCCGGGAGGAAAACCGGCGACGAGGTTCGCCACCCGTCACGTTCTGTCTCCCGGAGGGGCGAAAAGTGGATTGCGGAAGCCCGTCTGGCTACGCTGAATGTATGTGGAGCAATGAATGATAAGATGTATGAAGTATGCGATATGATGTATGATAGAGGAATAGATGTGTTATGTGTAAATGAGACGAAATGGAAGGAAACGGAAGCACGCGGTATACATACCACTACACATGGCATGTATACCGCGTGCTGGTCTGGTGTAGATGAGACCGAGCGGGCATACAGGTAGTCGGTATCATCCTTTCAGAGAGAATGGGTCATTGTGTGAAATAGTATGAATGTGTTCACTAGGTTTTGGAATAAGATTTATGTTGATATCTCCAGTAATAATTATATTTTGATTGTTTTTAATCGTGTTGAGATGTTGTTGCAAAGATTTAGTAAATTTTTCAGTATTTGTATGTGAGGGCAATCTGTATATACCTAATATTATATGATTAAAGATTTCTATTTGTAAGCAAGAGACATACTCTAATTTTATTTCTTTTATTTTAGGTTTAAGGTAATTTTTATAGTAAACGGTCACTCCGTAATTTTGGTTAAGGACGCGTTTGCAAAATTGATAGGTATAGAATCGAACAATTACATTGACACGGTTCACACACACAAGCGTACGCACGGTTAGCTGCGGGTGTGGGAATCGTAATCAAGTAAAAACATTTTGATAATTTGAAAGATTGATTTTTTTCTCATTTCTTATACCTACAAAAATATATTAGATACGAAATACGAATAGCTGCTCCAGAGACTGCTAGGCACTAGAAGCCCACTACTAGCAGTGAGATGGTGGCTGTGGACTTTGGGCTGGTTTTGTTAGTTATGATAAGACTTTAGCTTTGGACTTGGTGAAGTGACTTGAAGGTATACTTCGGTGACAGCTACTGGAACTCCTCGACGAGTAGTATTAGGTTTGCCGAATTTGGGGTCATTTTGTTAGTCATGATGAGAGCTTACCTCCGGACTTGATAGAGTGACCTGATGGTGTACTTCGGTGACTACTGCTGGAATTCCTGGACGAGTAGAACTAGGTGTGCCGAGTTTGGCTCGTTTTGTTAGTCATGATGAGAGCTTACCTCCGGACTTGATAGAGTGACCTGATGGTGTACTTCGGTGACTACTGCTGGAATTCCTGGACGAGTAGAACTAGGTGTGCCGAGTTTGGGCTCGTTTTGTTAGTTATGATTCGACCTATGCTCCGGGCTTGATGGAGAGACCTGATGGTGTACTTTGGTGACTACTGCTGGAACTCCTGGACGAGTAGAACTAGGTGTGCCGAGTTCAAGTGTTCTTTGTGTGTTTTTATAATGTGTAAACTTAAGATTAATTTTAAGACATGCAAATAGTGAAATCAACTTATTATACTTATATCCTAGTAATAAACTTAGTAGTATATAATATACTATATCTAGTCATTATTTTTGTAATAATTGTTGTATTTGCCGTTCATCCTTAATGTGTATAATACGGGAGTTTTCATCCTTTCGTACGTAAATTTTCCCATAGGAAGTCCAGCAGAACTTATAAGATTTGGACTTAACCAGGTCTCTTCCAAGGAAATATAAGCGTGAAGCTTTGGCAGTCAGATTTTCAGATATACGACAGGAGTATCTTCAGATGTTCGTAGGCCTAGATGTTTTGCACAAATTTTTGATTTGTGTTTAATGTTGAATGATTTGCTCATTTTGAGGAAGTCGTTTTTTATTAGAGTTGAAGTCATTTCCACCACAATTGGTGTATTTTTCACTCCTTCTTTTCTTACTCGCACTCTATATATATCTTTTATCTCCGCCCTGTTTATTTCACAACCTATATTCTTTGAAAGACAAGTGACCATTTCTACTAAATCTTCTTTCGTCTCATTTTCTTTCTTTGGTACGTTCTTTGCTTCGAAACTTGCTTTTCTCATCCCTTTCTGCATATCTTCTATTTTATCTTCTAGAACAGTTACATATTTACGGTCTTCTTGTGCTTGGATCTCTAATTTTTAATTTTTTTTATATTCTTCATTCTGTGCAGTGAGGAACGGAATGGAGTTTTCTGGATATCCGCTAGTGTTGGTGCTATTTTTTTCAGTTCTTCTCCGTGCTTGCTTGTCAAAAAAATTATCAGATTTTTCATTTCTTCCTTGAATATGGAAAATTCAATGCTAATATCTTCTTCATGTCTCTTTCTTTTGCTGCGGCTTGTGACATTTTTAGTGGAGGAATTAGATTCAGCTTTATTTATTGCTGTCAGGTTTGTTTCCGAAAACGATTTATTCAAACTGGATTCCATAAATTTATGCAAGTAGACAATTATTTATTTATTTGTTATTTAATATTGTTGTGTGAACACAGCTTTATTTTCTCTTTACAAAATAGAGTATATAACGCGTACGCAATAGATTAATATGAACAAAAGCCGTCTTGGAGGGCGTGTTACGTAGTGTGATGCTTAGCCAATATCAGTACAATGGGCATGTATTTATTCCAAGATGGTGCAATGTGGGGTTCTATGATTAGTGTTTTAAAAAATTGATAGATGTGACTCACGCGTCGTTTCGGTGTACTAGGCTCGCAGACACGACGGGTTTATCTTGCCAGCTCCTCTACAAGTATGTTCTCCTATTTTTGCGATTTACTTTATTTCGGAGATTATTAATTTATCAAACGGAATTGTCGGTTGGTCGTCATAATGAAGTCAATCTCATTTTTTGTCGAATCGTCGGGACTCGACCAGGTCCACTGTCGCTGCCGCTTTTAGAAGAAAGAGTTCATCATAAAGAGTCCCTCTTTCTCCATAAAGTCGGCCAGCTTCTGGCCCCTTGGGTTCCGTTGCCCCATTCTGAATTTCCCTACTTTCAGCTCACCGTTCTGTCTTGTGCCTAGTTTTGCGTTGAAGTCTCCCATTAACACCGTATAGTGTATAGTGGGTTTTGGAGGAATGTGTGACTCTAGAGATATCCTCATATATTTCCTCCACTTCTTCATCGGGATATGCCGAGGTTGGTACTTAAACCTGTATGACCTTCAGTGAATACCGATTGGTGATTCTGAGTATAAGGTACGCAACCCTCGTCGATACACTCCCAATCTTTACAACGTTTTAACGAGAGAATTGTGGACGATAAATCCGACACCTCCTTGAGGCAGATGGTCGCACTCCCGGTGATAGAATAAGTTGCAGGATTAGAGGATTACCGTGTCCTCCCCTTCTCTTCGGAGCTTGGATAATCATATAATATTCCAGCGCAGCTTGTCTATCGCTTCTTCCAGCTCCAGGATCTTCCCGTCGTCCTAAGGGTGCGTGCGTTATATGTTGCCAGGTTGAGTCGTTGTAGGTCGCAACCGAACCTCCACCGGAGATTCTTAGGACCCCCTGCCCCGCCATTACCATGGTCGCCACCGTAGCCAGGAATAGCGGGGCCGCCGGGGACTGGGGGCTTATATTGCCATAGTTGCCACGCTTAGCGAGCGGGTTGGCAACCACAGTGTTTACTGCTATTTATCAACCAAAATAAATGTCTAACCTTACTTAATCAACCGCAAAGCCTCACGGTCACACTAGTATAATATTCATATCATCACACCATTTTCCCCAAGGGGTTGAGCGGAGCTTCTGATTATATTCCCAAGTCACAATGATAAAACTTTTAGCGTAGTTAGGTATAGATATTTAGTAATGCTCCTGAAGCGCCACTAGAAGCCCGCGCATGAGACGTGATAGTATAATTTCCATAGGATTTGATACTCATAACGCTCGATGCCCGATTCTTGCTTGATGGCCGACGACATTGTGCCGAGGGCTTAAATAGCGTGGTTCATCGCCTACAGCGTTAGTCGTAGAGAAGAGGAACTTGTGGTTAAGTGATAGCTGCGCGGATCAATAGATCTGCGAGATTAAGTTGCACTTGCCGCGGTCAGTCCATGAATGAGTGACCATTTTCTCAACATACCGAGATTGAGAGAATAGAGAGTGCATCTGTATCCTTATACACTTGGTGCACTTTACTCTGTTAAGATCATTATGTTTTTAAAATTTATGCAGCTAAAATGATAATAAGTTTATTATTACTTTATACTTTTCAGGGACAGATGAAAGAATATAAACATAGAGCATGATGAAGCCTCATAAATATATTGGCCTTTAAACAGAGCAATCTTATTTAACTGATTCCTACAAGTTTCTTTACTTAAATTATTAAGTTTACATTTTTATTTAAGTCGAATGTTAAAATAAACTTCTATAATGTATTTAACTATTAATTATTAAATGTTTGTAATTATCAAAAGTAATACTTATATGAAAAATAAAGCAGTCATTATGCACTCCGTGTCCCCGTTTTTTATTTCGCCATCAAAACATCTTATAAAATATATATAAGTATATACTTACTTAAGTATCTACCTATTTATATTAACAATATGTTAAAAAAGAAATTCCGGGGAAACTGTCCAAGGCAGTAAATATTTTTCTCCAAAGATCATAGCTCGAAAATACAACTTTCCGATCTGATTCTTGGGGAGTTTTTCCCTATATAACATTGTAGTCTTTGGGGAGTTTTTTTTATATTTATTGGTAGAGTCACCTGGGGTTTTATACATTTGAATTAAAATCCAACAAAAGACAGGTAGGTTCAGCTTATTCCCAGGAACATGTTATATAAATATTTTTTAATTATTTTACAACTATCATGGTAAAAATTTAGTTAATTTTTGAAGTTATTCAATTTCGTGCACTAAACAATTATTTTAAATATTTTTACCGCTTCCTTAACAATCATTTTTCTAAGTCTAGGGCTAGAACCATTCTTTTTGCCCAGAGCCACCCAGAGTCGTAAAGCCAGTTATAAAAAAAATAAACTTAAATGGCTTTGGGCTTGGTACCTACCGTTTCTAATATAATTTTCAATACATTTATTTCAAATATATACTAATATACCACAGAGAACATTGTATACTATATTATACAAGAAAGGAAAGGAAAGCCCACCTCTTAAAACTAAACGGGTTTTGGCGGGAACTTGACCGGCGGCGGTTTGCTGCTCTTGTATTATTGTTTAAATAATGGTTTGAAGTGGACTTTGGTATATAAAAGTGGTGCGATTTTGTGTGTTAAGTGTCTGCGCATGTGAACTATTAGTGGAAACGGTGAAACAAGTGCTCTGATGGTGATGTGATTCTCAAGATAAGGTGTCTGTCTGCTTCGGCGGCTTGAGATACCATCGCCAACTGTCAGCTGTCTGCTGGCTCAAGTTGGCGTCAAAATATCCCAAGGGCTGCACAATGTGACGCATCAACATATTGTGAAGCAGTGTACTATGAAGGATAATTATACATTATAACTTCAGGCTCAGAAGGGCTAGAACCCAGAGCCGTTAAGACAGTTTAAAAAAAAATTAAAACTAAACTCCAGTTTTTTGCTATAACTTGCTACATATTTATTTATCTATGTTTTGCTACTACTAGGTACTAGTAAACATAGTGATTATATTCTCTTTGCTATGTGAATATTATGTGAATTATGTGATCAAATAAAAAGAGTGTAATAAGATAACAAGTATATACAGGAAATCAAATATTGGACTATATAAAAAATACGCATATTAGCTGCCTCTGCTTGTGATTGCAATGATCAAAACTATTAAATTGGTTATATCCGAAAATGGCAAAGATATAGAAACTGTGAATTTAGAAACTAATACAGACCCTTCCCTTTTGTGTAAGTCTTTAGAAGAATTTCGTAAACTTGCTAATGCAGCATTAACCAAACTTATAGAGGATAGTGACGATACCGGTAAGATATTTATTTTTATGTAAGGTGCCTTGACCATTGCCAATAGTCCATCAAATCTCTTGAAAATATTTTGCAATTTGACGCATCAACGCAATGTCTTTTACGTGGCAGCTATATTACTGGTATAGTTGTAGCACGGATGGGTCAGCTCGACTGGGGAAAGACCACACTCACAGAATACCAGCATAAAATAGCAGCTTAACACTCCTGTGTTTCGTATGGTGAGTGTAGAGAACTGGAGACCCTTTTTACTGGAAACGAGGCATTCTATCTTAGTCCTCACGGGTGACAATGCATCTGAATTTTGATTCCTAATCGAGGATAGATGTATAGATGTCTATGGGCCATAGCAACCACTTACCATTAGGTAGACTGTGTGCTCGTTTGTCACCCTAATCCTATTTAAAAAAATGTAAAGATTTTTTAGGACCAAATACACGTCAGACTAGGCTATATGGACATTAATCCCCATCTGTAAATAAAAAAATAACAGCAACAGGAATATATGTATGTATAACCTAAAATCTAAGATTTCAATTTGAATTTTCTTCAAAACTACTTATTTCCTCACTTTGCAAATAGTACTATACAAAAAGGTTATTCAGCATCTACAATATCCACACTTAAATCCCTGCAAAGATTTAGATGAGATACTAATACCAACCCATTTTGGATGTTAAAGTACTTATGTATTACGTTTTTTAAAATATCTGTATGTAACACTGACAAAAACTATTGAATTGAAATGAAATTTATTTTCTTCATTGACTTAATAAAATTGAACTTCATTTGACAAATGACATTTTTATTTTTTAACATGAAAAATATTTATATTTGTATGACCATCAAAGTACTTGTACATACAGTACTAGTAAATATGATAGCACCTATCATTAAATATATGAGAGACAGTAGGTGGTGAGGTGAATGCTCATTATCCAATATACAGGGTTATTTTGCAATAACCGGTTAAATTTGCAGAGAAGGTGCAGAATAAGTAATATAGGCAAATGGTGAAAAATATTAATTAAAAAAATCTTAAACATTCTGTCCTTTTTATCTCTTAAATTTAAAATGCCTGGTAATGTATTATTTTAACTGATTTTACTGCGCACGCACACATTCGTAACGGTTGATCGGTATGCAAAATGTTGTTGCCCATAAATCGCATTCAATTTGGGATAATTTCAAATAAAAGTAGAAGTCTTATTTACTTGTATTTTCAAAAACTGCGATAACAGTATATCATTATTTATATATTTGAATTTAAGTTGAATATTTGGCTCTCTTTGAAGAATAACCCTGTATATAATAATATATAAATGCCAGAAACTAATGTTAAGTTCCTGTGAGATCATTGCACCCACACAAACTCAAATGCGCAAAGTACGATTCAGGTCAAACTGAGTTCCATGTAGACTTGTCCACATGATGAAGTGCGATTCTAAAGGGATTTCATCTCACCCCCCATCACTTTAGATTGTGATAAAGCTTAAAACTTACCAAATTTAACATCTTATCCTCATTTCTTTGATATTTTTTTCATTGAAACTACTGATTTCCTCACCCCTCTCCACTCGCGGGGATTTTTCCCTCTTCCCCCTAACCCACCACCTCCACTATGACCATTATAGATCAACAAAATTGTCTTTTCAAAAATTAATTCACAATTCAATGTTTCTAAAATATATATGGAAGTCTGATATGATTCTCACTTCATTCTCCCTACCTCTCTCTTCTCTCTATTTCTCCCACTCTTAAACCCATTACAGGCAATATAATATATATAATTCTTTCAAGCATTGAAATATAAATAATTGTTAATTTTGCAGCAGATTTTGTAGATGAAGATACAATTAGTGAAAATGAGGAAGATAAAGTTTGCTCAAACACCAAAAAAAGGAAGAAAAAGAGTTAAGTTAAGATGTGTATTTGTTTTATGCTAAGATTTTCTTGTGATTCTTGATAAACTTTTTGTTATAATCCTTGAGTTTTATTTTTAATACCATCAAAAGTTTATTCCATCAAACATAAACCGCTGATGGTGACGATGATAATGTATTTCTGAGTTGTGTCTTGTGTCATCTATATTCATACATGTTTTGGCTTCAACAAGTTTGAATTGCTTTATAGTGAACATAAAGTCCATTTAGGGCCTCATGACAACATATGTAGTCAAGCAATGGCATTCTTCTTGCTTATAATATTTAAAAAAAATATAACTCTTCATAAATATTCAGAGTCAACTTCAAAGAAATCTAGTTTCAAGCAAAAGCGGTTTACATTTGACGAATTTAACGTGTAATATACGTACAAAAAACATACGTCCAGCGGAGAATGGCCATACGGATCATACGAGGATACCGCACTATATCCTTTGAGGCGGCGACAATCATGGCTCGCTTTCCACCGCTAGATATACTGGCGGAAATGGACGCGAGGGTGTACCTCCGAATCCGTGGCCTCCGCCAGAGCAGTGGTAGTGTGCAATTGAGCACACAGTAGGTTGCAGGAACGACAAACGCTCTGGCGACATGGCGCACTCGACTCGAGGAGCGCTATGAACGCAAAAACGTCATTGGAGCAATCCTGCTGGTCTTCGAAGCCTGGATGCAGCGACGAGCAGGAAGACTCACCTACAGACTTATAAAGATAATTACCGGGCATGGGTGCTTCGGTGATTATCTGTGTAAGATCGGACGCGAGGCGACGGCGATGGCGGACTGCTTCCACTGCGGTGGACAGGACCAGGGCTCCGCTTCCTATACGCTCGCAGTATGCCAGCGTGGGGCGATGCTGAGCGGGGTTTCGGCGTGGAGGGCCGTAGCCACCTTCTGTGAATCTGTTATGATTCAGAAGGAGGCTTCTGAGCGGGATCGGGAGAGGACGGATCCCGCTCGGGAGACGACGTCGCCCAAGGCGTTCGTCACGGCCCTCCTCTTGAAAACGGTGTTTCCAGAAACGGGGCCCCCGGGGTTGCGGACGCTCGGGGCGGGGGCCTCGAACGCCTAGTTATGTAACCCCCGAGGAGGACGATGACTCGGAAGTGGTCTCGAGACATCGTGGTAGCACTGCGAGGGTGCTGGGGGCAGCAAGTACTGCCCCCGGGACGTGCTATTAGTGTAGCAAAGCGATGGAGGGGCCCCAGTTGCGTTCCGAACGGAGATCCCGGGACCCCTCGTAATACGCTGATGGTGACCACCGTGGGGTTTTAGCCGGTAGAAGTCCGGCATAACCTTCTCGTTCGAATGGTATCCATGAGGATTTCCCCACGAAAAAAAGAGGCTTATTGGTAACCTTGATTTGGTTGAAAAAAAATCTTGTCATTTGGAAGTAAGTGTCGGCGCAGAGTAGTCACTTGGAAGGGAAGGCTAAATTGGCCTCTAAAAAGCTTGGCATACTCAACAGAGCGGGGCAGTATTTCATGCAGGCACACCGATTCCAACTTTACAAGGCGCAGGTTCGGCCACACATGGAATACTGTTCTCATCTCTGGGCGGGGCTCCCTAGTGCCAGCTCCTTTCACTGGACAGCATCCAGCGCAGAGCGGCTCGAATCGTCGAGGAACGAGTTCTCTCTGATTGGCACTGATTTGCATTTTCTATCGCGTTTACTGTGCGATTTACTAGGAGCTTTCTTCCTCGCACGACTTCTTTGTGGAATTATTTACCACCGGCGATTTTTTCGCACCGATACGATTCAGGGATCTTCAAGAAACGAGCTTACTTCTTTTTAAGAGGCCGGCAACGCACCTGCGATTCCCCTGGTGTTGCAGTTGTTCATGGGCGGCGGTTGACATCTATCATCAGGCGAGTCGCATGCTCGTTTGCCCCCTCTTCTAAAAATAAGCCAGCCTCTCTGTATTTTATAGGATGCATTTTAGAGAGTGTGCGCAGAATTTACATGCTTTAATTACGCCCTCTCCTTTCCACCATCGGACAACCAGGTGGTCCGCGGGTCTTCACCCTTCTTTGTTGTCGATATTCCCGCATTGGAGCCAAACGGTTTGCTTCGTCTTTCGTAATGCGTAGAGCAAAATAATGGAGTGGCGGCGTCTGCTTTTTCGTCCGATTACAATCTGGGCGTATTCAAAGCAAGTAGGTATTACCATTTACCTTCTAGCAATTCATCACCACTAACTGATGATTGTGGTCAAGGTCAAGTACTGGTTTATAATAAGTAAAAAAATATCTTAACTATTTCACTGTCCCATGAGTTATATATGAACATTTCAATTGTTTAACTATTGTGTCTATTTCTCGGACAGGGAAGTTGTTAATTATTGCAAATAGGTACTTAAAATACATAGTAAGTTTTATACTTACATAAAATTTCGTCTTTTTCCAATAAAACAAGCAGTTACTTATTTTACTTATTTATTATTTTTAGATTCCAACTTGTATTCATACTCTTGTATTTACATAATATTCAAAAATATTTACACTATAATATCTAGGATACCGTAATATGTCTTCAGATGGCGTTTTAAAAGTTTATCTTTGTATTGTTGTACTTTTATGTACGTTATTAATTTTGTCACATGATTTAAATAAAACATATTTCGACGTAAAATTTTGTATTTTTTTAAAATATAATAAAATAAATACTTAATTTATATCTCTATATTAATATTCTATATCAATACCATATCTACGTATAAGGTCCCTATTGTACCGAGACGCCATGGCAGTGCAATCAGGTAACGCAACTAACAAAATGTCTGCATACATTTCAATTTAGGAAGGGGTACCACACCAATCTTTCTTGGTTGGGCAAAGGGCAACCAATTTGTGACCAGCACCGGCGCGTCGATAGTAGGTATACAGAAAATTACTGGGTGGGTGGCTCAACCGCGCTGGTCGCGCTTCCAGTCAAATGAATATATTTGTTTACGGCGTCTCACACGGCTGCCAGTAGCCACAGTTTAAAGACAGCTCTCTTTAAACTGTGCAGTGGCGCTACCACGGTTGCCCAACCGTGGCGTCTCAGTGTACGAGTATCAGCGACCTTAAGGTACATTTATTTATATAGCGGAATGTTTTAATCACAGTGATAATATACTAAATACTTATAAGGCAATAAATTTGACTAATTTAATTACTATTATTTTATGTGATTTAAAGAAAAGCCTTATTAGGCTTTTTAATACAACCTATTTGAGGTGAAAATTCACAAAGACATTATTATGATTACGAATAGGTAAATTATTCTTAATTATGTATCTTAATCACATAGTTTAATCGAACAAAAAGCAGTATAACTGAGTGGATTTCTGTTTGTATGATTGGGTACAAACTCAGACTAAAAACGAAATTCAAATAATAAATACTGATATTTCACACGTTCATTCTGAAACCAAAATATGAGTTTTCTTTTGGAGGCTCATTATTTTTTATTTATTATTTTACATTCATGTATTTCATATACTTTACGTGATTTAGATTCCTGTACCCCATTTACAATACTTCAATTCATTCCCCAGAGGCCCCTTAGAAATTGATTTGCCACTACGCTATCGCAAAGTACACTTAAAAACGGGGACAATTTTTATTTGTAACGATTCATTCCATCTTAGACCTCAGGGGTGACAACGCATAGCTGCATAATATTGACTCTTAATCAAGGATAGATGTAGGTGTATACTTAAAGAAAACGCTTACCATCAGGTGGAGCTGGAGTGTGAGTCACATGAGGAGTCAAATTGAATAGAGGCGCGGATAAGCGACGACTCGGGTTTGGCAATAAATGTGTCAAATGAAAAATTCACATTAAAAAAATAGCAAAAATATACAGTCACGGCAAAAAGTAGTGATTACTGTTTGGTCACAGCGCTCGCGGCGGTCATGGCGGCGGACAACGGAAACTAGCCATCTGTGCACGACAGGATTAGATTAGTGTACTCTGAGGCGCAAACTCAGGTGCACTCCCCTATTCCCTATTCCACACTCATCTCTCATTGCCCGATGGAACTTCTGGTATATACAGTAAGTATTATTTATAGATGTCACGGCACTCCGACACGACCGGAGGAAGACCAGGCGCAGGACCAACGGCGGGCATCGCAACATTAATAATATATAAAATAAAATAAATCTAAGTTTTCTTAAAAAGTGCCCCGAAAATTCAACAAAAATTTAAATAGAGAAAATCAGGAAGACTTAAATTGTGTATAAAAAGTAGCAATGCAAATAGAATACGACTTTATTTTTCTAATAATATGACAAAAAAACACACACTTCTTGTATTTTTGTTATAAATGTTTGTTTGTTTGTTTGTATCCTATGTCAATTTTGTATAATTTCAGGGCTTAAGAATGTCCACAAACAGTTCTACTTCTTAAACAATGGGAGGAAAATGACAAGCTTTAAACCATTTATATTATACATATTTATCATTCAAATAGTAAGTAATAATAATTGAATAATTAGACGCAGTAAGGAGAAAAAGCCAGAAAAAGAATACGAAATAGCAAAAATCCAATATTTAAGATTATCTGATGATTTTGCATACTTAAAAATTCAGTTTTAGCGAAGCAATTCTGATTCGGATTGATTCTTGTGAAGTTTTACTGTCTGATTGGTAATACTAAGTATTTGGAATTCCTTATTCTGTTTACAGGCTCCATGTCTTATGTTTTGGCCGGAGTAATAAAATGAAGAAAATAATTATTTTAATTTGTCATAATTAGTGAATTATAGGTACATATTACATCACTGGTTTATTATAATATTTGTATCACTATTTTGTCTCTTCTAGTGTGTTCTTATATGTTTGTGATCATATATATTATTAAATGAAGTGTTACTGTAAATCTTGGAATTACTAACTTTAACAAAATGTTTGGTATGCCCGATGATTAATTTTAAAATTATAATATTACAATAATAAATAATAATATAATTGTTACATTCTTAACTCGTGAACAACAGATCTGTTTGTACTTGAAATATCTATTACCCATTGAATTCGAGTATAGAAAACTATGTTACTATTACAAGAGCACAGTTTGAGGTCGAGTACGTATACGTCTTGTAATTTAATGATAATTATGATGAAAGAACGTCTCATTTTATTATCTTTTTGTCTTGTTTATTTTTGATATCACCAAACGGGAGCACTCTTTTATAAATAATAGGTACATATTACAAGCGAGTATGCTATTTTAACTTAAGACTAAAGATAAATGTGTATATAATCGACTAGTCCATTGTTGTTTTGTCATCAGGAGGTTCGGAATCCGAGCAGCATATTTCACAACCGTTGACGCCACAATCACACATTGATGTTGGGCGTATTGAGTTACGGAATTTCTGAAAAGGCAATATGTTATTAAAAATAAGAATCCCGAATGAAGTAATTAAAAGAAGATTTACAGTTAATTTACGATTATCACGTTTCTATTACGTTCATCAGAATGTACTTTAAGCAAGCGCTAATTTTTTATGCAAGTGTAGTGTAGTTAGTCTTTAGGCTTATTACCATAATCCTACGACCTTAGAGTGTTCTATGACTCTTAAGTACCTTAGAGTATTCATAACTCTTAAGCCTACGACTAATCACTTCAAAATCCAAGTCGTTTAGACCATACTAGATCACAAAGGAGCAGACAAACTAAAAAGATATTAAAATACAATAAATGTAAATAAATAGAATGTAAACAGTAAAATATACATAATATACAAACATAATACAACATAAAAATATGTAAATGGACATTTAAACAAACAGTTTAAATAAAATAAAATAAACTATTACGCAACACACTAAGCACTAGATTACTACTAAGTAACTGATATTTTTAAAGCTGTGATGGTGAAGGCACTATACTTACATACATTTCATTTGCACACTGGACATACAATCAGACACGAAACAATTACTTGTAGACAATATAAATAATAAAATACGAGTAGGTATATAGTTCCGTGCAAGAATCTGACCCTCGGCCAGAAGCAGCACAGCCACATTTTTAGCCATTGTGCCATTGTGCATCCTGTCATGATTTCATGTCAGCCTCTGGGTAGAATAGCTGGCTTAATGATGCAACTTCTTTTCCTCTTTATGCTTATGAAGTACTTACTCTGACAAAATCACTTGCTCATGTAGAACGAAAAAAATCGAAGCGACAATCACTAACGACTTTTTACAACTAACTACTAACTAGACTATTTAATTATTGATTCTTGATCGATGATAGATGTTGATGTGTATGGGCTACAGCATCCACTTACCATCAGGTAGACTGTGTTTCGTTTGTCACTCTAATTAAAAAAATGTAGATATAACAGTTATTTAGTATTTAACACTACTAGTTTTGAAGCTCGTTTTATGTGTCAGTCTGCAGTAGCCTGCCACTTAACAGATTCTGTTAGCTCTATAACTTACCTAATGAAAAAAAATACTATTACATGGAATGATTGGAATAGAATTTAAAATGCTGATGATAATTAATAAGCGTACTTCTCTCCAAGTGTTCCCTGGTGATCTTATAATGACGACGACAGCATACACTGGAATGCATAGTAACGACATTGAAGCTATTGTCCAACCGAGGAATTGTGCCCACGCTGGATACTGGTAATGTCGATAGCTGGGTGGTGTGTAGTCGACAAGGCTGGCTACCCAAAGAGCCAGCAATAAAGCTGGTGAGGCCACCAGCCAACAGAAGCGAAAGTAGAAAGATGGACAACGACCTAAAATTAAAAATCTTTTATTTTTATTCATTTTCGGTGCTAAATCGAGACGTGTTTGGACTTTAGACCTGCATTTGTCATAAATTCTTTATTTTTTACCAACATCATGTGTATAATGTATGTAAGTATACTATATTCATTACGTACATTACAACGTCATGATTAACCATAACAATAGAATATTATTATTGTTTAAGCGGATTTCCGATTAAAGCTGAATAACACACGAACAAAAGGTTTTGTCTACTTTAAGCATTGTTTCCTTGCGCTACATTTAAATAATTCTGTATGAAATACATACGCTATTTTTTTTAATCAAAAGACAAGTATAATAAAACAAAATCAACATCATCATAATCATCTAACAGCCAATCAAAGTCTACTGCTGAACATAGGCCTCTCCCATATTTGCCTTGTTGTATTATTTTGTATTATGGTCGAAATTCTGGAAGATTTCGGCACTATGCGGTCATTGAGACCTCGAAAGTGCCCAGTGCCAACGGATAGGTCTTAAGATGAACATGGACAAGAAAAAGATCATGTGTAATATCCATGTCACAACTATGACGGTAGTAGTTGGAGCGCTCGAAGTTGATGACGAGTATGTTTTTACCTCGGACAAAGTGTCCGACTATGTAAGTATAACTTCGATTTTGAGGTCAATCGATGTATTCAACTGAGCTGAGCAGGGTTCGGAAGATGACGATAGATCTCGTTACGTATATTTCAAAATTTATACATCTATACAAATAAATAAAATTGAAGTGTCTGTTTGTAATGTCAAAATAACAGCTTTTTACAAAATTCATATGAAAGTATATACGGTACTTTAACAAAAACACAATTTTTAAAATTTTTGCTGTTCGTTCCGGCTAACCTCGGAAAACGCTGGACCGATTTTGACGGGACTTTCACCAGCATATAGCTGATGTTATAAGGAGTAACTTAGGATATTATTATAGAAAAAATATTAGGGTTCCACGCAAAAAAAATAAAACCCTGAATTACACGCGGGTGAAGTCGCGGGGAACAGCTAGTTTGAAAATAAGAGTGTACAATCAGTGCGTGTTACCAGTGAAGGATGGATCTGAGACGTTTTCCTTCACCGCCGGTGGTATTAGGAAGCTTAAGTTCGTTTAGCGAGCTATGGAGACGGCTACTATGCTGGGAGGTTCTCTGCATGATAGAATTCGTAATGAGAACCAGATCAATGGGCCGGCCATATAGATAGATTTGACTGACAACTGATTACCCGATAAGGAAAAAAGTTATCGATGGACAAGACCGTTAAGCGGAGTGTAAGGCCCCCTCTAGAGTGCGCGAGAGAGTGACGACTTGGTAAAACATGCAGGAAGTCGATGGATGCAGGTGGCGCAGGGGTCCTGAGTCAGGACGTCACAGAACTTAGTCGTTCCTTTGGAGAGTCCTATGTTCAACAGTGGACTTGTGAAGGGCTGAAATGATGATGATACGGAAGATGGAATCATAAGTCCAAACGCGTAATAAAAATGGCATTTAACGTACCTGTCATCTGTTTAATATTTCGGGATAATCTGCCTACGCCGTAAAACCAAGCAATGGCAACCACTTCGAAAAATGCTAAATATGTAATGCTAAGGGATGCTGCATAGTAGTCCATAAGTTGGAATACGTATATGCCGCTTCTAATAATGTGCTGTATCCCAAATACTAAGGAGATAATGCACACACATAAAACTAACAATTCATGATACACGAGTCGTTTGCGTATCATGTCAGGAAATCCATCTTGTATTGAAGTAACCACTACTTCGACAATAGCAAACTGAAAATAAAAATAAAATAAGAAAAAAGAAAAACGAAAAACAGAATAAATTGAACTAAATCTATGATAATGAGTATGTTACCTGACTGTTGAGACCCAAACACAAAAACATAAAAAAGAACAGTACTGCCCATAATTGTGGTGCTGGCATCTTAGCAATAGCTTGAGGATATACAACAAATAATAAACCAGGACCTGAAATAAAACATAATAATTTTAATTTATTTAAACTGCACTTTGCATACTTTTCTTTCTAATCGATGTAAGTTTATAACGTAATAAACTTAAACTTACTATCAGCAATGACGTCCTTAACACCAGTGTTCTGTTCAAATGCTATATTTCCAATCGTGGCAAATGTAAATATTCCTACAATGAGGCTTGTTATTGCATTTACTAAAGATACCGCTACAGTATCATGAAGAAAATTGTTGTCGAAGCGGTTGTATGATGCAAACATGATCATAGAGCCAAAAGCAATGCCGATTGAATTAAAAATTTGAGAAGCTGCGTTAACCCACGGCCTAGATTGCTTAAGAAGTTCCCAGTCTGGCTTAAAGAAGAATCTTAGCCCTTTATCAGCGCCATCCAGTGTCAGCGATCTCCCCAGAAAAACGATAATCAAAAGAAATGGTAGTGTTGTAGTGATGTAACGAACTTTGGCAGAGGATTTGATACTTTTCCAAAGGGCGAAATACACTAATACCCACGCGCATATTAAACAGGCCGCCAATTCCCATCTCATGCCACCAGGGAATTCAATGCCATCACTCATGTTTAAAACCTTTTTCCTGAAAATAAAAAAGAAAGTGTTATCAATGTATTATATAATATTGAATAATTGAATAATTATAATAGTTACACTTCTTTAATTTCAACAGAATCCTTTACAATGCTTTATTTTTTTATTATTTTCGCGCACACTGTTTTAGAACTGATTATAAATAAAAATAAATTAACAGTGGCGTAGCAAGGGCGGAAAAAGCAAGCGGCAGATTTCACATTTGTCTTTCCCCGTCTTTTTTTTAAATGATGCCATTAAAAATCTCAAAAATTCTGAAAATTTGCTTCTTTTGAATACTTTTAATTAAATATTACTAACATCTAGCACTGAAAGTTCTGAAAATAAAGATAATCTGCACAACGCTCTTGCCAAACATAAAGATAACTATAAAAAAAAACATTATTTTGTTACATTCATTTTTAAATAATATACAAAGACAAGACTTTTACCGATTATACATTTTTTTTATTTACTTCGAAAATGAGGTGAGGGGGTCCTAGGGATGGAACTTTTGACTCTAGCGACCTCGGACGGCAGCGTCCCGTACTACACCACTGATTGTTATATTATACTTAAGTAATTAAAGTTGCATTCTTACTCGAAAAATTGTTCGGTGGGTGTTTGCGAACCGTTGGGCTTAGTATGGTTATGGAACGGGACCCAACATTGTGCGTTATTCCAACGATTTGAACAGCTGGCCCATGGAACTTCTGACTTGAACGACGTAAAGAAGTAGTATATGGCCCATGCTATTATTACCGCGTAATACGTGGACATTAGAAACGAGATCACCACGCTTGCCAGACCGGCACCTAAAATGTTTACGTATTTAATTAGAAGTATTATGCAAATATTTTGAGCTAAATTACATTTTAATTCATATTTTTAGCAATATTAAAAATATAAGTAAGTATTAAAAAAGAAAACTATATCAATTTACTACCTATTTAAAGATCATATTATGCATCTTTCTTATATTATTATTAATAAAGTTAGATATATGATTAAAATTTAAGTACCCTTATAAATATTAATAGTGAGATTCGACCAACAGACAAAATTTATGCCTGAGGATTCGACTCGACTAAAATAAATACCTTTAAATAGTGGGCATATTTGTGAAAGCGCGCCAATAGGACCATGCGCCGTGTATTGACCCACAGCTAATTCCATAAAAAGCATGGGTACGCCGCATACAATCAGTATTATGAAGTAAGGTATCAGGAAAGCACCTGTAAGAAATATTCGTTACTTATATTATATTTAAAAATATGTATTATATTAGATATACCTAATATGGTTTAAATAAGTATTAGTATTAAGTAGCCAAGGTTTATAAGTTTTCAAAGCATAGCATGCAAAGCTGATTGTGCTCTCTTTATTATTTAATTAATTTTCCAGGTTAAATACGAATCTATATAGAATAATTTCACCGATTGTACAAGTGGTATGCATTTCTCCGTGTAGTAGCATTGTAAGAATATCCACTATCCACATCGTCCCGTATAAGAGGCGACAGAGGGAAATTGAAACAGGAGATGTGTAGTATCTTCCTGATATCTCAAAATAATAAAAAACCAACCCCGCCTGCCAAGCATGGCAACTATGGTAAAATCCCCCCTATGAAGTAATTTATGTTGGATGATATGTTTAACATTGTAATTTTATAGGCTGTAATGGATGAATGATGCATTTCCCATATAATCTGATATTTAAGGTATGTTGTGTCTTTTCTGTGGTTTTAAATAGCTCTAGTTTTTCTATAGTTAGCATAAAGTTATTTGCATTAAGCCAACGAAAAAATGCTAAAAGAGCTCTGTTTAGTCTGTCATTCAAATCACTAGTGTTTTGTGCCGATATCACCGCATTTGTATCGTCTGCAAAAACTATAAGCTGGACTTCTAGTAAAGAGTAGTACATGAAGGCGATAAAGTAATTAGTAAATATGATGAAGCTCCAAAATGCCCCAAAATTAAGCCTTGTGGCAGTCATCTATTATATTTATATTATTTAGATTTAAACGTCTTTTCATACTTCCTTGGTACACTTTAGTTCAACATATTGTAGTCTGTTTTCTAATTTAAATAGATGTAGGTGTAGGTTAATACTTTATGATCCACCGTAGGTATCAAAAGCGGAGCTCAAATCCAAAAACAAATCAGTTATACTTTCTTTTTCTTCTTTGTCTGGTATTCTTTTTTTATAGAATAAGATGGTAAGTGGATGCTGTTGCCTATAGACATCTACATTTTATTCTCGACTAGCTTTTTACCCGCGGCTTCGCTCGCGTGGGCTTGAATTTAGGAACATCATTAAATGCTGTTCCGAGCCAAATTAATTTAGCGAAATTCGATCACTTAGAGTCACCTCGGTGTCTGTGTTTCTGTGTCTTTCAAAGATTTTTTTTGAATTCTAAAAGACTATTAGACGTAGATGATTGATTTTTGGCATAGATATAATATGCTACAAGAACACGTGAATATATATGTCTAGAAACACCTACTATTTTTTAATCGGGCGTGTGTCTTCCGATGTATCTATAAAATAGGTAAATTGTCTTGGAATCAAAATTTATTATTATTATTTACATTTTACTCTTTACATTCATTCATTATTAAAATTAATTTAGTTTTAGTTGTTTGAATTTCATGGTCTTCTATCAATTTACGGTATAATGTTTATTTGAATTATTTTATTCATATCATTGGTCCTATTTAATATTGATTGGCACCTTAAAACAGATGTAGATATTTTTTTAAGGTCGAGTAGACTTCAAAATTCATTAATGCAGGTCTATAATTATATATACTACACATGGAATAAAACTAATGTTACGGATTTTATCACGTTTAATTTTAACTTTTTTGAGTGGGGTTTTTTTTACGCATCTTTGGATGAAAGTTCCACAAAAACCCGCGTAAAAGAACATATCGTTGATCTTAAGCAACGACGCTCCGGGAAGTCTAAAGTATGTTAACATGTTTAGTATCGTCCCAACCATTTTTTGTTGATAGACAACAAATCCTTGCAATAGACGACGGGACGATTTGAGGTTGCTGATTCTCTTTCACCGCCACAACACAATATAATGGTTGGGACGATACTAAACATGTTGACTGACTGACATACTTTAGACTTCCCGGAGCTTTGGTGCTTCACATCAACGATATGTTTTTACGGGTTTTATGGAACATCAGATAAAAAACACGTAAAGTTAAAATTAACGTGAAAATCCGTAACATTAGTTTTATTCCGTAGTATACATCATTGTAGAACTGCATTTATGAAATTTTGGTCTCGAACGTAAAAAATATCTACCTGGTGCCAATCGCCAGTGGGACCAATGAATAAAATATCTCAAATAAACATTATACCATGATTGATAGAGACCATGAAATCATTATTATGTTAAAACTAAATTAAGGTTTAATTATGAATGAATGAAGTAAATGTAAATAATAATAATAAATTTTGATTCCATGACAATTTACCATTCTTTTGGATACATCGGAAGACACGCCCGATATAAAAAAATAGTAGGTGTTTCTAGACATGTATGTTCACGTGTTCCTGTAGTATATTATATATATATGCCAAATACCAATCATCTACGTCTAATAGCCTTTTAGAAAAAAAAAATTGACAGAGATAGAGACACAGACATCGAGGTGACTGTAAAAGTGATCGAATTTTGCTAAATTCGGCACGGAACAGTATTTAATGATGTTCTAAGTCAGCTCACGCAACGAAATATCGCTAATATACATAATTTCTTGAAGACATTAAATATCTTAGCGAATTCGTTATCTGGCCATAAGCAGCCCTCTTCTTAATTCATTAAAAGGCTTCTTTTGCAGTATCTTATACAGTGTTCAAACAATAATAAAGAAAGTCGTACTTATTCACAGACATAGATCTAGATTTATCATTCAGCTAAAACGTCTCGGGCTCCCATCCCCTAAAATAATAGTTGTCATTTTCATTTTATAATCCTTAAATAGCTCAAATTGAAAACTTTATTTAGCAATTAATTACGCCTTCTTACTAATAAATTATACAATATTCTCATTCTGAGATAATTTTGTAACTAAAATAATTAGAAACCCTCTTCTTTATCAAATAAGAAAAACTGGAAATTATCTAGGTAGGCTAACTAATTATAAAATTTTTGATTCTTAAACGACTTACGCTCTTCATACATTATGTGAAATTACCCCCACAATATACGAATCATCTATTCGTAGAATTCAGAAAAGCTTTGAAATTTTGTTTGAGTACTTATTTGGAATTCTAAAGTATTGTCAAAATATGTTTTCGACTCTGGAGACGCTTGAGAAATAATTCGTCATCATTGAAAGAAAAGCACGAAATAAATTATTATTCAGTCTGCTTTGTTTAGATTATAGAAGCAGTTATGTATTTGAAACAAAACTCAATTAAAGAAATATTTAGCAAATGGCAAGCAATACTTCCTAAATTTACTCAGTCGTAATAGATGTTTCTCATGTTTTTATCATACATGTAGTGCTAAATGTGGCATTGTTCTAGTTCGTTGTAATGCCGTAATTACAGTTCCAATTGTATCCTTCATATCAACGAATTGACCTACAGGAACTGTCGTAATTAAGCTGGCTATTTGCTAAAAGGATTATTTGGGCACGTGTCGCAGTCATTTGAGACGCTTTGTGAATTGCCATTATGGTTATGACTAAGTATCTATACGTCGTTCAAGGCGTTTGACTGTTAGAGAGACAAATCCAAGGAAACGTATTCTCAGACATGCAGGTTTCCTCACGATGTTTTTCTTCACCGCCAAGCACGTGACAAATCAGCACTTAAAATTGCAATTAACAATTTCATTGGTGCCGGCGGGGATCAAACCCGGGTTGTCCGCGTACTGTTAAATTTACAGTGAGCGCTAACCATCTGAGCTACCACGGCTCCTAATATAATGATTAGATTAACATAAACACTGATATTGTTTATGTTAATTATTAAAGATTTGCTCCTTATTTAAAGTGTTTTAAAATGACTAATATTTATATCTATTTTTAAGTACTTATAATTTTAACAATCAGTTGAACTTGTAATATCTTGTGATATGATTGAAAATCCAGATAGGGGTATGAAGTAACAAAAACTATTGGTAAAAGAATGAACATGAGTAATATTAATGTGACTACATTTTCTTATGACGGTAGGATTATCGTTTATGAAGAGCTGACTAATAGTTAAACGATGTATGATTTCTGTGAAATGACACGAAATGATAAGGCATTCAAATATCTTTATGATAGATACATTGTAAAATATTAGGGTGTAACAAAAGTGAGAACAAAACATTACAGTTATTACGACGGCGCCGTGGCGCAGTGGCTTAGCAACGAGTTGCAGCACGAATTGGTATGACATACAAATAATTGTTCCGGGTCTGGATGTTTGTCCTTGTGAAATTTATGTATGTAAACTACCCTCATGATACAGGAGAAAATCTTAGTGTGGTGGTAACGTTTAAAAAAAATAGAATAGAACACAATGACGCATACAGGCGGATCAACAAACGAAGCTTATATCACGCGAACAAACTTTGCATCTATATGATATAAACTAAACACGGATTGTTGGCCGGTCGAGATTTCCTCTTTATTATCCATGCCCTAACAGGTCTATCACCTTCTCATCCTCTGACCAAACTGAGACTAATATATAGGATTTCTAACATGTATTTGTTATTGTAAATATTAAAATTAGTAATATAATTATACGTATATTAATTAAACATTAATTTAAATTTTAGTTGTTTAATTGTAGTTTTTTGTAAATTAGAACTTTTCATAAGTGCTTAAAAGTGAGCATATGTAAATAATAAATAATAAAAGACTTTAATAATAATATTTTATCGGTTCAAAAGTCATTTGAAATGTTGTGACATTATTACAGGTACGTACGTACATACTATCCATGGTATAAATCAGATTTTAGTCAAAGCTCGATTTACAACTATAATTTTTGTGCTAGGATTTTCTTTTTGGAAAATTTGTATGTTTATTTGTATGTCTGGTACCTACGTACCAGAAAAACAGTTCTGAATAAAGATTGAAGCTTAGTTGTAAAAAGTTTATAATTTTTTCCGATGGAACTTAACCGTCAAAGAATTTATAACAATTTCCTTTAAATACTGTAAGCCCCACAGTTTAGCTGCAGTAGGCAATGAAGTTTACACTACTTACTACTTGAAACGTTGTAAGCAGAGGATCTCCACACACCACGCGTCTGGTTGTCATATGGTGGAATGCTGAGGGAGAATTTTCAACCATGAAGTTCCTGCTCTCCGAAATCCTATAGAATACCGAGAGACTGGCTCCTCTGTGCCTGTGCTCAGTTTCAGCTTCAACCAAATCGAAGTCACCAATAAGCCTCTAGGCTCCATTGAGTCCGACGCTACTATGTGGCTCGACCGGTCTATATAACAGGTAAGAAGCTGTCTCGGTATAAATTACCGCAGCGCCTTTGAAAGGACACCTAGTATTCAGAGAAGTTTTTTCTACTATCGCTAAAAGTTGAGGATCGAAATCTCAAACTTTAACAACTGAAAGCGGCCAGTGCACCTCAAAGTTACATCCTGGAAAGTAAGAGCCAGCGTGAGCGGGCTCCTTTTTGCGGTGAGTTTTAGAGACACGCTTGTGCTTTAGTAGTGTTAAATTTCCCATCATTTCCCTATTCAGAGACTACTTACAGTGTAAGGTTCGTATGCTCTACCACGGCTTCTCTTTCGGACTGAATATCCCCCTGGTTGGTCTCTCCAAAACTGTGGTGAGATACCATATGCGTGTGTCGTCTGCATACCAATAGTCCAGTCAATTAGACAAGGGCATATGCCCAAAAGACCAGTGTGCAATATCAGAGATCAAGGGAAACAGCAAGTGATCCCATATGATCTTGACGGCCTCGCCACATATGTGAGTGGCATACGCTAAAATGTCCTCAGTCGACCGATTTCGGTGAAACCGTACTGGCAGGTCGCTGCGGTGATTTTTCTGTTCTAGGTATGCCATGAGGCCGACGTTTAATATTATATGCTCTATGATCTTACAGAGCATGGAGGAAATCATGAAATTATATATATACACAATGTTGTATTAGTTCCTGCCTTAATGTATGGTAGTGAAAGTTGGGTGTGGCAAGAAGCACCAGAGTAGAAAAAATGATGTAGAAATGCGATGGCGTATGTTAGGGCTGAATCTAAATGACAGGGTGAGAAATTGTGTGATAAGAGAAAAGTGTGGCGTACAAGATGATTTTGTGATCAGGATTAAGAAAGGTATGCTTCGGTCGTTTGGTCATGTAGAAAGAATGAACGAGAAAAGAGTCACAAAGCTTTGTATTGCAGAAGTGAATGGCAGAGTCAGGAAGGGACGCCCTAGACGAAAGTTTATCGACCAAATTGGCGATATATTGAAGATGGGCCTTATTTAATAGTAGCCTTAACTGGCGAGCATGTAGATATGCGTAGGTATATGGATGTAAAAGAAGCAAGAGAGATGTTAAATGGAAGTCCGTAGTCTCTGCCTACCCCTCTGGATGACAGGTGCGATTGTTTATGATATTAAGATTATTACGAAATTATACTTCGCCTTGTTACACCTGTGTATTTTGATATCAAATTTTATATATAAAGCAATAAATCATTTGATATCTTGAGTGGACGAGTGTGCGGCGTGACGTATCGGTTTGCAGAAAGCATCATCTGTAATTCACACCAAGCCGTATTGTTGTTCCTGCGATATATTACACAATTAGCGTCAGAAGACAAACAACTAGGAGCACGATTTGGCATTGCTGTGGAAAATACTTTTTGCTTGATTTTGCGCTTTTAGTGGTGTTCCACTGAAAGTAAAAATATGCGGCAAATTAATAAACATTATTTTAGATTATTTTTTATTCTCCACTCATTATTATTTTAAAAGTGAATTGCAGAGCGTGAGTCTTTTACAACGTGAGGTGAGATTTGTAACAATTGGTACAAAAATTGTACAAAACATACACATTTAACGCGTCATTCGTGCCAGAGAGTTCAGTGTGGCGAATTTATTTTTGTGTGGGATATTTACATATCTGTGTTTATTAAAATTAATACATAAAATATATTAAAATAATAATATTATAGTACAAGACTACACATAGAATGTGTTTGATAAAGCTGATATCAATATGG
Source organism: Parnassius orleans (assembly GCA_029286625.1). Classification (NCBI taxonomy): domain Eukaryota; kingdom Metazoa; phylum Arthropoda; class Insecta; order Lepidoptera; family Papilionidae; genus Parnassius; species Parnassius orleans. The sequence continues at coordinate 288,513 of JAGSMP010000346.1, read as the reverse complement.
GTAATTACGCATTTAATATTAACTTATTATTTCTCGGTATAATTTTGTTTAAGTATGCGATAAAAGACGCCAGGTGAATAGGTACATCTACGATGGGCGTGTAATGTCACTAGCAGGTATTAGTATCACGATTAAATGAGAGAAATTATGAACAACTTAACTTCTTAACATCGAATATAATAATATGACAGTGTAGTGGCGGTGCAAGAATATCCACTACTCACCACAAAAAAAGAAAAGAAACTGCGGTTGGCAACCCAAGCGTAGCAACTATGACAAATATCCCCTCCATGAGGCGATCTATGGGGATGCCCATATTCAACAGTGGACTTTTGATAGGCCATAACGATAATGGTAACAATATGTTACGTGAGTCGTGTGAAAATTATATTTCATATTTATATAGACGGGAATAAAGTAAATTTTTTGTAAATTCCCTTGTCACATCGCTCATATTAAAAAAAAACATAAACTCTCACGCCTGTCACCAGAGGCATAGGCAGGAACTACGGATTTCCATTTGACACGATTCTAACACACCTCTCGTCCCTATACCTACGCATACATGCTCGTAAATTAAGGGTACTCCTAGTTTAGCCTATTTAATATATCGCCAATTTGGTCGATAAACTTTCTTCTAGGGGACCTAGCCGACTCTGCCATTCATTTCTGCAACATAAATTTGCCTCGTTACTCTTTTCTCATTCATTCTTTCTACATGACCAAACCATTCGATGGTATGGTTTAGTGGCATTCCTTTCTAAATCCTGGACACCACATCTTCTTGTAAACCACACTTTTCTCTTATCACTCCATTTCTTACCGTTATTATTTTACAAGGTTAAATTCAGTTACATTGCAATTGTTGGGAGAAGATAAGGTTACGTGAGGGTAATATGGTCATCAGTTAATATGGCCATGGAATTACTCTTCTAACTCAAAAACTACAGCCTTGTTTGCATAGGAGGCTGTGTGATTTGTTGAAGTGAGTTTTAAGAACTTTTGTGACTTTCAAAAAGTGCTTTATAAAGGCTAATAATTTTGAATAAAAGTATTTTGACTTTGACTTGGATAATCAGATCTCTGATTTCAAAAACGCAAACTCAATCATGAAACAAACTAAATTATTTCGTTGCTACAATTACTATAAAATATAATTATCCGGTAAATGTAAAAATAATATTTTTTAAAATTATTTGGCTATTAGGGGTTAGCCGGTTACAACTAGGTGCAGCCGGTTTAGTTTGCATGTTTAGTTTTTTTTTGTAAAACAGATTTGAGTTTAAACATGAGATTAAATATAAACTAATTTCTGTAATTATGCCTAAGGCTTAATTTTAAACGTTTGAGACTTTTGTCAAACGCACCAGTATTCAATCAAATGTCTAGTCTTTAGTCGATATACACCTACGCGCATAACGCTGAAAGTTTTAACTCATTGGAAAAGGCTTTTTGATACGGCTAAATCAAAAGACGTTAAGTTGCTTAAATTTAGTTCCTTTTTCTATTATTACGGCGTCACTCACGGTCGATTTACAAGTATATTTAAAGGTCTTTTGTGATAGTTTAAGAAACAGAAAATATAGATTGCCCAGTACTAATAATGCAATTGAATTAAATTTTAGCATTGTTTAGAAATAAAACGTCCACTAAACTCATAGCCGCCCACGCAGACTAATTATTTCGTTTAAATGGGTAAAGAAGGCAGAAGAAATGTATTCGTGCACTGTGTAACTTAGGCCCTCTTGAGAGCTGTAGACCTGTGTTTAAGGAAAAGAATATTCTCACTTTAACTGGGTTATATACTTGTATATTAGAAATCTGCGTTTTCGTTAAAAATAATTCTAACCAATTTGTTACCGTGCAGGAAAATAATAAATTTGTGGCAAAAAGAGATCCGACACGTCTACTGATGCCATCTTGTAGAACTACATTATTCCACAGGAATTGTCTCATAATGTGTATCAAGGTTTATAATAAAGTTCCTAAAAATATTTGTGAATTTAAAAATAATTAAGGCGAATGAAAAAAAGTTTAAAGCAGTGGCTAATAAATACTGCCTATTATAATATCTAAGAATTCTTTGACCATAAATTTTGATTTTGCTTTTCATTTTTCATTGATTTTGCTTAACTTTGCTTAGCTTTGATTTTGTTACTATAGATCCAGGATTTTGCGTGATACTTCTGAATTGAATAAAAAGTTATTTCTCTAATTTTGTTATGTTCTTCTAAAAACACAAATGTAATCATTACAAAGTGGTAGTTACATACTGGTCTATTATGTGTTTATTTTAAATTTTTGTTAAAAAAAACCCTCAGAAAAGATATAGGCTGTAATTTTACTTTTTTTTTAAAATTTATTTTAAATAAATTTTCGCATGCCACGAAAGGCGAAACATGTGGAAACAAATATTGACTCTGTATCCATCCGTCTATACCCATGTTTTTAGTGAAATAAATGATTTGATTTGATTTGAAACATGGTCCAGGCCTTTTGTTACATAGGCGTAGGCAGGATACTTACATAGTATAGGCAGGGTTTAATATGGCATAAATGTTATTTGCTTATTAATAATTTTGTAAGAGAGGTGGAGAATCCATCACCTATTTGCTTTTTTTTGGTTCAATCGCTTAACAGTAGGCTGTCTTATATTTGGATTGTCTCACGCTGTTTACAATGATATATTATATTTGATTATAATTTTAATTGCAGGCAGTATAATAATCAGTGAAGTGTCACTCCCTTTGCGGGAATTTGACAGCCAGTGTCTCTGGCGGTGTGATTTAATGACGATTTTCGACTAACTATATCTTTAAATTAGTCAACGGATTACATATTAAAACTATTTATTATCTGGCTTTGTCTATCAACAAGCCTTTCGATAAATATGAACAGGTTATGTAACCGGCACACAGTACCTAAATTAGTTAAAAATAAATTGACATCCGCAACGGGAGCGCGACATCGAAAATAGCTTTGCAGGAATTTTGAGAGAATTTGATGCCTCAGGGGATAATTTTCATTATTTTAAAATTTAAAGCAAGGGGTGCGTTTAATTAAATGGGTCCATACAAAACAACTTCAGAAGTTTGTTTGCACTTTAACGTTTTAGATTTATCTCTTACCACCACCGCTTTTGTAGCAGAGATATGGGAAGCGCCATACATTTCCAAGACCAACGGAGTAACCAACACAGGCTAGCACGAACTGTATCTTATTGGCCCAGAAAGGTCGTCGTGGTTTCAGATGTACCGTCTCGTCGTCTTCCTCTTCTTCGTCGCAGTCGCTCTCGTGTGATGCTGTATCTTCGTCTGGTGGTCTGAGGATGAAATAAATTTTTGATATTAATTTTTATTGTTTTACAATTAAATAGAAAAGCATTGAGAATATTTATGAAGTCCATACAGTGATATATAAAGATATGTATGTTGTTACCTATGATTATGATTATAAACTTTACAATATAGAACATTGTCACAAAATACGTTCTTGAGCCACTGCATATCTCATCGGGTTTTCACTTCACTCCATTACAAGACTGCTATTTGATAACATATGATCCGCTACTATAGTCCATTTTACGAGCTATAAGGACAGTTCGTTTCCAGTTCAGGTTATTGATTAATATAATTATGTCACTGTTAATTACTCTGATTATGCAGGGTTATTTTTCAAAGAGTAGCCTAATTTTAAACTTAAGTTCAAATATATAAATAATGATATACCGTTATTGCAGTTTTTGTAAATACGAGTAAATAAGGCTTCTACTTTTATTTAAGATTATCCCAAATTGAATGTTATTTATGGGCAACAACGTTCTTGCCTACCGATTGACCCTTACGAATGTGTACGTGCGCAGTAAAATCAGTTAAAATAATGCATTACCATGCATTTTTAATTTAAAAGATAATTTTTTAAATTAATTTTTCTTCACCATTTGCCTATATTACTTATTCTGAACCTTCTCTGCAAATTTGGCCGGTTATTGCAAAATGTATTTATTTTGAAAATCTATATGTATATAAAAAACTTTTGATTCCGTCCAAGTTTCGACAGTGCAACAGTCGCTCCAGCTGTGGCAGGTTGATTGTATATAGAAGTGCAGAAGTGTTTGTACAGTAAGGCTACGATGGCTTGAATGATGTACAGAACCAGAGTACGAAACCTATCCAACTGCAGGAGGTGTAAGATAGGGTGACGTTATATCCCTATAACTCTTTTCTGCTGCGTTGGAAGACGTTTTCAAGCTATTAGACTGAAAATAATACGGTATCAACGTCAATGGCAAGTACATCACTCAGTTTCGATGTTGTCAATTGTTTTACAGTTGACTGTTGTTCAATTGTGTCTCCCAAAGGATAGGTTTTAAGATGAACATAAACAAGACAAAGGATATGTGTAACGTACATGTCACACCTAAGCTGATAGTTACGAACGTTGCTAGATTTATAGTTAATCCAATTTTTATCACCGAGAGATTTAATAAGGCTTTTAAAACACTGGGTGATAAGAAATCGGCTTTACTATAAAATAAAACTATAAAATTATAATTCTTTGATTATTGCTTGAAATATATTACAAAACATATTACGACTGCACTGTTAAAATTTCGACAGTATCGAAGGCTTTCAAATAAGTAAATATTCGCAGTAAATAGAATTAGATTTACTAGCATAGCCATTTGTTAATCAATAATTTTGTTTAGTTTTACAGTTACACCTATTTTTTATTACGGAGCGACCCACGTTTAACAGCCTTGTGTTAAATCTCTCTTGATTTTAACTTTTGACCATTTATTTTATCAATTTAATGATTTCACAAAAAAATCTCCAAGTTTTTCGGATAAAATATAGCCTGGATCATTCCTGGCATTGCTCTCTATCTGTTTATGAAGTTTCATTACAATTGGTTTAGCCAAGATTAGCCCGGATAGACAGGCAAAATTTTCACAAATGGTCATTCATGTCTTAATGCCATGCATATAACCAACTCGCTAAAAGAGAGTTTATGGTATCACAGGCAGAAAATTTTATTTATATGAAGGTTAAAAGATTTACAATATAAGCTAAGATTTTCTTAAAATTTGAACCTTATAAAAATTTGTTTATCATTGTTTTAGGGTTTTTATTTTTATACTTATAGCATTTTCTTATGTGACTTTCAATTATCATTATTTCAACGACAATAATATTATTTCAGATCAGCGCAGCGATCCGCCGCGGATTTGCCTGGGCAGGATCTATTAATGTGCCGGTATATAGATTTAAGATATTCAAAGCCCATTTATTTTTATCAATATTTCGTTTTATCAAAAAAATCTCTAAGATTTTAGGATAAAATATGGCCTGGATAGAGCCTGGATCACTCCTGGCGTTGCTATCCTGGCATTGATCTGTTCGTGTAGTTTCATTACAATCCTTGTGAAGATAAGTCCGGACAGATAGACAGATAGACAAAAATTTTAATAACGATTTTTGTGTGCATTTTAATAATGAGATTAAGGCCTGTATTAATAAACGTTACTCAACGACGAACTCAAGTGCGTAATCATTTGATACGTCCTCATTACGAAATCAGCATCTCAAGATCGTTGCTAATTAATAAACACATAAAAACAGTATCTCAAAACGCTGTACTTAGGAATACTGTTCTGTGACTTGCACTCAAGTATACACTTGAGAGTCGAGTTTCGTTTATTAATCAATGTAACCCAGCCTATTTGATATCGTAAAACTAAACCATCTTGAGATATGTTTATTAATAAGATCATACCTCAAGATTGTACTCATGTGCGTGTACTTGAGCTGAGTAACGTTTATTAATACGGGCCTTAGTAACTTGTAAGAAACTTTTATACATATTCCTTAACGTTTAGCATTTTTACCGGTGTTTGCAAATGCATAAATAATTATATCTATGTCCGTAATTTCTTTTACGACCCAAATTAACGTTCATGGCTAAAACGTAGTGATTATATACTTGGCTTATGCTCGGTTTCTGAGGTACTTTTATCGGCGGTTTATGTATTCGTTAGCGCTATTGATTCAATAACTTAAGAAAGTGCGTTTCCGAACATCGCAATGTAAGATAAACTCCGTTTAAACTTAGGTTAACTTAACTGACCAATGTGTGCCGTTTATCGGTACCATAACTTTATTTGACGTTTTATTTCAAGCAAACTCCATCAACTTTTAGCTTAATAACGTGATATATTATTAAAATAAATGGCCAGTCAACGATAAATATTAAAATATTCAGGGATAAAACATATAAAGTATATATGCATACGTAAATATAACGAATACGAGTAGCTCATCACAGTTTGATTTGGAAGTACTGGAGTTTACTTTTGTTATTATTATTATAACTTCTAAAATACGTATCGTGGCAAATTGTGGAGCTTGTTATTGGTTTCATTTGTTGAATGTTTCGTTGTGTATCCTATAGATAACTTTAATGAATCAATAACTAATGGAAATATAACTGAGAACTTCAGAAACTGGGCATTAATCAACTAAAAAATACAATTCAAGTCAAAACAAAGTATAAATTTCCTTGTGTATAAATAAATTATGTATATGTGTATATGTGTATTATTAAATGGTAGCAACAATCAAAAGTTGATCATTGATAAAGTCATGAAGTTGAAAGATCAAGATAAATTAGGTGACATTACAGACCATTATATTTTTTTTAATTAAAGACATAATAATTTATTATAAAGAAATAATAAATTATTATGTCTTTAATAAAAGGAAGGTATATTATAAAGAAACCTGACCAAATCTAGGCAAGTTTTCATCATATTCAACAAGCGTATGTTTGTATGCTATGGTATGTTTATTTTCTTCAAATTAGTTGCTGATAACATAATATCATTGATATGAAAATGTAAACATTTAATAAAATATTACAGATTTTAGAAGCGGATGACGTACGTACCTACGAAAAGTTAGTTGGATTACACGAACGTTTTCTATGATTTATGCTTTATAATACTAGCTTGACCCTAAATGTGTGAATGTACATATAGTATATCTATGTATGCATGTAATGGAATTTTAAAATTCAGTTTTCACCCACTTTTAGACGTCTAAATAATCTGAAATGTTACGGACGTATTAATAACCAATGAATAAAATAATTTCATGACTATAACCTAGTATTCTCACTAGCATCATCACAGCTCATGATCAATGCGTGATGTTTAAGTTTCTTTTAAACTCTAATATTTTAACCATTATTTCAAACCCATTATTTCAAATTTGAAATCCAAGCTGAATGTCTGGTACCTGGTCAACGGTACACTGGGAGGTAGAGCAGATGACGTCCTCAGTGATCTTACTCATATGTTTCGAAATTTTATAAATATTGGTCTTGAACCAAATAGCAATAAATGTGAAATATTTTTACCAATAATTTATCTAGTTCCAACAGAGACACTTTAATTCAAAATTTCAATAATATTTCTCCAGAAATAAAAACTGTCAGTACGGAATACCTGCTAGGTGCCCCGTTGTTTTTCGATAGTATTAAACCTGTTTTAAAAACAAACTTTGATCAGTTTTTAAACCACGTTGATAAATTGTATAACTTAAACCCCCACATTGCTCTCACTATTTTAAAATATTGTCTCCTTGTACCTAGATTTTCATACTTACTCCGCTCGAGTCCAGTCTGGAAATGTTCTGATATTGTAAAGATATTGATAATAATCTTAAAATGGCTATAGAAAAAATTCTAAATTTAACTCTAAATACAACAGCCTGGAGTCAAGCTACTTTACCTATATTATTTGGTGGTATTCATGTGAAAAATCTTTCGAGCGTTGCATTGCCTGCTTTTCTTACTTCCGTGCAGTGTGTGACTTATGTAACATAATTTTAAATAATAAAGTAGACCTCTGTTTTGCTACGGAGGCAGGGCAGACATGGCAAACGCACTGTCCCGGCGAGAGTGTTCCACTGGAAGTTAACCAACAAAAACAGTGGGATATTCCGCTGGTACAGAGTGTGCAGAAAGATTTGTTTCATAATTTCCATAGTGACCACGCACGCACGCAGGCACGCCTTCTAGCTATTTCGACTAAGGAATCTAGTCACTGGTTACACGCTTTACCATCAAGTAATCTCGGCACTTGATGGGGAAAGCTTGCACATCGCCGTAGGAATCCTACTAGGAGCGGCGATTTGTCAAGCCCATCAGTGCCCCTGTGGTAGCAGCGTCGACGAGCTGGTAGGTTTTTACGGCACGGTTCTTTGAACGATGTCATCGAAAAGGCTCTTGTCTCTATAAACGTTCCCTCGGTTTTAGACCTTGTGGAATATTTAGAGACGATGGCAGAAGACCCGACGGTATGACATTGGTCCCTTGGGAGAGAGGTAGGCTCTAGTGTGGGATGCTACTTGCGTAGACACTTTGGCGGGCTCTCATCTCAGGGGTACCTCGTTTAGAGCCGAGGCGGCATCGGAGGCAGCTGAACTGGGTAAGTGGCGTAGATATGAGTCTCTGAGAGATGACCACATATTTGTGGGGTCCACATGCGGTAAAATTCCTATATCCGCGACTGGTCATTGCTGCTGGTGATAAGAGGGCTGGTTCTTTTCTCGGTCAAAGGCTAAGTATAGCCATTCAGCGGGGAAACGCAGTCATCGTTCTTGGCACGATACCACGGGGAGTAGGACTGTATGATAATTAAGTTATTAGTTTTAGTTTTTTTCATTATAGTTTTTTAATATTGTAAATGTAATTGTCATTTATTTATTCTTATTAAACTTAAAATTGTTTTTATATATTATTATATTTCTATTCTAGACTGCCACAATCTTGTGCTTTATATTGAAGATTATTATTTAGTACACCACTTTTTATTTATTTCTTTTTTCTTTTTATTTTATAAAATATATAGAACAGTCGCGTCGCGCATACGCGTCAATTTTTGTCATCATATAATCATACGTAGGTAGAAAGATCAGTATGTACTTATTGTTATTATTGTAATTTACTTAAATTGTATTGTGTTTTATTACAACGTCAATATACTTGGTAGAGCCACGTTGCAGCTATATTATGGTTGTAGCATGAATTGGTCGGCTCGACCAGGGTAGGACCACGCTCTCACAGAATACCAGCGTAAAATAGTAGCTTATTGCTGCTGTGTTTCGTATGGTGAGTGTAGAGAACCGGAGACTCGAGTTTACTGGAAACGAGGCATTCCATCTTAGTTCACAGGGGTGACAACGCATCTGCATTTTGATACTTAATTGAGGATAAATATATATGTCTATGGGCCACATCCACTTACCAACAGGTAGACTGTGTGGTCGTTTGTCGCCCATATTCTATATTAAAAGTGCCAAAATCTATCGAAAACTGGCCATGATCGCAGCGAGGTGTAGCAACGAGTGACAATTGATAAATATATATGTAGGCACGTCTATAAAATACTGGCCAGTTCAATAGTAAGGTTTTACTATAGAAAAGCGTCGTATCTGTGGTATCGTTATAGAGGATTTTTGAAATTAACGTCATCGGAAAAGCGTACCATACACAAAACACAATTACTCTCTACCAAGAGGTACCATATATTTGCGACGAATTGCTAAACGATCTTTTCATTATATTTTCTTGTATTTTATGTTGTAACGCACGCATATTTGCGCCATCCATCATGAGTGCATCTGGGATGATCCTCCTTCGCCTACATATATAATTCAGTTTCACATTTTTTATCGATAATAGGCTTAAGTTTAAAAGTCACTTCTTAACCTCAACTTTTTTCTCGAGTGGTTTAGTTTACACAGGACCTCAGTGCGCATGAAGGCATATTTATTAGGATTATGTTTGTCCCCAAACGTGTCACGTCGCGGCAAGCGCATGGGACAAACTAAGTGACTTAGAGCCCGTGGACCCTACGAGGAAGCAACACATGGTTGCAAACTAACAAATCTTGGTGTGCGTTTTAGTATGTAGTACATATTACTTCAATGTTCCTAGCTACTTCAATATATTAAGTATTTTTTCGTCATATACCGTTACCGTTACATCCTATTAAAAGTTCACTGCTAATCATAGGCCTCCCTCATTGAGGGATATTTAACATAGTTGCCGCACTGGGCCCATAGTTGCGCGGGTTGGCAACTGCAGTTTTTTATTTTTTAGTTGTATTTAGGACGATACTGCTGTCCATCTCCTGGTTTGTTTTCTTATGCTGCCTTTTATGACACCCACGGGACAAAATGGGATAGTAGATATTCTTAGACCGTCACTACCCACCTACACAGTCAATACCGTATATAGTTCTTAAGTATAAGTACATATATAATTACTTGGTGAACGACAACGATGTCCTTATAAATATTACGAGGGCAATATATTTTGTAAAATTCCGTCTTATACCTGTTTACGCAAATATTATTTGATAAACACTGAAAGTTGTTTGGATTAAAGATGGATGACCTGTTAAATGTGCTAGATTAAAGGAAGGTCGTTAAGCTTAACGGGTTTAAGCCTATCGGTATAAGTACAAGACTAATATGAAATTTAACGTTTGTAGAGTCTGTAGAGCTAATGCAAACGCCATTCATCATCAAAAAGTCACCAGGGTTCCGCGAAATTATTTATTTTTTCTTATTAAATATTTTCATACATAATACTTACAAATATTATTTTGAAATAGTCAAAATATGTGATGGGAAGAACCCATTACTGTTATGTAGGTACGTGGGTAGTTAGCGAGAATTATATTATAATATTTCAATTGCACTGTCTATGATATTAAATTATTTGATGTGGGGTTCCATAAAATAAAATTGATTGGCTAAGTGTTCCATTACCTTAAAAGTTTGGGAATCCCTTGTGTAGCACATTTAATTTTATTTAACTAATTTTATTTTTGAATTATTATTCCCTCTAAATATTTATTACATTTCTTATTCATTTGTTTCTACTATTATTTACCTTGCCAATCGTGATTTGTGGCATTCCTTATGTTTTCAGCAGTGAGCTTGTGATGGTCTGTAATGATGACGATGAATTACTTAACTGGCCAAATACTACCTTTAACAAAATAAACTATTCACACATATAAAATGTTATCTCAAAAGTTTCGATTAAACGATTTTCGATTCAAATGAACTTTTGAAATACAAATCAAGCAGACAAACTACTGTTATTGAACGAATGTAATTAATAAACTAAGAAACTCGAATTGTTGAAACATGTTACATGAAAAAAGATAAGCATCTAAAGGTGGTCGTGCTGAATGAATGAAAAGTGCTTATATGTTCAAATTTAGCGGGTTTTATGAGAAATTAAAAGCGTTATTTATATTATTTATTTAATGTTAGGTTTTGGATGCGTATATTTAGTTTTTTGCGATATTATGCCATGAAATTTTTTTCAGGACTGCCAACTTTCCACATTAAGTTATCATTTGCTGTTGTTTTTTCTGTTGCGGTATATTTGTCTTATTAATGAAGAACATTCCATAGGGGTAAGAAGATTTTTGATATCTAATGTATTTTTAACCCGCCTGCCAAGCTTGGCAACTATTCCAAATTTCTTCCTATGAGGCAATCTATGGGAGAGGCCTACGTTCAGCAGTGGACTTTTATAGGCTATAACAGAATAATGGAAATGATATTTTTAAAGTTACACGGGGGCCGTACTGAAAGCTTTTGATAGACACGGCCACCTTTGGTTGCATTTTCTATAAAATTGTAGATTTAATTTGAAATGAAGAAAGTGGTAAAGTACATTGAATTAGTGCACACGTCAAATGCCATTTCAGGGTGGTCACGCCAGGCAAACGAGCGTAACCAATAGAACCAATTAAAAGTTTGCTTTATAATTTCTTTTAATTTTTTTAAAGAGAATGTCAACGGTGTGTCCAAAGAGTTTATTATCAATACGCTTATGTGTGTTGCGTCATTAAACACCTTCCAAATAAGATAGTCGCATAGACTTAGGATAGTTTTTTTCTTCTTTTTTTTTTTAAAAAACGTTACCACCACACTAGGATTTTCTCCTGCATCGTGGAGGCAGTTTACAAACATAAATTGCACAAGAACAAACATCCAGACCCGGAACAACTATTTGTAGGCCATACCAATACTTGTTCCGTGCGGGATTCGAACCCGCGGCCCCCAGCGCTGCAACTCATTGCTAAGCCACTGTGCCACGGAGCCGTCAAAGTAGTAAACTAAGTCTATGGATAGTCCTAAATGAAATACACTGATCACTGATTCTGCTCGCGTTAGCTAATGACATTTGCGGTAGGAAAGTCTTAATTTGTCGTATTTTGCGTTAGTTTCCCTGTCTAATAATAATGTCTAATAATATAATAATTAATATATAATGTGTGTGTAATTATTTCTGGCTAACCATAGCTAAGTTTATGTAACATTTACCGGTACAGCCTATTAAAGTCCACTGCTGAAAATAGGCCTCCCCCATAGATTGCCTCATAGGGGGGATATTTGCTATAGTTGCCACACTTGGCAAGCGGGTCGGTAACCGCAGTTTTTCACTTTTAGTCTTTATAAGGAAGACGCTGCTGCCCATCTCCTGATTTGCTTCCCTCTGTCGCCACCCACGCACCCAGGGGATGATATGGGGTAGTGGATATTCTTACACCGCCACTATCTATATTCCGCTAATTATTTATATATTAATTGCTAATGCTAATTATCTATTTGTTACAATGTAATATTTAATTATTTATATTTTATTTTTAGAAGAAAACCGCATTTTCATTCTAAAATACATTATTTTCTGATCAGAATACAAATGAAAGTAAACAGTTGGCAAACGTTTGAAAACCATTGGAAAAAAAGTAGTTAATCCTTAGCTGTCAACGGGTAAGTACGTAAACGTATTTTAAAATCATTATCAAAAAGGCAGTGATAAGAGCTGGCGCACGAACACGATCAATCGTGTATCTGTGTTTGAGATATGTGGGAGTAGATAACACATGCAACGCCTTATCGGCTCCCGGATTGAAGGTCAAGACAGCCAAAATTCCCAATACATTTAAACATCTGGCATTTAAGGATTGTGTGTGAAACATACGAGTGTCTTTGTCGTAAAGTTGATACAGATTAATCCTAATGCATTTTTGACATTGCAGAAAATTACGAAAGTAAAGATATTTGTTAACCATACGTGGCCACTCAAAAAGTTTTGAAACTAACTAAAAAATTGTCTGATTCAGTCAGAATGAAAAGTTCTACGGTGAAACCAATTTAAAAAAAAAATCCAGTCCACCTCAGACACCTCTACCATGACCTGCGTGAACGCTGTTAGCGCATACCGACCAGTCAAAACTGTATTCGTTACAGCAATTTTTTTTATATCTGGAAATAAAAATAAGTTATGCGTTATCAAATACAAAGTGATCCAAAAGCCTGTTCTTTTTAGGTCTGTCTCTCGTTATGAGCGCTGTATGTTGTCATATGAAGCGGAGCCGGTCGTTTTTAGCTTACAACAATGAACACTGCTGGCAAGCATTTGGTGGTATACCATTCGGCATTTATGCTGCCTAGATTTCGTAAAGGAATTGACACCAGATTACCCGTCAAAGTGAAAAAACTAGCGATAAAGATCTTCCCTGCCCTTCTCGATCGCTTCACTTTGGTAGTAATTTTGAAACAGCCAAACTGTCGCAACTAACGCTTCGTTTCTTATTTATTTATTTATTCAAGATTCATTTTCATTCACTCATACATTCACCTGTAAGCGCTTGCTTCAAAATCAACAAATCAAAACGCCAAAATCAATTTTATTCAAAAATAACTAACAACAAATTTTTATTTTTCACTTCTATTCTTCATTTCTATTTTATTCTCTTCAAGTAAGTTTTTCACTTCAAGCACGTTTTCGCTCGTAAAAATGTGGAGTGTATTCTTACTTGTAAATAATAGTATTTTTGAAATAAGTTATAACTAGACAGTGTCTCATACAAAAAAACCTTTTTTTCCGCAAAAATTTCTGATGAGTGACGCAACAGTTTAAATTGTATTGATTTCTTAATTGTACCTCATTAGTGCTATTAAAATTGGGCGGGTAACGCCATAATACCATGGATGGGCAAAGATATAAACATTATTAGACAATAATGATACGAATTTATAACCAACGCTTTTATTACCTAACAAGGCAAAAGAATATAATACTATAGTAGCATTATGGTCGCTGCAATTTTAAAAGTGAAAGTGTTTTCATAATGACTGACTGGTCTTAGTTCTGCTGTGTTACATTTTTGTATGTCACTGATTTAAAAATAAAAACAGAAAAATTAAACGGTCTGTTTCGTAGATCACGTCATCGTCAGGCTCATGCTATGCGGACGGTTCTAATGCCGTGGGAATAAATTTCTATACCGATGTAGACACTGCATGAAGTAGTTTACTGCATATAATGGTTTTATGTCGCGCTTCACAGCAGGAGCAAGGCGACCATCACGTGCAGACTCAAATCGCAGCTGATAACTCCTCATTAAAACTACACGCCGGTTATTTCTTGCAATTGAATTTCTTACGAGGTTGAATAAAATATTCTCAAAGCGAATTGCTTACTTTTACTGGTTTCACATAAACACTGTGGTCTCTTCTATTTTTCAATGACTTAATTAAAACAAGCTCTACAAAAACTGTGATCAGTATAGATCCAAGTGCGTATAAAAAATGTAATCCGTACGGTAAAGTAAAGTGGACGAATGCAGAGAGGGCTATTATTATCCGCTAATAAGAAAAAAAAGCAAGCGAATAAAAGGCTCCCAAAAACTTTGCCAAGAACTAGTAGTGATATTAGAACTAGTAGTGATATTAGATATAGGTCGAAAATTACTGGGATCAATTTTACTGACAGATTTGAAATGTTTAATTATTTTACTGTGTTTCATTAACTTTGCCAACGCGTTTAATAAGAAAAATGACTTAAATTGCAGTGCAATGTCATGAATTATTGATTAAATTGCAGTTGTTGAGATTCCCCCAAGATGATGAGATTTTTTCTAAAATTGGATTTTTATAAATCTTTTTTTTCAAAAAAGGGGTTTTGTCACATAGTGACCATGTCACCCCCGTGATATACACAAAAATAATAACAGAAAATTAACTAATGAACGCATATTAACATCGACAGAAACAAAATTATTATACAATAAAAATAAATTTAACAACAAGAAATAGATATATCCTGTGTATGATTACCCTCATAAGTAGGAAAATATTGCATCTCCCTAAACTCACACTACTTATTAATAAAGTTTGATTAACAATATGGAAATTATTACCATAAAAAGCGAAATTAAAACAAGCGCTCGCGTTCTTGTGTAAGAAAAAAATGACAAGTTCTCCCGGAGCTATAACGACTCACGTTCGCGACTCAAAAGCAAAACAAAACATTAAAGCAACATAGCACTTACATAGACAGTAGACACAGTAACTACGCGTTTTACAAAGGAATAATATAAATTGTGAAGAGTGCGTAATATTAAAGTTTAAAAAATATTTTGTTTATTTTCATTTGTATCTATAATCGAAAAATCAATAATAGTCAGATGTAGTGTACTTTATATAATTAATGAATTAATCACTGAAAACAAAAAAGTTAAGATACTGAAGGTAAGAAAAATCAGATTAATATTGTTATTAAGTTTCATTTCTTACATTAATACTATCAGTTTTAGAAAAATTAAATGTATTGAGAATGGGCCGACCACCGTAACCAGGCGTAACTTAATGAAACCCATGTCGATTTATTCCTTATAACCAATAGATTACAATAGTAATATTAGTTTAACCGTATCTAACGGGATTACTGAGAAATTAACAATTAAAATACGAATATCACAATAACCTAAAAACAAACTAAAAGCGATTGTCTAGTAGTTTTCACCGGTATTATAAGTTAAAATAGTGCGCTGGTCAATAATTAATAGCATAAAAGAAAGTTGTAGGTACATTCAGCATTTATAGGTACTTTAAGGTTGATGGAAAAAATTTTTAGTATTTCGAAATTCACGAATATCAAAAGAACTTTTTTTTTCAGATTTTATGATTCCGGTTACATTTTCATAAAATCTTTAGGCCGTTTACTATAATAAATTGGTATCTTTTTTATGTGTAATAAAATTAAGTTACGTTAAAGTTTCTAGTGGGCTCAAACACGATTGTCTCCTTTAGAACAAGTTAATATCAATCATAGGAATCATATACATGTAATATGATTCCCATATTCATATTCATTATTCTTTATATATTTTCCTGATAACAAGCTGACGAGGAAAATGTATTACTAATTAACGAGGGTTTATACTAGTAAAACCAATTTTGACAAAATTGAGGCAACTGCTTCCAAAAGTTTGAAAATTTATAACTAATTTTAGACACAACGTGCAAAGATAATAACGTTTAATGATAGTTTGATTATTGAAAAAGGCGTTTTAATAAAAACTTTTGCAGAAAATTAAAAAAAATGTGAAAGGTCAAGCGGTTAACCGGTTTTACATGTCCATCTTAAAATTCTGTTTTTCTCGTGTTCCAAGGTTTTTCTTGAATATTCTCTTATACTACACAGTCTGTGAAACATGTATATATAATTACCAACTATTATTTACTTACAAAATGTAGTCATAATAATAAAAAAATAATAAAAACGTAACTGGTTTCACCTGAATAATCTTAGAAAATAGACACAAACTGTAATCGGACTAAAGCAAAGTCAATGTATTACTAGTTTTATTAACATGCAATTCAAAAATACAATACTTTTATAGTTTCGAAATCTGAATCTGAGTCTTCCAGAGCAAACTTTTTATCCATGCATGTATCTCATCAGGAATGATTCCTTTTTGATAAAGCTTTAAAAGATCTCTCTTTTTACCACAGAAAGCAAAGAAGAATACAATTTACGTAATTCTTTTGAGTAATTTGGTTAAATAATTATTTTCGTTTTTATCTAGTAAATGTTGATGAACTCTTTTCTTCAAACGCGTAGCCTCTTATACCATCATTATTATCAGCATCATTCAAGCCCAATGGATGCCACAAAATACGATCCTGAGCCAATCGCCGATTTTCTGTATCTCTTACCTGGTCGTCAAGTCATCTACTGGGGGAATTACCTACACTTGGCTTACCGGTACTAGTGTGCCAGTCAAAAATCTTTTTTCCCCATCGGTTATCGGTTGCTGCTATATGATTGTGGCTTTATGACCGGCCAATTAACTCTACCATTGGGCTACGTCGGTTACTTTGGTTATATTGCAGATTTTATTATCACGAAGTCTATCACCCAGAGAAACTCCGAGCTTTTTTTTATAGGATAGGATGACAAGCGAGTACACATTCCACCTGATGGTAAGTGGTTGCTGTGACCCATAGACATCTACATCTATCCTCAATAAGGAATCAAAATGCAGATGCGTTGTCACCCGTGAGGACTAAGATAGAATGCCTCTTTTCCATTAAAAAGGGTCTCCGGTTCTCTACACTCATCATATACGAAACACAGCAGTGTTAAGCTGCTATTTTACGCTGGTATTCTGTGAGAGTGTGGCCCTCCCCGGTCGAGCTGACCCATTCGTGCTACAACTATACTACTAATATAGCTGCAGCATGGCTCTACCACGTATAAAGCTTCTTCATAGCAAGATGATCGACCTTGAGCTTCCTCATATGGCCAGTAATTAAAGACCACGTCTAAGATCTAGGTAGTGTCACTGGCAACACGCATTTGTACATTCTTGTTTTCAAATTTTCAGGTATACATGACGAGTTGAGTCGTTTTCTCCCGAACGCTGCCCAGCCGAGTTGAATATGTCGATTGAACTCTTGGTCAAAGTTTGACTCTTACCTAGTCAGACAATTTGTCATTGGTTAACATACTTGACATCAACTTTAAGCGTAATGCTCCCAACAAGAGCATAAGTGTGACACGAATATTACAAATGGCTTTTGTCTTGTCTATGTTCATCTTAAGACCAATACGCTGGGAAAAGCTATTGAAATTGATGATCATAATGCTTAGGTCCTTCATGGATTCTGCCATAATGACTATATTATCAGCAAATCAAAGAGGGCTTGCCATTGATGTTGATGTCGTATCCTTTCTAGTCCAGAAGCTTAAAAATGTCTTCCAATGCAGAAGTGAAAAGTTTTGGGAATATAACGTCCTCCTGTCTTATATCTTTCTTCAGTTGGATAGGTTTCGTACTCTGGTTCAGAAATTTCAGAATCGAAGTAACGAAAATCGACTTAGCAACGCTGAAGAAACTATAGCACCGCTCAAATTTCGACGGAATCAAGGCTTTCTCATATTCTACTTACGTAAGACAAACCTGTAGATTGTACTCTTAGGTCTTCTGTACAATTTGCCGAAGGATATGTATGTGGTCTAGATATTATATTCTTTTCGGAAACCGGCTTGTTCTATAGGCTAGAAGTTGTCAATTCTGTGTGCGAGATAATTTGTAATGACTCTCGAAAACAGCACATAGAAGCGGCTAAGAAGGAATATCGGTCTGTAGTTTTTTAATAGAGCGTTGTCGTCTTTTTTAAAGAACAAGACTACCGCATTTCTGCTTCACTCATTCGGAATAGCTAGAAGTGTGGTGTTCTCTATAGTGTCAGTGCTTTTGAAGGACTTCAAGTACCGATTTTTCACCCATTTTTATAAGCTCCGCTGTAATTCTATTACCACCCAGTCTTGCCGTTTTTAATGTGCTGAAGAGTTAATCTAATCTCACTTGAACTGATGCCCCGGATATCATCGGAATAGATTCCGATGAGGCTTGTTCTTGAATCGTTACTCACACTTACGTGTTCGTCCAACGATGGTGTGTACAGCTGTCCTTGGAACACTCAATTTCGTTTAAAATTAAAACCAGTTTTCTCCCTCGCGATCATTAAGCCCTCGGGGAACTGTTGGCGTCTGGTCGTCATTATGAAGTCACCTCTTTCAATCAATCACATATTTCGTCAAACAGTCGGGACTAGACAAAGTCAACTTTTTGTGGGTACGCTTCTGAAAAAAAGAATTCACCATAAAGAGTTACTCCTTCTCCTTGAAACCGACCAGCTGTTAAGCTGCTATATCTCAATCTCATCAATTTGCTCTATCTATCAATTGAGGTAACTGCTCTAATTATTCCTGTGACATATTATGTCGTTCATTTATTTTTTATTTACTGTTATTATTTTATTTCGGTATTCATATTCTTATAGGCGCACCAATTCACTCACCAATCGCAACAATCTCACGTAAAAGCAGTTATAAATGCTTATCTAAAGGGAAACTTTTGATCGGTTTCTAGTAAAAATAATTAAATGTCCATAACTATTTCCGTGAACTTATGTTTACAGTTATATAATTTATGTATTCGTAACATGCTTTTATAATCAGAAATAAAATGTCTCGAACCAATAAAGGCTTAAAACTGTTTTACATGGACATTTTTTAACTTTACCATGCTGATATACGGTAATGCCACGAAACATCTCCATAAATAATGATCAAAATTTAAGTCGAAGTGTAATTTTAACTCATTTCACAAAAGAATTGGAGATAAATCGTTATACCAGTGAACAGAGCGAAGAGTCAAAGCAGACGCAGAGTAAACGGGTCTCTTCACTCTATTGTAAGAGGTCAAAAAGTGTCAACAAAAGCAAGTATTTCCAATTTACAACGCTGTGTTAGTGTCTACCATAATGTATGACAGTGAAAGTGGGTGTGACAGAAGAAGAATAAGAGTTAAAAAATTAATGCTGTAGCAATGAGGACATTGAGACAAAATTATGTTAGAGATGATTCTGACTAATAGGGTGAGAAATTATGTGATAAGAGAAGTGTGATTTGCAAGATATGACCAGGATTAAGAAGGGAATACTTTGGCGGTTTGGACCGTAGAAAGAATGTGTGATAAAGCAAATTAATTGGCAGAAGTAAATATCAGAGTCGGCAACGCCCTAGGTGAAGGTTTATCAACCAAATTGGCAATATATCGAAGATTTTGCAAATTAAGAGTGGCCTTAACCGATATATGCATATTGTGCCAAATAGAAGTCCGTAGTCTCTGCCTAGAATATAATAGAATAGAATAGAATGATTTTTTATTCAATATTGATTATTACATAATACTTATTGAAAGTCATCTTTTATTTACCACTGGTTCAGAACTGGTCCTGGGAAGAACCAGCAAGAAACCCAGCGGGACTTTTTTTTATAACATATTTCACTTAACAATAATTTTGTTTGTACAATTTTTAAACGAATTTTCATAGAACCAGCATGGTGGCAATCACCTTATTCCCAGAGGTTATTTTCATTAATGTATTCCTTGATATTATAATAACCCTTTTTGTACAGTTTTTCTTTAATAAAACTTTTAAACTTGTTTATCGACAAACTTTGAATATGTTCTGGGATTTTGTTGTAAAAGTGTATAGTACATTGTCCCATAAATGAATTACTGATTCTGTAGAGTCCCCCTGGGTAACAGGCGTGAGAGTTTTTTGTGTTATGTATGTATGTATTGACAAATATTAACAAATAACAAATTGATACCAATTACATATTATTTAAAGGATTTTTTTTACGAAATTTATATAATTTAAGCCAGGGCCTCGAGTCCTGGGTGATATGGGAACTCTTTGTAGCAGAATGTGAATCTAGTTAAAGGTAAAGAAGTGTATAATAAAATTGTAATACATAATTATTTAATATCACAATCTATTGGAGAGGCCTGTGGCTTTTTGGTAGTCTGAAATAATAATGATGATGTTACTATTAAACAAATCCTTCTAATAACAGTATTTTCTTTTTTATTTCGTTTTATAAATCACGAGTGAATTGGTATAAGGCATGTACGAAGAAATATTTTTCAAGATAGGAAGAAAGGATGCCAACAGTTGCCAACGCCAACGACGAATAACTAACCGGACTACATCCTGCTTGTTACTCGCAAATTTGCTCATCCTTTTGCTTTTGTTACGAATTAGGACAGGAGATCAGTTATGACATTAGGTACCTACTCTTATTTCTGTATCTTGTTCAAAGTTATATTTTGTAATACGTGTTTTAATTAATTTATAACTAGTTACACTAGTGTAGTTAAATTAAGTAGAAAGTTAACGCCTTTTTTAAGGAATTTTGTCCTAATAAACTTTTAAATCGACCTAAATGCTATTATACCTATGTGCTATGCTATTATTCCTCAATATCTCATTATTTCTAATTTACCTGGTCAAAGCAATTAATTTATTGCTCTATCTAATCGATAATACGTTTTATATATTGACTTTATCGCTAATTCATTTATTTCTACGATTATTTTTAGCAGATTTCCTTTTGTTAAATTTACAATAAATTAATTCTTGTAATGATACTAACGCGTAAAGAGACATTCAATGGAATAGATAAGTAAGTAAAGTTATTTTAAAATCTACCAATGTAATAGTTGTAATCTCAGAAAACAATTATATATGTGACTGCTGTGCTGTTGCTTCAAGGTTAGTTTAAATGCCTAAAATGGCACGGCACCGGGCACACCTTAGAAAAATCTATTTTAAAGTATTTGCATTTTCGTGTAAGATAAAGATGGTTGTTTTCAATGGGCCACATATTTATTATAGCTATACAAAGTCGATATATTGTATTACAGGAATATGCAATATAAAATGTAACTGTAATCAAATATATGTTCCTAATAGACTCACGTAAGTAAGTTACTCTTAATTATGTTTATAAAAATAACCAAAAGTAAATCATTATTAAAAAATGAAGGAAAGTCGGTGATGTTTCCAATTATTTTTATAAATTTGAAGGTATCACAATTTATAGGTTAAGTTATAAAAACTCATACGTTGAAAACAAATAGGTTAAACTTTTGATAAGTATTACTCATTTTGCACGTCGTGAATTTAGATAAATGGAGCAAAAACGATATATATTTAGCGCTCGTCCTACATTTAAATATATTTAAGAACCTTTTAGTTTTAACATTGCTACAGTAAAGAATACAAAAATAGGTGTTTGCTGAGACAATTGAATAATAATAGCAAAATATTATACATATCCGCTGCCTTAGAAATGTTACTTACGTAGGAGGACGTACTAAGTGGAACAACTCTGTAGGTGATGTTGGTACTCTTCTGATAACCATTTTACGACCGTCTGTGCATCCCATGCCGATTGATGCAAGAGATCGAACAGATGGAGCACCATATTGATTGGTTCCACTTTCGGAACCTTCGGGATACGGAGTCACTTGTTCGTAGGGACGTAAGCATCGTGCAGATGCTGCACTAGAAGCGGCACTCACATCACGAATTCTGTGTGTATCGGTGAAGCTCTTAACTTTGCGCATTTGCCCAGATGGCGACACAATCGATTTTTGTGACTGCGGAACAAGAAGTTTGGAGCGTTCCTCGTCTGACTCTATGTACTGGTCCACGTGGATGGCCACGCTCGGCGAGGCGGCTTCCGCCGATGTATCGGCTTTATTCATGCTATCACTTCACAGGGTCATAACGCGGTGATTGATGTCACGTTTGTCGCGACTGACTAGTGAATAATGAACGGACGCGAACGAGTGTTCTCGCTTTGGTTAGCCGACCGACTATCTACCTCGTCATCGTCAATCGCAGCAATTGGTAAACAAAATGTGATTCTGCTAGTGCGGAGTGGGGACAGCACAGGAAGGGGGGTGGGCGCCGCGCATGCGCCGTCATGACCGCGATACGTTGCTCTGCGCCTGCGACTGAGTACCTACTGAGTAAGGTTAATAGACTGAAACTGATGTAGATGTAATATATTGCATACCTATAATAATACCGTTAAAATAAGTAGGCATGGCTACTTTGAAATTTATATGCACTGAAACTAATTTAAAAATAATATGCTTTAACATCTGCCTGGTGCGAATATTTATAAAACCGCCGAATGTTATGTTTTTCAAATTTATTTATAATAATAAATTATGATTTTTATAACATATGGGCATTATTAGTTCTTCCTGTTTGTTATTCATTATATGTTATGTATTTTTGCTGATTTATTACGTTTCCGTTTCTTATTGTTTTACACCAGCAAATAGTAGAGACAAAGGTACCGACGCAAAATGTTTAAGGACTTAAGTTTTATTTTTGCGTAATTTAAGTGGAAGTACAGTTTA
The DNA here is from genome assembly GCA_029286625.1 of Parnassius orleans. Taxonomy (NCBI): domain Eukaryota; kingdom Metazoa; phylum Arthropoda; class Insecta; order Lepidoptera; family Papilionidae; genus Parnassius; species Parnassius orleans. The sequence goes on along the minus strand of JAGSMP010000346.1, from coordinate 265,334 downwards.
TTAATAAGTAAAAAATTAGGCAATAATAATCTTACCGCATAAATTCATATTTCCTTGTCACGCTAACAAAACTTGGAGACACCATGTTTCCCACCGATCTGTCGTTAGGTTGTCAGGACAAATGATTAATTCCCCTACGCAGCAATACCGTGTCAAACCGTGTTTAGCATATTAAATAGGTATCATTTTGTCCTCTCCACTGCTATTTGCTAATTTTGTAGTTGTTCCCTATTAATTATCACTTATATTTATTTGCATGAAGATTCGCGTCGTATTTAAAAAGTTTGAGTTTGCAATAAATACAATGTACATGTCTACATTTTTTTTTATAAAATAAGGGTGACAAACGAATACACAGTCCATCTGGTGGTAAGTGGATGCTGTGGCCCATAGACATCTACATCTATCCTCGATTAAGGATCAAAATTAAGATGCGTTGCCACGCATGAGGACTAAAATGGAATGCCTCGTTTCCAGTAAAAAGGGTCTCTGGTCTCCACACTCACTATATGAAACACAGCAAAATTGAGCTGCTATTACACGCTGGTATTCTGTGAGAGCGGTCTTCCCCAGTCAAGCCGACCCATACGCGCTACAAACATAATATAGCTGTAACATGACTCTACCACGTGTCCACAACTATTCACATCGAATGTAAATTTTAATATGGTTGGTAGCTACATAGAGCTATGCGGATGACGGCACTGGTAATGCTCTATACACCGGTCGTGCCAATATTTCTCGGGAAAACGTCGCCGAGTACCGCAACAAACTTGTGTCTGAAGTCGAGTCTTTGCTGAACAAAATCTCGAATTGGGAAACTAAATCTAGTCCAGCTTAATCCACAGAAGACACAAGTTTGCACGTTTACAGTTAATAAGAACCCCTTTGTCGTGTCTCCTCAGTTTCAAGGCATTCCCCTTGTTGCCTCAGCCAGTATCGGAATCCTCGGCGTCGACATATCGAGTGACGTGCAGTTTCGTGGTCACTTGGAAGAGAAGGCCAAATTGACCTCTACGTAGGTCACTCAATAAGTTTTGAGATATTAATATTTATGTTACATCTTTTCAAAATACTTTCCATCATGCTCTATACAAAGTTTTATTCGCCTAAACCAACTCTGAAAACACTTTTGCCAGTCTTGATCTGACAGGTCGGAAATCGCTTCATCGTAGGCAGCCACGGCTTCTTCAGCGCTTGAAAAAAACTTGCCTTTTATTTTTTCTTTGACTCTTGGGAACAAAAAGAAATCTCAAGGAGCTAAGTCAGGGCTGTAGGGTGGGTGACTTAGAGTTTCAACACCAGATTCCTCAATAAATGCTTTTGTTCTAAGGGAGGTATGTGAAGAGGCGTTATCGTGATGCAGCATGATTCCCCGAAGCCCGGTCGTTGGTCTTCTCTCCCGCACAGCTTGAAAAGGTTTGGGTAATGCAACTGTAGTATATCATTCAGAGTTGACTGACCTACAATTTTCCAGCATTGACGTCGACAAATGTCCGCTCCGCGAAAAAAAACTAGCCACCACTTTTTTGCCGACGTTGCGAGGTCTTTGCAGTTTTGTCGGTAACTGTCCTTCTGAGTAAACCCATACCGATATATACCGATATATTTTCCGGATCATATTGATAGACCCATGTCTCGTCACCGGTAACGATTTCTGAAACACGCCTAGATGCCCCGTTTTCAAAACGTAGACGCATTTCATGGCACCAATCCACACGAGTCTGTTTTTCGCTTTAAGAGAGCAAACGAGGGATCCATCGACAACAATGCTTCCTCACTCCAAGATGTTGATGTAGGATGGTATGAATGCTCCCCGAACTAATGCCTACAATCTTTTCGATGTCCGTATATGTGATTCGTGGGTCTTCTCGCACCAACATTTCAGTAGTCCATACATTTTCTGCCGTTACTGCTGTTTGCGGGGCTCCGGTAGTAAAGATGACCAAAGATGGTCATCTTTAAGATTAATTACCCTTTTGAATTCAGCAAACCACCTAAAATTGTCGCGTGATGGAGCTGAGCCTAATGCTGATTGTAACCGTTGTAAACTTAATTGTTCGGTTAAACCAAATTTAAAATCATAATATATCATAGCGCAAATGTTCACGGTTAAGATCCATCGTTTTAAATGGAAAGCGCGGGAAGCGTTGCAGGAAAATTAATAGAACTTTGTTTTTTTTTTTAATATTGAGCAATTGGCTTATGGAGTTCTATTTTTAAATAAATTTGCTTTTTAGAAACATATAACACGGTTGCGTTCCATTTTTAAATTTCGAGCATCTCAAAACTTATTGAGTGACCTACGTAAAAAGCAGAGTGGGACAGTATTTCATGCTGGCAATACTCTTCCCATCTCTGGGAGGCGCCTCCCCAGTGCCAGCTTGCCACTTGACCGCATCCAACGCAGAGCGGCTCGAATCGTCAACGACCGAGTCCTTTCCGATCGGCTCGATGCACTGGCGCTGCGAAGAGATGTTGCATCCCTTTGCATTTTCTTTCGCATATACCACGGGGAGTGCTCTGAGGAATTGTTCGAACTAATCCCAGCCACCAAATTTCACGAACGCACATCGCGGCAAAATTCTCGATATCCACACCATCTGGTCAACCACTGTACGTTTCACTAGGAGTTTTGTTCCGCGTACGACCTCTGTGTGGAATAGCTTACTATCGGCGATTTTTCCGAACCGATACGACTTAGGGACCTTCAAGAAAAGGGCTTACTCCTTTCTAAAAGGCCGGCAACGCACCTGCAATTCCCCTGGTGTTGTAGTTGTTCATGGGCGGCGGTAGTCACTTACCATCAGGTGAGCCGTATGCTCGTTTGCCCCTCTTCTATAAAAAATTTTAGATATATTACAACTTGTCCTGATCTCTTACTCTCATGCTTTTAAAAAAAAACGTTTAACTCTTTAATTCTTCGATACACTGTCTTAGCATCGATTTCAAAAGCTATTATGTGAAAAATATTGTATTGTTTTTGGTTTTTGAAGACGGTTTTTACTTTTTATTAAAAGTTTAATTTTTTACCCCTTTGAGTGGTCTGAGGCGATGTCACAAGTTTAAGGTAACAATTAGGTAAACTGTAATGTAAATAGTTACATTAAAATCTTCATAAACTACATTACCACCCTTGGGGATAGAATTTTTTTTTCAAATTTATACCACCTATTCATTTTAATCGGCTAAGTGGTTTCCGAGAAATTGGTAAACATACATACAAAAAACAAACTTGAACTTGACAAAAATGAAACCTCGTTTTATGAACTCGGTTAATAAGAGACTTTAAAGAGTATACCTATAATCTTTAGGTTTTATTATGCATCATCATAATATTCTTTCGCGATAACAAATACTTTGACTATCTGTATCATCAATCATTTTATTTTGTAGAGTTTATTTGATATTTGTAACATACATTTATACATTTTATATATTTTCTTCATCTGTCTACATGTACATAAAATAAATAATTTTAAATTATGGCACCAGGCCAATAATATAGGATTTTTGGGTATTATATATGTACCCAATGAACACGGTGAAATAATCTGCTGGTATCTATCCTTCCGCCAGATTACCATCTGGGCGTCTTAGGGATACCAGATCGGAAAACCAAATTATCTAGACAAAATTTTAAAATGTCGGGATTTTGTGTTTGTTATCGGGAGAAATAAATATTAAAAATAAAAAGTTAATTTTTTTTAATTAATAGAATACAAAAAGACTTTGTTGACAAAAACTAATTTTAGTACACTTAATGTTTAGGTTGCCACATATATTTGACATTGGACTTTACTGAATCCACCAATTTGAATCCTTTAGTAGTATTCAGAAAAGATTTAAAATTCGAACAATTTAATTCAAAGTTCAGTTTAATTACTAACTCAGCTTTTATTTAATCAGCTGTCATGTGAAGAGAAGCTGTTTGTCTGGAGATTTTGAGTTTTGTCAGGAGTCTGGAGATCATTTAAAATGTCGGGAGAATCCAGACGAATCCCGACCATCTGGCAACCCTAGGGCGTCTACAAGGCAAGAGTGAATAGGCTTTTGTTACGCTAAGACAGTGCGATTAAGCATCTAGGGCTTCATCATCACTAGCCATCAGGTAGGATTGTAGTCAAGCACTGGATTATAAAAAAAAATTATATTATAGTACAATACTACATTAACTGGTACCTATAGTTGGCAATCGTACCTGACCCTTTACCGTCTCTAAAGTGATCGTCGGCGCAGAGTAAAATAATATGTATGTTATATAGAGAGGTAGGCTGGTTGTGTTGTCAAAACGGGTATAGTATACTTCAGTAAAGTTTCATTCATAATTATGGTTGATATTCAAACATAGACTTTAAGGCTCGCTGATTAAGCTACAGGTAGATCAAGAAATATGTGAACGGATCAGAAAACATTGAATGTCATTGGGTAGAAATGCATACGTACCTACCTACTCGTAGCTTGTAACCAATGCCTACGTAATAACAGGTTTTGAGTTCTTTGTGATTATAACTTGGACATTTGTTCTGTTTGTGAATATACTCGTGGTCAAAATATTATTAAATTTTAAATACAAACAGACTTCAAACAAATGAAATAATTTCCACAAATTAATTTTTGAAGTCGGTGCTAAGACATAATGTATTATTAAAGACTTTACTTACGATTTTTTTTTAAATTTCGATGTCGGTTTGTACTTTTACTTAAAAGTTTTAATTATTTTACCCCTTTGAGTGGTCTAAGGAGTATCACAAGTTTATAATAACAACTAGAATATCGTCTTAATCAGGGGTGGCAAACCTTTATTTACATACGTAATTTCATCTTAAAAATTGTTTAGCGAGGCCATGACGTGTCGTCAAAGATTATTTACCTAGCTTAATAATTAGGGGAAAAATATTAAATACTATTAATTCTGAATATTTTCTACCTTTACGGAGGGTATTTTTTCTTTAAAATTATATGTCACTCCTAAAGTACTTATAACATAATATTTAACAAAAGAAGCCGGCCAAGTGCGAGTCGGACTCACGCATGAAGGGTTCCGTACCACCGTAAAACACGTTTCTCGTAGGGGAGTCCCCTTTAATTTTTAATTTTTGATTATTAATTGTTGTTATAGCGGCAACAGAAATACACATTCTGTGAAAATTTGAACTGTCTACCTATTACTGATCATGAGATACAGCACACTGACAGACAGACGGACGGACAGCGGAGGCTTAGTAATAGGGTCGCGTTGGTTACCTTTTGGGTACGGAACCCTAAAAAAACTATTTCGTTAGATCATTTCCAAGAATTCGGTGTACCTACATACATAATAAACCATAAGCGTTAAATATAATATGCTTGTTGATAATAATTTCTTGTTTTTTGAACTCAGTTAAAAATAGGGCCCAACATGTTTGTTGCTGAAATTTCAAAATATTCATATTTATCTAGATTTTGTAAACAGAACTGGGGATTCGGAAATTATGTAAACCTAGGTTGTTTTTTTTAATACACACAAACAAAAGTTTTTACGCAAATTTACACAATGTAAAGATTTTTGCTATGATTTGAGAAAAAGTGATGGACTCTTTGAGCCCAGCCTAAAGAGCATATGAAGGCCAAAAAAAAAAAACAAATTGAGGTCTCCAGGGATTCTGCCATAATGACTATAATCATCATCGTCATCATCTATTTGCAGTTGGATAGGTTTCTTACTCTTGATTTCCGGACAGATATCATGGCGTTATTATACAGCTACAGCACCTTGATATACTGACTCTCAACTTGGCACCACCGAAAGGACTGAAGCGCTGCACAATTTTTGTCTGAATCGAAGTCCACATTTACCAGACATATTGGCAGATTATACTTTTCGATTGTCTGTATAAATTGCTGAAAGGTATATGTGATGTATGTGATCCCTGACTCTAATGCCTCTTCAGAAACGGGCTTGTTCGTAAAACTAAGTATATCACGGTTATTCTCTACTCATCCGTCTACTAATAGACACTGACTTTTCTTTTTCTTTGTGTAAAAAAATAACGTTCCTCCCATACTAGCGTTTTACTTCTTTCTGTTTCGTGGAAGCAGTTTACATACAGGGTTATTTTTCAAAGAGTAGTCAAATTTTAAACTTAAGTTCAAATATGTAGATAATGATATAGGTATCGTTATTGCAGTTTTTAAAAATACGAGTAAATAATGCTTCAACTTTTATTTGAAATTATCCCAAATTGAATGTGTTTTATGGGCTATAACTACGCATACGCGCGCTGCTCTGTGTGCGATTCAATTCACAACGTTTTTGCTGACCGATCGTGGTGAATGCTCATAGCATACCACGCAGCCGGCTGCGTGGTTATGTGGGACTCACTTTGAAGAAGTGCCTAACGCACTAAACACCACCTCTGGGAACGGCTTTGACCTGTGTGGCCTTTCCGCTGAATCAGAGATGACCCAGGGAAATGGGAAGGGAAATGTTACAAAAGAGGGTGCATCATAATTCTTGGGCATTCTATTGTGAAAACATGCGTCGTGTTTGTCGAAGTCAAATTGAGTGCCGTAAATACAAATACTAAAGTATTAATCTTGATTGAATATATAAATTGTGTTATAAGTTCATCTTTATTTACGATAATTTGTTTCTTTCTCGTTAACAATACAAATGGACGGTTTGACTATTATTCTATTCTATTCTTAGAATAAAAATAAATGAAGTTCTTGACAACGAATGTTTAATACTAAATACTAATGTGATTTCAAATGGGGAGTCTTGTGTCAAATGGGCCCCTTATCTAAACTAGCAAGCAGACACTGCAGCGTATGCTGTTAAAAATAAGAAGTCTCAGTGGCCTTGAAACAGTTAGACAAGTTTATTTTAGTTAATTTTACAGCGAAATGTCATATGGTATTTTGCTATAGGGGATTTTTTTTTGCAGACGTAGGTCATAACATCAATCTATGTTTTGAAAACTAAAGAGTTTCTTGGCCAAAAAATTAAAAAAAGGGGTTGGCTTTGGTCTCTTAATATATTTACGAAAATGTAATATATGTACAAAAACACAACACTGTCGCACAGATAAATTTTCTCCAAATAATTTCAATATGGTGAAAACAAATAATTACTGACACATTGACTGCATTGACTGATTGAACTTTGATTTTTGTGTGATATCAAATGTTCCTTTTTCAATATTGTGTGGAATGTAAATGTCAATTCAAAAAGCGTTTATTTTATATTTTGTATATTAGATATCTGTATTTTATATATTAATGTGCAGTAAAAAATGAAATACAGCTGCTTAATATACAAATTTAAAAAATTTATGAATTACGGTCGAAATTCGACCACTAGTAATAATTAAATGAAACTAATTTTTACGGATTATATCGCGTTTAATTTTAACTTTTTAATTCCCAACGTTTCGGGTGCTTTACAGCACCCATGGTCACGGGGGACAGAGGTGTTTGACGTCCCGATGTCATAGTTAGCCCGGCTACCTTCAGTTTTTTAATATTAATTTTTGGTTCGATCTGCGCAGAATGAGCTTACAGTATCTTGAAGTCTAGCAGTGGTATACTTGGGTTTGGATTTAATTTTATTAATTATAGGATCCCAAGCAGATGGCAGCACCCATTCATCTTATCTATTGAAATTAGGATGTTTTTTAATTTCAATAGCCTCGCGAATCATCCTTGGTAGGAATCGGTGTTCTTTTGCGAGGATTTGTGGTCTATCAAATCTAATGTAATGGCGGGGACGATCTTGAACATGTTCACAAACTGCAGACTTCCCGATACGTCGGTGCTTCAAGTCAGCTATATGTTACATATAGCTGACAAAATTGCTGATTAAATCCAAACCCAAGTATACCAATGCTAGACTTCAAGATACTGTAAGCTCATTCTGCGTAGATCGAACCAAAAATATTAAAACTGAAGGGCCTGGCGAATAACTATGACATCGGGACATCCCTCAGTCCCCTCGTGACCATGGGTGCTGTGCCTGGCGGATCGAAAAGTTAAAATTAAACGCGATATAATCCGTAAAAATTAGTTTCATTTAATGTGTAGTCTTCGCGTAAATATAAGAAAACATCACTAGTAATAATTATTATTGTAAACGTACTTGGTCATGTCACCACGGTTACTTAATAAATTACCCAGTGATAATGTTGATAAAATATATTATACTAATAGAAAAGACTAGAGTTATTCAATATACTCAATCGAAATACAATTTCATCATCATCATTTCAGCCCTTCACAAGTCCACTGCTGAATATAGGCCTCCCCCAAAGAATGCCACAAAACACGGTCCTGAGCCACCTGCATCCATCGACTTCCTGCATGTCTTACCAGGTCACCATTCCATCTATTGGGGGGCCGCCCCACACTTCGCCTACCGGTACGAGGCTGTCACTCGAGAACCTTGCTTCCCCATCGATTGTCGGTTCTTCGAGCTACATGGCCGGCCTATTGCCACTTCAGCTTACTAATCCGTTGGGCTGTGTCATTTATCCTGATTTTACTGCAGATATCCTCAATTCTAAGTTTATCACGCTGAGAAACCCCGAGCATAGCCCTCTCCATAGCTCGCTGAGCGACCTTGAGTTTCCTCATACGTCCAGCAGTGAAGGACTACTTTTCAGATCCATAAGTTATCACTGGCAACACTGGTCGTACAATCGCGTTTGAGGTATACCTGACGAGAAAATGTGTCGTAATCTTTCGAACGCTGCACAGTCGAGTTGAATCCGTCGATTGACCTCTCGGTCGGAGTTGGACTTACCTAGTCTGACTATTTGTCCCAGGTAAACATACTCGTCAACAACTTCGAGCTTAGTGCTCCCAGCAACTACCGACATGTGTGACATCGACGTTACAGATGATGATTTCTTATATTTACGCGAACACTACACATTTAAATAAAACTAGTTTTACGGATTTTATCGCGTATATTAACTTATTTTATATTCCCGACGTTTCGGGTGCTTTATAGCACCCATGGTCACGGGTGACTGAGGTGACCTTCAGCTTTTTTAATTATTAGTTTTGGTCCGATCTACGTAGAATAAATTTACTGTGTCTTGAAGCCTGATGATCATAAACTGATCATATCCTAGACGGCCATTGTAAATGCGTGTACAAAGAATTTTAAATTTCATAAAGTATCATCAAAAGATATTGTAAAATAGTTTAAAAGTATTAATATTAAGAAAAATTTTTGTGTGGGATTCCCGTTAAAGTTATTGCGTCTTTAATAGATACAATCACACATCAACTATCTATTATTTTTAATACTAGTATCGAATCTGGTGTGTTTCCTGATTTAATAAAGCACAGTAAAGTAATATCTTTGTTTAAATCTGGTAGTACACTGGACCCCGCCAATTTTAGACCTATTTCTTTACTGCCAACACTTAGCTAAAATTTTGAAAAAAATATTCTTGATCAAATGTTAAATGGTTCCTTTGCGTGATAAACTTAGAAATGAGGATATCCGCAGTAGAATCATAGTGACCGACATAGCCCAACGGATTAGTAAGCTGAAGTGGCAAGGGGCCGGCCATATAGCTCGAAGAACCGACAACCGATGGGGAAAAAAGGAGATGATTCGTAATGACTCTCGAAAACAGCACGTAGACGCGGCTCAGAAGGGAAATCGGTCTGTAGTTCTTCAAGAGAGCGTTGTCGCCTTTCTTGAAGAACAAGACCACCGGCACTTCTGTTCCACGCCTCCGGAGTAGTGCCACTATAGAGGACGGAATTAAAGGGATTCTGAAGGCTTTTAAGTTTTACCTCATTTCAGAAGCTCCGCAGTAATTCCATCCTCACCCAGGGACTTACCGTTTTTAAGGTGCTGTAGAGCCATTCTGATCTCGCGGAATATCATCGGAATAGTGTCGGATAAGACTTGCTCTTGAAGCGTTACTCACACTTACGTGTGGCTTCAAGAATGACGTGTACAACTGCCCATAGAACCTCTCAATCTCACTCAAATACTCAGGTGTCCTGGAAACGATGCTGCCACATTCGGCCTTTAGCGTCGACAGTTGGCTCTTTCTGGCAGACAGATCTCTGGCAAAGACTTTGGAGCCCTGGTTTTGCTCGAACGCTTCTTCAATACGAGCTGTATTAAGTCCCACCGCATGCATTTGGAGATTTATCTGTTCAGTTGCCTGCATGCTGTAAAATCTGCTGAAGACTGCAGCTTCATTTCTCGTCTAACACCCATGACATTAAGATTGTGATCGGAGAGTTTTGGTGTTCTTCTGCGACGGGTCTTGAAGAACTTAGCTCAGACCGCAGGTAAACATACTCGTCAACAACTTCGAGTTTAGTGCTCCCAACAACTACCGGCATAGGTGTGACATGGGCGTTACATGTGACCTTTGTTTTGTCCATGTTCATCTTAAGACCTACTCGTTGGGAGGTACTATTGAGGTCATTGAGCATAGTGCTTAGGTCCTCCAGCGATTCTGCTATAAGGACAATATAGTCGGCAAATCGAAGGTGAGTGATGTACTCACCATTGATGTTAATACCGTATCCTTTGCACTCCAGCAACTTGAAAATGTCTTCCAATGCAGTGGTGAAAAGTTTCGGGGATATAATAACACCCTGTCTTATACCTCTCTTCAGTAGGATAGGTTTCATACTCTGGTTCTAAACTCGGATAAGCAACGTAGCCCTGCTGTACAAACACTTCAGCACTTCGATATCGCTTAATAATTCCATCAACGATTTGCCACAACAACTAGTCAATTTAGTTTTAAATTATGTACGATGTTTTTTTCCATACTTGGATAGGCCATAAGCTTGATTAAATAAAACATAGTAAATTATTTCATTGATATCTGTAACGGTGACGTAAGTAGCCGCTTTATAATTCCATCAACAATTTTCGCCATTCTCCTTTCGACGGAATCAAAGGCTATGAGAAATAGTTCACATACGCAAGGCAAAGCAAAAAATACAATTTACTAATAAAAAATCAAGGTTTTTTTTAATTAGCGAGCAATGAGCAATAATGTGCTTTTTCATAATGATTTCTTATATTTACGCGAATACTACACATTGAATAAAACTATTTTTTTACGGATTTTATAGCGTTTAATATACTTATTTTTACTGTGTATAGAAAAAAGACCCATACCAACCGATATTTAAATGGTGAATCGCACCATCATCTATCACAGTTAGCTACTGTTGGAAAATCTTTATTTCAGAGAGCACGAAGGATCTGTGACAGAAAATATCTGGCCGCCGAGCTTCAGCACGTCGAGCAAGTATTGCAAGACAACAAGGTTTGGGTCCCGCGCCTACGTCAAGTGACCGAGTGAAGCCGGCCACAGTCGAGCGTGTGCCTGCTGTACTACCCTATATCAGAGAAGTCACAGACAAGGTTGGCTAAATCTTGAAGCGAGCTTTCATTAAAAGATACTTCAAGCCGCCGAAGAAGATTAGTCAAATTTTACCATCCGTCAAGTGTCATATCCCTCTACAAGATGTAGGAGTGTACAAGCTGGATTGTGAATGTGGTCTCTCTTACATAGGACAAACAAAAAGATCTAAAAAAACCCGCGTGAAAGAACATATAGCTGACTTGAAGCACCGACGTTCCGGGAAGTCTGCAGTTTGTGAACATGTTCAAGATCGTCCCCGCCATTACATTAGATTTGATAGACCACAAATCCTCGCAAAAGAACACCGATTCCTACCAAGGATGATTCGCGAGGCTGTTGAAATTAAAAAACATCCTAATTTCAATAGAGAAGATGGATGGAATAGAGAAGAAGATGGATTAAGTCCAAACCCAAGTATACAATTGTAATACTTCAAGATACTGTAAGCTTATTCTGCGTAGATCGGACCAAAAATTAATATTCAAAAACTGAAGGTAGCCGGGCTAACTATGACATCGGGACGTCAAACACCTCAGTCCCCCCCGTGACCATAGGTGCTGTAAAGCACCGAAACGTCGGGAATTAAAATAAGTATATTAAACGCGATAAAATCCGTAAAAAATAGTTTTATTCAAAATGTGCTTTTTCGCTTATTTTACTTCAATTCTTTTGTATTGCATTTTTTCTCTCTATTTAAAAATTAATTAAAAAAGTAGTTAGACATCTCTACCCTAGAATCAGTACATTTAGGTGTGATGAATTTATTGTTAACATCTAGTTCCAATATCAAGAAAAATTGCAACAGCTTAACCTGTCCATGAAATCCGTATCGATGGTCACTACGTAGGTCGTTATCTTCAAGGTAATCCATTAGCAGAGTATTCAACATCCGCTGCATACACTAAAGAACCTTTGAATTTTTCTCCAACTGCTGCCGAGTCAAAATGAGAGTAAACAAAATGTTAATCCCTGTATAAAATAATTTACATACCGTATACCGTTACAGTTATTGACTCTAAAATAGATGTAATTGCACCACATCTTGGTGTTATTTTTAATACTGGTATTGAACCTGGTGTGTTTTCTGTTATAATGAAACAGTAAAGTCGTAAAGTCATACCATTTTTTTAAGTCCAGTACATTGAACCCTGCTTATTTACCACACTCAGTAAAACTTTTTAAAATATAATTTTGGGTCAATGTCAAGGTTTTTTTATACAAATAAATTACCCTATAAAATTAATTTGGTTTTACATGGGGTCGTAAGACGACTGACACTGGCATAGAGAAACACGAGCCACTGGCGGACCAGACGGGAGTGCGGGGGGAAATCTGCGCACACAAAAATAATCGTCTGTCGCTACAAAACTCACACGTAACAATTAAAACAATAAAGTAACAATTTCGCACACACATAAATATATTATAACACTATCGATTGGTGATAGCGACAACTCAGATACAGACTCGGATCAATCACTCGACCGATCTCATACCGATCTCCATATTATATGAATGCGAGCGGCCTGTTTTGGTAAACAAATCCGAAACAACACGACCGTTATTATTGTAATTTCAACGTTTAAAAAGAAGTAAATAGCAATAATGTGATTAAAAATTACTTAATATATGAAAGGTAACGCCATTTTTTAGTAAATTTGACGTGACAGATATCCTTTTGCAGTAAAAAAACTTTTTGCTTATTAAATATATTTGAATGCCTAGGAGAATTAACAATATGCTTTGGGTATTATATGTGAAATTATCACGAAAAAATTTTTCAAAATTATGGTGTAATAAATATTGTGCTTTAACTGATTATTTTATATTTCTGAACGGTAAAAGTTCCTCCGGATCGGTAGAATCAATGGGTGTTCCACAGGGCTCAAGTTTTTTAAATGTATGGACTTTTGTTAATGGGAAACCGCGACTGACACTGAAACTATATTCCTTTTCATTATATTTGGTTTATTAAGAGAGCTGAAAATTATAGCTTGAATACAATTCAAAAAAAACGAGGTAAAAGACTGAGGTATTTTCCGAATCGTTTAAAATTTATTTCTATTGTGTTCATAACCTTGCCTTATGTACGTATATTATACAATAACCGCAGTTAAATTCCCTTAGAGTGTATTTTAATTTAATTTAAATGATTTATAAAATAAATGATATCGTTAAAATCCAGTTTCTGGAGCAGATAGCTCCGCTCATACCGAGAAGTGCTTGGGAGTGAACTCAAGCCCCGAGAAACGCGTGAATACAATTAGTAAAAGAAACAAGAAATAAAAAAGTCATAACACTGTCGGACAAAAGTTACGTGTCTGTGTGGGCGTATGTGCGCTTGTGTGAAAAATATTTATTTATGAAGTAAGTTTTCTGTACGGTCATAATCCAATTTTTTTAACCACTCCGCGACAGTCAATTTACATTAAAATTTTTGGAAGGGAGTATATTGATAGTTCCCTATTTAATTTATTATACAGGTTTCTGCTTTGGTAACAGTAAAATCGATGTGTAAGGCTGATTTCTAAAGTTATCTGGTTCATATTTTAACTGGGAATGTTGTTTAAGTACAGTATATAAAATGTAAAGCTGCCTGACGGTCAGGACTTTCCATTTTTGATAGAGATCAAACGTTGGATGATAGAATGGTAGGAATGAGCTCACTTTTAAAAGTGCTCTTTGCGCTCGTTCAATTTTAAGAAAGTGTGTTTTACAGGCACCACCCGAAGAAGTAATGCAGTACATACGTTGGGACTGGCAAAGAGCGAAGTAAACTGATTTTAATAATTTTTCCTGGGCCACATGTTTCAAGGCCTTAAATATTACCATTAATTTGCGTATTCTGGCTGTTAGAAGGTCAATGTGATAGTGAAAACTTAATTTGCTGTCAATCATTACGCCTAGGTATTTAGTTGATTCTGTGTTTATAAGCTTCGGGCATAGACAGGTTGTATCATTGGGATTAAAAACTAATCTAAACAAAAACTATCTTTCAATAGGGTAAAATAATAAATCGTGATATTGAAAATAAATCAGTTAAGTGATACATAATGCATGTATGTTTGTTTGCATATATAGTATGTATTTATGTGTACGTATATATATATACTTATTCTGAATACTTTTTTCACCTATACAATTTGATAATTAAATACGAAGTAGTTATAGATGTATATGAATATTGCATGTATTATTTATTTTTATACATATTTATATCTATGTATGTTATTCATTTTGTTTAAACGTAGACAGCTTAATGGTGGTTATTAATCTTGTTATTCCTCTGAGCTTTTGTATTTATTTATTTATTAGCTTTAAACTTACTATTTTATAAGACTGTGTAGTAATATAGGTCGTGGTTGCATATAATTGGTAAGACACTTCAATGCTACCTTAATTATACAGGGTTATTTTTTAAAGAGTAGTCAAATTTTAAACTTAAGTTCAAATATATAAATAATGATACACAATTATTGCAGTTTTTGAAAATACTACTCTACTTTTATTTGAAATTATCCCAAATTGAATGTGATTTATGGGCAACAACGGTTTTGCCTACCGATCGACCCTTACGAATGTGTGCATGCGCAGTAAGATCAGTTAAAACAATGCATTACCAAAGAAAAGAATTTAAAAGATAAAAAGGACAGAATTATTGCGATTTTTTAAATTATTTTTTCTTCAACACGTCGTATTGTCGTCGGTGGTGTGTCTTTCCTAGTGTAGTGGTGCTGGAATTAGTGGCGACGGGGATAGTGCACGCAATTGAGGGAGGGCGGGAGGTGTTCTTCAAACTAGGTAAGACACATCATTTTATTTTATTGAGCGGATTTTGGTAAAGTAAATTTTTTCCAACTTTAACAATATGTTTGTTGCGTTCTCTAAATTTATATGAGACCACACCTGAAGTATTTATTATTAGGTACATTATTTATTAAAAAAATTAAAATAAAATCTGTTTAAAATTGACTAAGATATCGCTTAACATAAATTAAAAAACATACGAGTAGAGTCGAATTGTAAACTTCCTTTCTTGAAGTGGGCTAAAACTTGAATGTAATAAGCGATTTCTATAATTTTTATTAAAGATGATTTGTAAATAAAACAATCAAATATTATCATTATTATTATTTGCTTAAAAACTACAATCAATAGTTATATTACATAAAGTTATGGTGATTTCGTATAATTATATTATGAATATCACAAAGTTTGAAGGAGGCGACGAATCTAAGTTAAAAAGTTACAAAGTAATAAAATATAAAAATAAAACTAAAAAGGGCGCAGCGAGCGCAAGCGAGGGACGCGGCATAGCCGCAGCGCTCGCAGCGACCTCGCCCGGCGGTCCTCCGACGGCGCGCACAGATTAAAGCCGAGAGGAAGGAAGGAGCCGACACCGCCCGGCGCCGGCGGAGGAGCGGGGCGCGCGACTAGCGGAATTAGCGCTGGAACAGCGGGTTGGGGAAATCGGGCGGATGCGGTAGCGGCGCGGGCGGCGGTCGTGCGCGTCGCCACGCCACTAGCCAACATGCCACGGCCGCTGCCACTGCTACGAGGGCCAGCAGTGCCGTTAACGCCAGCGCTACGGCCAGTCCGGCAGCGGAAACGCAAACTTCACCACCCGCCGCGCCGCCCGTCGCCTCTGCGCCGGACGCGTCGCGCTGCCGAGCCACTCGCGACGGATCGCGTCGTTCCAGCGTCAATATAGGGTTCGATTCGACGATCACCTCCTCCCTAAACTGTCCTTCGTTGCCGTAAAGGCTATTTTTAGGATCGATTGCTTCTCGTTTTCTACGCTTTCCAAAAGCGTCGTATCCACGGCAGTTCACCTATAAATCAAGTTAATATTGATATGAAAATTTTCGCATACGCTATTGATCAGAAATAAAAATTGACAGTTGAAAGACTTACCGGTTGGCATTTACCGAAGCAGACACGTATGTTGCATTGGAATCGTATGTTGTCGCTGCTGGGGAATTTAAAAGCGTTAAAAGCAGCTCGTAGGGCACTACCATCTTCGCTTCGTTCCCATTCCCCGAAGATTGCAGCATCAGTAGCACAGCCATCCGCGTCCGTTACGGTGTATTCGTTTTCTATATTCGTCGATACTTCACTTGTCTTAGCTATACAACTACGTGCGAATCCGCCATATATACCTAAAAAGGACATAATAAGAACGTCACCATTATAAGTTAAATAACTTGAGGATTGTATCATCAACGAAGCACTTGTTTCATCGTTTTTACTAATAGTTCACATGAGCAACTGATCTTAAATTTTATGACAATGTTGCGTGACGATTACTAAAGTATTAAGACTTTACTAATCGTCAAACTTGACACGCGGATTGGCGATCGCTGTATCAGACGTCTCACACCTTTGGTGCCTTTGACGCTGTTGCCCTCCACCGGTCTGAGTATTTTCTACAGCCTAAATGAGATGGTTACACCGCCATCTATCGGAAGCCATAAGATTTTTCTTACATTTCCCCTAGTGACCTCTTATGACTTTCATGAAACGAAATGGGGTGATGGATTATCTTACACCGCCACTACACAGCATAGCGGGATCTTCATTTTTCAGGCTGTTAACTAAGAAGAAGATAAATTTGAGACTTTTACTTACTCGATGGTTGAACGTCAACTTGTAAGACAAGGTTCTCTCCAATTTCGGCAGAGCTAACTTCATCGCCAGATCTGGATACAATTCGCATAGAGCATGTTGGTGGTGGTCCAGTATTGGCTATTGTGCCGGCAGTGGTCAGCATGGATACGTTAAAAGCTAAGGTGACGTTTTGTTCGCCCGTCTGGTAGATGCATTTAATGTGGAACGCCTTGGCGTTAGATGTTAATAATGTAGGATGTATTTGCATCACCAGTACGAAGCTCGCCAGGCCCTGAAATAATTACGGTGTGTAAATAATTATTGAACTTAAATCAACAACCGACCTTCTAATAGAAAATGTAAAATTATTTTTTTTGTTTTAAAAGTAAATTAAAAAAGTGTAATTTTAACGTACGTTCACGTGCACCAAGCCACAATCGCCGAAATGCACCGTAAAGTCAACAGTGCTTTCTTGATTTTCTGGTGTGTGAACTACAAGTCTACAACGTTCGTCTTTACTGTAGCCTTTGACATACAACACACCATTAAAGTCCTTGATTTTAAGACTTACTCGCACTCCGTCCGCGAGGCAATGCACCTTAAACAAATCAATAATTATGTTAAAATATAATTAAACGGAAAAAAGACAGCTGGTTAGTGCAGTAGCTATGTGTTTGATTGCAGAGCTACCGGCCGCGATTTCAATTCGCACGGAGCAAGTATTAGTATGGATGGCTACGGTTTACAAATTATTGTGTCTGGGTCTTTGATCCAATGTCATATATACGTCCAAACTCCAAAGCATCTATAAAAGAGAATTAAGGGATTTATTATTGTTATAATTACCTGCATGTCCGGAAGTGGGAAGTCCGTGCGATAATTATCTTGTGTCGTAGTCGCATTATAGCATTGAACCCTCGGGTTGCCGATGTAACCAGGAATACAAGAACAGCGAGATCGGTGACCTAGCACTTCGCAAATAGTGTGCTGACCACATGGTTCAGCTTCACATGCGTTTACGCAGGCTCCGTTAATGCATCGAGATTGTTCGTCGCACTGGTCATCCGCACGGCAGCCGATCGCCACGCAGATGTTACCGCGTGGTGTGAAACCTTTATCCCAATTACATACGCAACGTCCTCGTGAATCTATAATTCGACCTTCATTTTCATTACAAGGCATGCAATCTCCATTGTTGTCAATTCCTTGACCATCTATACATTTCGTGGTAGGAGCTGTAAAAACATAAAAATAATTATTAATTAATTTATTTAACTTATACCGACATGTAATTAATTGCCTTAAGAATCGAGACACTCACTTAAGTATGGTGTACATTCGATGAGAGCGTTGCCTTTGTATCCAGGTTTGCATTCGCATATCATAGTCCTAATAGGTAGTGTATTGATTACCTTACAATGAGCGTTATTACCACACGGTGTTATTTTCAAACAAGGATTCACGCATGTGCTATTTAGGCAGGCCAATCCCGATGGACAGTCAACATCACTCGCGCACTGTGCATCTTTTGTTTTTATGCAACCATTGTCTGTACTTTGATAGCCAGGCGGACAGACGCAATATACTTCGTGTTGGTGTACTCTACATTCTGCTGGCTCATTGCAAGTGATAGTTGAACAAGGTTCTACGCATTTAGATTGTACACATGATTTTTCTGAAGGGCAGTCGCTGTTGGCGCGACAGCTTATTGGTGTGCAAGCAATTGACGGGTTACCGACTGTTCCGACGTTGCAGCGACAGGATGCGCGGTGCTCTGTGCCATAGCATTCAGCTGATCGTCCACAGATATTAGCATCGATTGAGCAAGCTGGAATACAGCGGTTGTTAATACATGTCTCATCATCTGCGCATTGGCTATCAACCCGGCACGTAACCTCATAGCAACCTGTACGTGGGTCTCCAATAAAGCCTTGACGGCAGGCACACACTGGTTTATGATCTTTTATTTTACAGTCAGTGTTTGGTCCACATTCGCAGGGATTTTTACATAATGAATTGACACAAGCATGATTTGCGGTACAATTACTGTCCATAACGCAAACGCTTTCGGTAACAAATGTTGCGGGTTGGCATATGCCGCCGCCGCTGCTGACGTATCCAACTGGGCAAGTGCAGAGCATTGTGCGTACTGGTAATGTTGGTGAGACTTCGCATGTTGCTGGTGTTGCACACGGACGTAATTCTGTACAAGGATTGACACATTTAGACGATAAACAAGCAAGTTTTGATGGACAATCCGCGTCTACAAAACATTCTGCTGTACTCTGTCGTCTGCATTCAATATAAGGACTACCGAAATATCCTTGGTCGCATTTGCAAACTGGAATGTGGTTTCTTACCAAGCATATGGCATTCGATCCGCAAATATTTTCTGATAGACAAGGATTGATACATCTATGAGCATGACATTGTTTATCTACAGGGCAATCACCATTGGATCTACATTCAACAAGGTTACAATTTGTGTAAGCGTCACCCTCAAATCCTGAAAGACAGCGACAAAGAGGACGATTTCTTTCTACGTAGCATTCAGCATTTGTTCCACATGTACTATTCAATAAGCACGGGCTAACACAATTTCCATTTATACACGCTTGGTGTGACGCACATTCAGAATCGGTTCGACAACCAACGACGCGACATATGCGGTACGGATTGCCATCGAATCCTTCGCGACAAGAGCAAACAGGTCGATGATCCCGGATGAAACATTCTGCATTATCACCACAATTGCATGGATTTCGGCAGATTCTGTTTACACATGCTTCATTATTGCTACAATCCTGATCAGATGAGCAGCTAAGAGATGGTAACTGCGCCGGTTTGCATGAGCCTCCTTCGTCAGGTGTATATCCCTCTGGACAGCGGCATATTAAAGTACGGAATGGTACACTGTCTGATACCGAGCATCGAGAATTACCGACGCACGGCTTTAGTTCTGAACAAGCTTCTCGACATTCATCCCTGAGACAAGCGTGACCGCTAGGACAATCACCATCCATACGACATTCTGGCTCTCCTATAACTGTGATCTTCTTACAATAAATCAAAGGATCTCCGAGTGGCAGTGAAGGTGGACATTTACAAGACGCAGCATGATTACGAGCAAAGCATTCTGCGTTGCTGGCGCAAGGATTACGTCCTTCAACAGAACAAGCGTGATTGCAAACTCCTTTTTCGCAAACACTATCATCGTTGCAGTCGTCGTCAATTTCACATTCAGATGATTGACATTTAACGTACGGATTTCCGAAAGTTCCAATAGGACAGCGGCAGTTGGGTCGATGAGCTTGCCCATAGCATTCTGCACTTATGGCGCATGGTGCCTCGATGATACAAGGATTAACGCAAGCTCCATTGGAGCAAGTATTGGCGTCTGAGCAATCACTATCAGAAGTGCAACTTACTGTAAAGGAATAAAATAATATTTAAGAAATATCATTATTGAAATTTTAAATTTTAAATTATTAATTATTATAATTTATTACTTTATTACAGATATTTGTTGTTTTTTTAATACTTATTTAAAACAGCTGCGGTAGATTTAGAGTTTAAGCACTCACCTTAAAAATTCGTAATTAGTAGTTTGCGAGCAAACCAAGTACGATCCCAGGCGACACCAATGAAATTCTTAATATTGTAATGTTAAATGCTGATTTACCACGATTTTGGTGGCGATCAAACATGGTGGGAAATCTCAGTAATTTAAAAAAATATTCAAAGACCACCAACATGCCTCCAAAACCGTCTCAATAACAAGAATAGGTACAAGCTCAACAGCGTAAAGCAAATTTATATTTAGCTTTACGTTGCTTTACGCTTTATTTAGACAATAGTCTAAATAAAGCGTAAGCAATAGCTTTATGCTTTACTTTTATGTAAAACATACATACCTTTTGTGCATCCGACATAAGGATTTCCTGAAAAGCCACTTTCACAGTAGCAAACTGGATGATGTCTAACAACGTTACATTCTGCGTTATCGCCACAGGCACATGGATTTGCACATACACCATTTATACATGCTTGCGATAGTGGACACTCGGAGTTTGCTTTGCAGCCTAATGGTAATACTGACTTATCTGATGCTGAAAATAAAGAATACTTATCAGTGTGAATAGGATTTTTAATATTTATAAAAAAAATCAATAATATTATGTAATGAAAAAAATAAAAAATTAAAAAAAAACTTTGAAAAGGTTAATTAAAGGCCGAACCAAAGTCAAATCAAAAGTGGGTTTAATGAAGTTGTTTTTCCTGGGCTACTCCTGAGCTGTCAAAAGCCAATTATATCCAAGAGGAGTTTTGGGAGATGGTAAGATTGGTTTTAATGAAATGTAAGAAGAATGAAAATATTAATAATAGAAGGTTTGGGGTGAAGAAGTCTTGTTATAAAAAAGGTTCGTTTACGATGAAGTTTGGTGATGAATGTGTTATTGTAGAAACCTCACAGTATTTTTAAAACGAAATCTTGTGACGAACACTTTCTCACATTATTAGAAGATTCATATATATATATATACGTGGGAAAGAGGAAAAGATAGAAGCATGATTTCATAACTGTGGATGGAATGAGAAGGGCATTGACATATGTACATAGGATTACCGGGATCCAAGAAATAATTTTTACTTGGTCTTAAGCCGAATAAATGGTGTGAGAAGAATTCAGAGGTCGGTAGTATCGGCCATTTGTTACAGCGTATAACAACAGAAAGGTTACAAGATGAAGGTGTAAAAGAGTAGTATCAATGTATAATGAGAAAAAAAATATTTGGGAGAATTTTATATGAAAGATACATATTGTATCTTGGGTGTTGCAAAAGGCGACAGAAAGAAACAACCCAGACAATGAAAAAACCGTCTGTTAAGCCCGGCAACTAAAAAAATATATAAAAAAATCCTCCTTAGGAGGCAATCTATGGGAAACCCTACATTCAGCTGTGGACTTTAATAGGCTGTAATGAATGAATGAGGTAAGACAGCTGGGTATGATAAAGTATCTATCATAAGCGATGTTGAGGGCTGGAGAGGTAATGGTGGCAAGCTTGCTGTACACTTTCTTTAACATAAATTAAAGAATTCTTCATGTTGTTCTGGTGCAAAGCTATTATAATCCCACTGTATAAAAGAAAAGGGTTACAGCAGGACTTTAAAAATTACTAAGGAATATTTTTGCTGCACTTATGCTGCAGAAGTGATAAGCAGAGTCAGTAAGGGACGCTCTAGATGAAAGTTTACCGACCAGACTACCGTGGACCAGGCGGAGAAGTGTGTCAGGATCGCACTAAATGAACGTCCATAATCTCTGTCTATCTCTCTGAGTTGTAAAATACTGTTACAGTTACAGTTTTCGCGATACTTTTATAGTTTATGATTTAGTAACATGTAGTTTGATCATAAAACTCAACAGCTATGTTTTAGTCAGCACAGTTATAAAGGACTTACGTGGCACGCATCGCGTATTTGCATCTCCGCTGAATCCTCTAGGACAGGAACACTGCGGTATGTGATCGATTACACGACACAGTGCTCCGATTCCACAGGCATTTGTACACGGATTCACACAAGTACGCTCAACACATGCTTGTTCTGAATCACATTCGTCATCCTTATAACATTCCCATATCGCTATTTGTTTTGGTTCTGAAATTAACAATTTATTTACGTAAACACTCGACGTTATATATTGTATTTTATGTAAAGAATCTTTAACTCTGAGGTAGGTGAAATAATTGATCTCTATATATCTTTTAATTTATGGTTAATTATTACACTTACCGCTATTACACTCTACTCTTGGGTTTCCAATATATCCTGGTGGACATGAGCAGCGGGATACGTGGTCAGATGACTCACATAACGCGTTATATCCACAAGGAGCAGCTCTGCAAGCTTCGACGCAGCTTCCACGGCGACAAGTTTCTTTATCAGCGCAGTCCGAATCAGTGGAGCATTCAGATACAGGTGGTAATCGGCATCCGTTATTTGGTGCTACTCGCCCGCCTTCCGGACAAACACATGCGACAGCCCGAAGTGGTAAAATATCTACAGTTTTGCAAATTAATCCTTCATCACAAGGGTTGCTTAAGCATAGGTCAATGCACCGTGAGTTAACACAGGCCAGGGGCGCCGGGCAATCGATGTCTTTAGAGCATTCAGGTGTATCTTGTGTAGTTCCGCAACCGCGAACGTATGCGTCCCCGGACGTGCCAGGTGGACATTTGCACATTGGTTGGTGGTTGTTTGCTGTACATATAGCACCTTCGGCACAAGCGCTGTCAGTGCACACATGTTGACAAACGTGGTTAAGTCGGTTGCAAATTTGGTTTTCGGCACAATCTTCGTTATAATGGCATGCAACAGAAATGCAAGCACCGTGCGGGTCACCCTGTGTTCCGGGTGGGCATCGACAGGTAGCGACGTGAGCAACAGCGACACAAGTAGCGTCGCGTCCGCATGGAGATCCGAGGGTACACGGGTCTTGACAGTATCCATTAACGCAGCTCTTGTCGAACGGACAATTTTCATCAGCCGTACATTCAGCTAAAAATAAAATAGATTTTGATTTAAAATATATTGTTTTTATTTCTTTCTCTTTTATGGCGCGTTGTTATGTTAAAGATCTACAGTACATGACGGAAGAAATTGTACTATCCATTTATTTTCGTGGGGGACCCTTACGGGTCTACTTTAAAACATTTTGTAAATGGAATAAGTATAAAACTCTTGTACAAACTATCTGTTAAAATAAATGTTCCAACGTTTTAACTGTAAGCACGATAAAAATATGTAAAAATATTTAAAACGACTTAAAAAAAGGGAAAGAATTCTTACTATATTTTTTATTGCATATAGTTTTCGTCTAATATATAATTTACGATAGACCTATATAAATTGAATTATGATACGATAAAAATTTGAAATCGTTATATATTTTAGTATCCAATTATTACTTACGCGTGTAGCAAAAGCGTGCTGGGTCGCCGGCGGTGCCGGGCGGGCAGTGACAGCGCGCGCGGTGTAGCAGCGCAGTGCACTGGGCCCCGGGGCCGCACGCACCCGCGCAAGCTGCTACACAGCGACGCGCCACGCATGCCTCCGTCGCACCACAATCCGTGTCTGAATTGCAGCCTGCTCCTTCTGCTCCTGTTGTCAAGAGAACATAATATTTTAAATATACGCTTTCCTTGCCAATAAACAGAAATAGGTCGATTAAAATCGTTTCATGTAGCAGTTATTTATTATTTATTGTACACAAACATACAGAATGTTAGTAGAAGTTCTTGTACTATTATCTATTCTGTGGTAGCAGTACAATTTAAAATATTACTTATATCAGTCTTCTTTCAGAAAACTTTGCGTGGAGAACAAACAAACAAAAAACCAAAAAAGTTAACAAAGAAAGCGATCAAAATATAGAAAGGAAAAGTAGTCATTTATATTTTAGAGTTTCAAGTTCAATATGTTTAAACAAGACTTGAAAGTAATAAGAGACTATATTGAAAACATAGAACATTGCGTTACGATTTTTAAGGAGGTAAAGCTTGCCCACAGCTTGTGCACAGTGAGGTACTTAAGTGCAGAATGATCAGAATAGAGCTACTTTAGCTTCTTTCGAGCAACGAGCAAACCTGCCAGCAACCTTGTTCGCTCTTGTGTTCTACGTTCGCATTCATTGTCTACGACATGCTTATGATCAGCAGTTAACTTGTAACCCAGGTATTTAACATGGGGAACCCTATATTGACTCGCACTTGAATCGCATACCGTCAGTAATTATCGAATAACACTGACAAACGCGCTCAACGGTACTAAGTCATACATGTAACTCAAATTGTTGATGCAGACGTCTATGTAACATCCGACACGTTAGCTGCTGAGCCTATATAATTGATATGAATATTAAAAAAAACATATGTGAAAATAGTGCCCACCCTAGCCCCACTCCGTATTTTAGTCTGCATGGAATCTAATTAATCGCCCACCTAACATAATTGATTTGATTTGAGTACCAGTAATTTAGCACTATGATTCGCTTATTAATTCTAACCTGGCGTGCAGGCCACATTGGCGTCACCCTGCAGTGGTGGTGCACAGCGGCAGGAAGCGCGGTGAGCTTGTGCACGGCATTCCGCACCAGCGCCACATGCGCGCCCGTCGCAGACAGCCACACATCGTCCGTTAAAGCAGTGCTCTTCATCGCCACATTCGTTGTCTTGCTCACATTGCGCTTCTGGTAATATAACAAGTAACAAACATTTAAGACGAGTTTAATTAATTCTGACTTTTTTACATGATGATTTACATTTTCCGTAATCCTATTCCAATCTTCCTTAATCTATTTTTGGATTTAAATTAACGAATCTTAAATACACAACCTTTCCAGACCACTTGAATAAACCTTTGTAGTAAACCAGTTTTATATTTACAAATTGTGAGTGTATGTACATAAACTGAAATAAGATAAAAGGCACTCAAAATTTATTAAGAAATTACGACCTACCTAGTTTTGGAATAAATTTTTAAACCAAATTACAGTGAGTCAGCCTTGGTAAAATGCTGATAAGTAAATGATAAGTCTATATATAGATATATAATTGACATAAACATTTCACATCACGTTTTATAACCTTTTATAATACTTACTTGGCACACACTGGATAGATGCATCCCCAGTAAGAGGTTTCGGACATTCGCACACAAGTGTGCGGAACGGTAATGTGTTGGCAACGCGGCATGTTGCGCGATCTCCACATGTATTTGCATCACATGGATTCTTGCAGGAACCTTGTAGACATGCTAGATCTGGTCCACAATCAGCATCACCGTCACATTCCACATTCGATAGCACTGGAATTATAAAGATAAATAAGAGTATTGTGTTAGACATATAATGTAACTTATAATAATATCAGTAATGCAATGTGAATTATTTTTTTAAATAAAATAAGCTATTATAAGCTATTCTATTCCTACTAAACTCACCTGGTTCACATTTAATTCTTGGGTTGCCTTGTGTTCCTCGTGGACACTCACAAATTGGAGCATGGCGCATGACAGTACATAATGCGCCCTGTGCGCAAGCTCCGGGACAAGGATCCTGGCAGGTATTTGATCTACAGGCCAGCCAAGTCGGGCAATCTTCATCTATTGTACATTCGTCTCTACGGCAAGAGGTCCATGGATTTCCCTGAGTACCAGGATTGCACTCACATGAAGCACTATGTCCACGAGCAATACAATGAGCTTCGATTCCACAGCGCAAACGTGAGCACACCTTTATACATGATCCACTTTCACAGCTTTCATCATCAGGGCAGTCATTATTGCTATGGCATTGAACTGCAAACAAAATACGTTATTTAATGCAAATGATAAAATAGTTTTAAGATGATATAAATAAAATGATAGGTAAATTACCAGAGTAACATCCCGAGTACGCGTCTCCTTCGTAGCCTGGTAAACAAGTACAAAGAGCCCTGTGTCGCTTGCCAACACAATTAGCGTTAAGGCCACAATTATTTGTTCCACATACTGGTACACATCTGGAGTCAACGCAAGCTGATATATCTGGACATTGTTCGTCATTTACACATTCAGTCTTTGGTGTTTCTATGGTCGTTGTACTAACGCGGTTGCAGCGTACGAAGGAATAACCAGTGTAACCAGGAGGGCATGAACATACAGCGGTATGTCTGATTCCTGTGCAAATTGCGTTGAGACCGCACGCGTTAATACATGGATCTGCACATTTTCTGTTGATACAGGAGCGATCGCCAGGGCAATCATCATTAACAGTACATTCGTAATAAGTACAGGTACCGTCGCGGCATGTCCCTCTTGGCCCACAAGGATTAGGATCGCATGGGTCGTGCACGGATGGTGATACAGCTAAAAACAGTGTATTTTGTTGTAAAATCAATAGGTACAATTAATCAGGTGTAAGCATGTATAATAAAAAGAGAATAATATATTAAATATTTAATTTTTTGTTAAATATTCCTTTTTTTAATAAAATAAGTAATTTTGTATGTAAAATAGACTTTAAAAAGGTTGGACAAATAAACATAAAATAGTCTTACTTCTACAATTAAGGAACGGATCTCCTGTAGTTAATGGCGGGCATGAGCATATTGGGGCATGATCGAAGACGCGACACGTAGCGCCATTTCCACAAGCGCCAATACAGGGATCAATGCATTTGTTTCGAACACAAGCACGATCACGAGGACATTCTGAACTGACAACGCACTCTGGCCGGCAACCTGTAGTTGCTGCATCGCCACTTGTTCCACTTGGACAAGAGCACACGGCTGTTTTGCCAGACGCAGAGCACAATGCACCCGGCCCGCACGGTGACGGTGTACATGGAAGTGCTAAAATGGTACAAAATTGTTGATAATATTTTTTTTTATTTTAATCATTAATAAGTATTATCTCATTATTTTTAGAAATGCCTAGAGCAGGCAGACAGGTTATGTACTGATTAAAATTTGTATGTATTTAACCAGTAGATTGATACACGTAATTTTGAGCATTATCATTTACGCCCATCAATTTAAGATTACTAATAACAATTTACCTGGCGGGATAGGGTCGCATTTCACGAAAGCGTTTCCTCTAGTACCCGGTGGACACGAGCAAAGCGGGATGTGGTTGACAGTTTCACATTCTGCTCCTATACCGCAAGTGCCCTCGCAGGGGTCGCGGCAGTGCGAACGCATACATGCTCTTGTTGGTGAACAATCAGAGTCCGCGAGACATTCCGGTCTGCATCCGAAGTAAGGATCACCTCGTAATCCCGGTTCGCATTCACATGTCGCGCCTGTTCCTTTAATATTACAGATAGCACCAGGACCACAGGGCGATGGATTACATGGTGTGTTTTGTGATATTTCTGTAAATTTAAGCATGCATTTAAGTATTGGATAAAAATTTGATGTAATTTGGTAGCAAACATTATAAGCGCTTAGTGTTAAGCGAACGAAAAATTATAGTATGTTCGACCGGCTTCCTTTGTTTCGCTAGTAAAACCCATGCCTAAGCTTTAAAAGCGAAAACATAAGTTTGCCGTTGAACAATTGTCGGTCTATTTATTGGCTAGCAACATCTATAAAGTAGGAATTTCGTTGATTAAAAGCAATCTTCCAGTTAAGTCTGTCTTACGAATTGTATCGATGGGTCGACATGCGTAAAGAGGATTTCCTGTTGTTTTTGGAGGGCAATCACAGCGAGGATTGTGCGCGATGGAAGTACAAATAGCGCCTTGGCCGCAGGCACCAGGGCATGGATCAACGCAACGTTTGTTTAAGCACGTGAAAGGCCAATCACAGTCACTAGAACTGAGACATTCATAACGACAGAACGGAGGTGCTCCGAAAAAGTTGATTCTGCAGCGACATTGTCCGTCGACGCATTCTGCATTTGGTCCGCAATCTCCACATGGTGACACATTTTTCGAATCTGTATCGAAAGCGACTGTAACAAAATATTTAAGTTGTAGTATACTTAAAACAATTTAATTTTAAAATTTATTTGATTATATTGAAAAATTACTTGGTAAACAGCGCGTAAATGGATCGCCTGTATAGCGGACTGGGCAACTACATATAGGTGAGTGCATCGATGTACGACATATAGCGTGTAAACCGCAAGTGCCTGGGCAAGGATCGTGACATTTCTTATTGCGACAAGCGCGATCTGGTGGACAATCAGAATTAACACGGCATTCAGGTCGGCAGGTTGGCGGCTCATCATACATAGGCGGTCGGCATGAGCAGTGAGCTACTGTACCGCTAGCTCTACATATACTGTTGGGTCCACAGGGATTTGGTGAACATGGATCTGCCACAGCTTGCTCTGTAGACAATAAAAACACTATTACTAACTGTTTCTTTTTTTACTTTTCTTAGTTAATCAGTAATTGTCATACCTATGGCGCGATGACAAGCAATGAAAGGATCTCCTTGTAGTGGCGATGGACAATCACATATCGCTATATGGTTGTGAACATTGCAGATTGCGTCCAATCCACATGCATTCTTACATGGATTAACACATTTGTAATTGATGCAGGTTAGTTGTTTTCCACAGTCGTAGTCGGTCGTGCATTCTGGTCGACACTCGATGTAAGCATTTCCATGATATCCAGGAATACACGTGCAAGTTCCGTTGTTACATATTGCATTGACCCCGCATGGAGATTCAGCGCAAGGATCTTTTGGTAGTGGCTCAATATCTGTAGATAGTAAATGATTGTAAATAAAATGAGAAGAAACACTTATGAAATCCTTGATATTATTAATTAACAATAATAAATGTTAATTATTTGTATTCTATACAAATATATTATAATAATACAAATGGATTGTACCTTCATAAATATAGCATCCTACAAATGGATCGCCTCGATAACGAGGTAAACAAGTGCAGATAGCTAGATGGTTCATTGCACGGCAGTTGGTGTTAATTCCACAAGATCCAGTACAGGGATCGACACATTTTTCTCTTAGACATGCTTTATCTTTAGGACAGTCTTCGTTAATTGTACACTCTGGGCCACACTTCGGTGGAACACCAACATATCCTGCTTTACAACTGCATATAGCTGTACCACCTATGTCTCTACATGTTGCGAAAGGACCGCAGGGATTAGGTTCACATGGAGTAGTTATTGCTGGTCTTACAACAGTTTTTACACACACTGAAAAAGGATCTCCTTCAAAACCAGCCGGACAAGTGCAATACGGGCTATGATGATGAGTACGGCATTGCGCGTTTTCTCCACAGGTTCCAATACAAGGATCTATACACTTCTGTTTAACGCAAGCTTTGTTGAGAGGACATTCTGGACTCGTTACACACTCAGGACGACAGTTAGGTGGATTACCGATGTATTCAGGTAAACAAGTGCAGATTGCTTTTTCGTTCAGATTTTTGCAAATACTATATGGCCCACAAGGTGATGGACTGCATGGATCAGATGGTGTTTCTGAAAAGTATTTTGTAAAGTTAATTGAATAAAGGTTACTTCAATTTAAAAAAAAAAACGTAAATAAATGTAAGCTTTTGAAAATAAATAATAGGTGAAAAATAAATATTTCATTTGAGTATTTATAAAAAATCGTTTCAAAGTAGGTTTCATTAGGTTTCATTAAGCAACTAATTTTCATTTTATATTCTTACCTTCTATAATGCGGCAACTATCATAAGGATTACCAACATATCCAGATATGCAAATACATTTAGGCACATGATTGACCACTTGACATCGTGCGTTATAACCACATAATCCTGGACATGGATCTTGACATTTGTTGTTTATGCATGCAAGATGATCAGAGCAATCTGAGTTAATTACACATTCTGGTCTACACCCTTCGTTAGGCTCTCCAAAGTACCCACTTATACATGTGCAGCTGGCGGCATTGTTTCGCTCTTGACATATCGCATTTGGACCGCAAGGATTGGGTGAACAGGGTTTATCGGTATCTAATGGGTAATTTGCAGCTGTAAAATAACACATTTTTAATAAGTTGTGTTGAAACAGATTAAATATTATTCACAAGAGCTTTTTCATATTTAAAAATAGTTCATCATGCATACCTTTTATTGGATGACATTGATCAAATGCGTCACCTTCATAGTTTGGTTCACACCTGCACTGCGGCGAGTGGGTTATAACTCTACAGATAGCATTAATACCACAAGCTCCAACACATGGATCTGCACATTTATTGTTTATACAAGATTTATCAAAACTGCAGTCGCTGTTCGATATACATTCTGGGCGACAATAAGGCGGCGATCCGACATATTCCGGCATACATGAACATGACGGTGAATCTGCTATAACTTTGCATATTGAATTTGGACCACAAGTAGATGGTTCGCATGCAGCCTTTATTGGTGGAATTTCAGCTGAAGATGAAGAAATGAAATTAGTTTTTTATAATGTAAACAAGTATTATTTTAATTTTAATTCATAGTTTTAATTTTAATAACAAATACCTGGTATTATAAATGTGCATTGAGTGAAAGGATCACCAGTATAACCACTTCGGCAGTAACAGATAGCTTTATGATAATGTACTTTGCATTCTGCATTAAGACCGCAAGTTCCTAGACAGGGGTCAATACATTTCTGATTAGAGCAAGACATCAGGCTTGTGCAATCAGAATCCATTAAGCATTCAGGTCTACATGAAGGTGGTACTCCCACGTATCCAATTAAACACGAGCAAATGGCTTGTTCGTTCATAGTTCGACATGTGCTGTATGGACCACAAGGTGATGGCATGCATGGGTTCTTCCTTTCCGGTTGAACTGTAAGAATTTATTGCGTGTTTTTAAATTTTAAAATATTTTTTTTTTATTTTCAATTGTATGAAATAATAAGAATAAAGTAAAAAATATATAATTTTTTGAATAAAATAGGTTTACAATTAGTTTGTTTTTTCTTTAGAATAGAAGTTTATAGATAAAAGTATAAAAAACATAGATGCATATAATTGTACCTGTAATTGGAGTACAAGAGAAGAAAGCATTTCCCGACGTATTGGGTGGACATGAGCACATAGGAATATGGTTATACACTTCGCACAGGGCACCTTGTCCGCATAAGTTGGTGCAAGGATTCATACATTTGTTATTGATGCACACTAAATTCAGAGCACAGTCGGAATTATGGGAGCATTCGGGCCGACAACTCAAATAAGGATTGCCGAAGAAATTTGGTTTACAAGTACACAGTCCGTTATTGCAGTCTGCGTTTGCTCCGCATGGGCTTGGATTGCACTTATCATACTGTGTTGGCACGAGGTCTGTAAATTCGTATTAAAATTAGTAATCTATACTTATTAAAACGTGTATTATAAAAAATAAAAGAAATTAAGCATATTTACCTATACTTTCTTTGACATAACAGCTCTGGAATGGGTTACCAGTGTATCCTTCAATGCAACTGCAAATAGCGGCATGCTGGTGAACTTGACATACTGTTTGCAGTCCACATGATCCTTGACATGGATCGCGGCATCGTTGATTTATACAAGCCAATGTACTTGGACATTCCGAATTGACTGTACATTCTGCCCTGCAGTTTGGTGGTGTTCCGATATAATTTTCTATGCAAGTACATGTCGGAACTTTGTTTATTGCTTGGCACAAAGAGTTCGGGCCACATGGTGACGGTACACACGGATTTATTTCAGCAGATTGCACTTCTACAAAAGAAACAAATTTATTATTATATGTTTACGATAATTTTATCGTGGTTAGAAATAATATAACGCTAATAATAATATAGACTGTTAACGTCTCTTAAGTGCATATGCACTGCTCTTATTTCTAATTTTTAGCTATTTTTATAAACCTTTTGCCAATATTTTTGTCAATGCTGTTACAACACACCTTTTATTTTATGAAAGCGTAATAAAACAGAGCAACATCAGCCACGCTGCTCCAAGTGTGCCTACGTAGTACCTGTGCTTGGTGGACTTCACATGTCTTCAGGTTTCCTACAATGTGTTTTATTCAAACGTCGCGCGCAAAGTTGCAGCTAAAAAGGCCTTACTACCCTTGAGCTTAGTCTTTACCTACCAATTTGGCGTTTTCTAATAGATACACACTGGCTAAAATGGAATTTTGACATCTATAAAGTCGGAATTAAATTTAAATTAATGAAAATAATAAGTTTGTCTGTCAGTGCTAAGACTCGTAGAATGACAGTATTGTGGTTCCGTCCGTTGTAGTAGTTCTAGTGTAAGCAAGGAGCAATCGTGTTGCTGAGAGGCTACCCTGAGTTGCGCTGGGATGCGTGGTGTTGCTGTTTTTTTTGCACACTTTGGTGTTATCATGTAATTACGTCCCTCACGTTACACGACTGTGCGATTGTGACGGGGACATATTACGGTATGGTCGAACAGTAATTGATCTATACTGAATATATAGTGCATTACGCTGTTTTATTGCTAATAATGATTAATTGCGTGAGCAGGAGAGCAAGTTCAACATCCGCTCTCACATTACTATTATTTAAAAGCTTTTTTTTTACAATTAAACTCCTTATGTATTTACCGACAAGTTTATTAATTTCGCCGCCGTATCTATAAATTGAATTGTCATTTGTGATGAAAAGGTCCTGTAAGATTGAGTTAAAAGGAACTACGCCGTTATTCACAACTAGTGAACGCAACTATAACATTCACAATAGTTACTTGAGATTTGGCACAACAATTACTGCAGAGGTATAATAATAATAATTGTAAACAATGACTGACACGGTTTCTATCAAACAATCGAGATTTGCCAATTGTTTCAGTTCACTACCTCTGCATGACAATGTTCGAAAATCGACTGGAAACTCTTCGTCATCCACTATACTCATGAGACCATTTTTTTTTGGAATTCGTATTACTTTCTCAAATTTTAACTCCAATGAGGTGGTGAAAAGCACCTTTAAGAATTCATAGATTTCCGTCTCCAAAGTTTTCAAAAGCAGTAGTTTCAATGAACTTTCATTAAAATGGCAAAAATGCAAAATTGTCAATAATGGCCGACTTCTTATTATTTTAATTAATCTTTGTATAATTAAAATCGTTGCTTAGTGTTGGTGATCTTGTAACTTTTCCACGACTCCACCGATTAAAATAATTTACACAGTATATTTGTTTTGTCGAGATGGCCGATAGGTAGTGCTGTGGTCAACTTATCAACAAATTCTATACTTATGGACCAAAAATGAATCATATACACAATATTTGGTTTCGTGCGTTGGTTTGATGTTTACTATAATATATAAATTGCCAATTTCATATTCATTTATTATAAATTATATAACGGGAAGGACCTAATATTATAAATTGGATACGATTAAATATATTTTTTATAATATTTTATTGTGAATGGATAAGAAAAAATTGTTTTATTTATATACGAGAACATTAATGTAAAAGTAAATTTACAGCATATGTACGTCCCCACTACTGAGCACAAGGCTCCTTTTAGTTTTGAGAAGGTGAGGGAGAGTGTTATTGGTAACCAACATTTTCTTAGATCTTAGTTTTATGACCAGATAATAGATATACTTACTTTCAATAGCTGCACACCTAATGAATGGGTCCCCGTCAAAACCTTTACGGCATGAACAAATAGGTGAATGATTTATAACTCTGCATTCAGCATTTTGTCCGCAGGCACCAATACAGGGATCAACGCATTTCTGGTTCACACAGCTTTTAGTTGATTCACATTCAGAGTTCACAGTACATTCTGGTCGACAACTTGGGGGAGTGCCAAAGAATCCGGGCAAACATGAGCAAGACACCAAGCCATTATTGCTCTTGCATACTGAATTACTTCCACATGGGTTTGGTGTGCATGGATCTTTGGTTGTGGGTTCTGAAAAAAGAGCAGTATATTTTTATTTAAATGATGTGCATATACTTAAAATAATTCACTGTTGGCCCTGGCCTCTCCTGTTGTAGTGAGGAATGCCTTAATCGTCACGCTTGGTAGGCTAATTGACGCTCGCAGTACCAGCCAGACTTGCGCCTTTGACATTGCTGTCCGTTGCCGTTCAAGTATGTTACGTCTGGCGTTCACAAGATGGTTATACCACCATCTATCGGAAGCCATAATAAAAATAAAAATAGTACAGTAAAATAAAGTTAGAAAAAGAACATACTAAAAATATAAGTTGTAAAAAGGTTTTTAAATTTTATGGATCGGAAGTAAATCACTCGTGATTTTGATTCTGCATTAAAATAAAAGTATTCCAATTTTTCATTATCATAATTTCGTTAAATAATTCCTATTTATAAGTACCTGGATCACTTATTATGATGTGACAATATTGATATGGATTTCCTGTATATCCCGCCGCGCAATTACACGAAGGTATATGATTAAGGACATGACATGTCGCTGTTGCACCACAAACCCCAGGGCACGGATCCTCACATTTATTTTTACGACAAGCTTTATCAAATGGACAATCGTTGTCTAAAACACATTCGGGTCTGCAAAACTCATACGGATTTCCAAAGTATCCTTGCTCACATACACATGCAGCTATGCCATTTCTTGAAATTTTACATCGCGCGTTGGCACCGCATGGCGATGGGTCACAGGGGTCTGTTCTTTCTATTTGTTGCACTTTTGGGAAACAAGAAGTGAAGGGATCACCAGTGTATCCTTCTTGACATGAACACATAACTGTGTGCAGACGAACAGCGCATATTGCTTGTGAACCACATGAGCCGGGACAAGGATCCTTGCACTTGTAGTTAATACAAGCTTTATCTGTGGAACATTCATCACTTGATGTGCATTCTCGACGACAGTTTGGTGGCGATCCTTCGAATGTTGGTTGACAGGAACAGATTGGCGAATCTCTGTTCGGTGTAGGTGTACAAATGCTATTAGGTCCACAAGGAGATGGTACACAAGGATTTAATGGTGTTTCATCTAATATTTGAGCTGCAAAAATAAATGATATGTTATATTATCTCATATCTGGGAGGGGTTTAGGGAATATTTTTTATGATCTAAGGCTAAGGTAATATTAAAAAGTGTATTTACCATAGCAATGGGTGAATGGTGATCCGGTAAGTTTGGACGGACATGTGCACAGAGGATTGTGATTATAAACTTTGCAAACGGCATTATGTCCACATGAACCAGGACAAGGATCTTGACATTTTCTATTAATGCAAGCAAGAGATGGCGAGCAATCTGAACTTTGAATACACTCTGGCCTACAGTTTGGTGGATTGCCTACGTAACCGTTTATACATGCACAATTAGCTTGACCTTGTGCTTCCCTGCATATGCTATTTGGCCCGCATGGCGAAGGTTCACAGGGCTTGGTTATCGGTTCTGAAATTTAATTATAATTTGATTTAAGGGGTTATTGTACTCACAATATTATGTAAAATATATTAATTAATACGTACTTTCTATTTTAGCACACCGCACAAACGCATCGCCCGTCATACCACTTGGACAACTACATACAGCGACATGATTGTATACGTTACATTCAGCATCCTCTCCACACATATCTCGACATGGATTCATACATTTAAACTGTATGCATGCCTTATCAGATGAACAGTCAGTGCTGAGAACACATTCGGGTCGACAGCCATAATATGGATCTCCATTGTATTCAGGCAGGCAAGTGCAAACACCGTTATTACATTGAGCGTTGGAGCCACACGGTGAAGGATGACATGGATCAATTTTCATAGGTATTTCTGCAAGTGAAAAAAAAATTGTATAAATATCTGTAACACACAGTTGATAATTATTATCTTTTTATGGTATGGATGGATTCAAAAACGTAACTGTCGTAGGTTAGACATTATATTTACCTTGTGGTTTCATGCGACACGCCACAAATGGATCGCCTTGGTAACCGATTGGGCAAGAACAGACAGGTCCATGATTAATCACATTACACAAAGCATCAACTCCACACGATCCTTGACATGGGTTTTGACATTTCATATTTATGCAGGCTTTGTCATTGCTGCAGTCAGTATTTACCACGCATTCAGGCTGACAATTTGGTGGGCTTCCAAAAAATCCATGTTGACATGTGCAAGAGGGAATACCACCGACATCACGACATTCGGCGTTCAACCCGCAGGGTGAAGGTACGCATGGATTGAATTGTTCCGTCATTATAGGTGATGTTTCAATGACAGCGTAGCAAACAGAAAATGGATCTCCAGTATATTTAGGTTTGCACGTGCAAATCGGATTATGCTTAATGACCCTACATTCAGTATTTATACCACAGCCTTTAGGACAGGGTGATATACACTTAAAATTCTCACAGGTTTTGTCAAGGGGGCATTCGGAACTGGTCACACACTCTGGTCGGCAGGTAGGGGGTGATCCTTGATAGTTACTCAAGCAAGTGCATATCGCTAATCCATTTTTATTTTTGCATTGACTATTAGGACCACATGGCGATGGATTACAAGGGTCAGAGTTATCTTCTGAAAATAAAAAAAATATATATTATTTTCATATATCTAATAGGTAATTTTAATAGTTTTAATATTTACAAATAAACGCGAGAAACTAGCGTTAATTTTATTAAATTTAAAAATGACTTACCATATATTTTAAATGTACATATTTTATATGGATCTCCATAATGTTGGTCGACGCAGCTACAAGTGGGGATGTGATTAACGACGTTGCATATTGTGTTAATACCACATGTGCCAGGGCAAGGGTCATGACATTTGTTTTGGTAGCATGCTTGGTTCGAAGGACAATCAGAGTTGATTAAGCATTCAGGTTTACACGCCAAGTAAGGATCTCCGAAGTAGCCGGGTTGACACGTACATGATCCGACATTGTTTTGTTCTTTGCATTCTGCATTAGTACCACACGGAGAGGGTACGCAAGGTGTAGGACGTTCTTGTATTGCAAAAGCCACTTGTATGCTGCAATGTATGAAGGGATCCCCAGTGTAGCCATTTTGACACAAACATATGGGCGTGTGACTCACTACTCTACATTCGGCGTTAATTCCACATGAACCTAGACATGGATCTCTGCACTTTCTGTTTATACATGACGTGGTAGGAGAACATTCTGAATTGCTTGTACATTCGGGACGACAATTAGGTGGTGCGCCAATGAATTCCGATAAACATTTACAATCTGCTTTGTCTCCATTTTCAATGCATTGAGAATTTGGTCCACAAGGTGAAGGTAAGCATGGATTAACAGTGATTGGCGGAGTGGCAGCTGCAAGAAATTAATGGAATCGTATGTAATTTAACAGAAAGTATGTGTTTATAAAAGTAATATTAGTTTGAACGAATACTTACGTATCGGTTGGCAGATTGAGAATGGATCTCCAGAGTAGCCAGTCAAGCAACTACACACCGGGTTATGGTTAACAACAATGCAGTGAGTGTTTCTTCCGCAAGCACCGGGACATGGATTAATACATCTTTGATTGGAACAAGCTTCGTTCAATTTGCAGTCAGAGCTGACGGTGCATTCGGGGCGGCAATTAGGTGGGCTGCCAGTGTATCCTTGAATGCATACGCATACAGCATGCCCATTTACTTCTCTGCATTGACTATATGGGCCACAAGGTGACGGCTGACATAGGTTTTCTGGCGTTGACGTTTCTAGTGATAAAACAATTTAATAAGATTTATTGGAATCATAAATACTCGTAGAAAGACAAGATCACAAACTTAAACACTTACCTTTTATTTTAGTGCAATAAAACATTGGAGATCCAGTCATTCCCGACGGACATGAACACATAGGTATATGATTTATGACTTCACATATTGCATCGGTTCCACAAGTTCCGACGCATGGATTGCTACATTTATTATTTATACATGCCCTATCTCGTGAACAGTCTGAATTAAGAATGCATTCCGGTTTGCAACCGAAATATGGATCTCCTTGATACTCGGGTAAACATTTACAAGCACCATCTTCACACACTGCATTTGGACCGCATGGGGAAGGATGGCAGGGATCAACCGGCTCAGCTTCTAAAATAATTTTGTAAGTTGAAACAAAACCACATTATATAACTTTTTGCAAAAATAGCTTTTTTGTGTAACATATTTTAAATAATGTTTAAAGCAAAAGTGCCTATTCTAGTACACATAAAATATAGTAAACATAAACAACTCTCTACAACAAACATTCAATAAAAACAAAATGTTAGAATAAAATAAGATGAAAAGGCGCATGTTTGTGCACATTTACTTCTTTAGTAGGTATATAAATAACAATACGTTTTAAGCTATTACCTCCTCGCATTGGAAGACAATTTGTGAATGGATCTCCGGTGTAGCTAGGTACACA
This sequence comes from Parnassius orleans, assembly GCA_029286625.1. NCBI lineage: Eukaryota > Metazoa > Arthropoda > Insecta > Lepidoptera > Papilionidae > Parnassius > Parnassius orleans. Next base: position 226,443 of record JAGSMP010000346.1, on the reverse strand, counting down.
TGAACATATAGGCATATGATTATTAACATGGCATTGTGCATTATTGCCGCAAGCTCCCGGACAGGGATCGACACATTTGTTGTTAATACATGCCATGATCGCATTGCATTCAGAGTTGATTGTACATTCTGGCCTACATCGAGGCGGAGTGCTTATATAGTTTGGTAGACATGTGCACCGCGCAGTGCCTTTATGTTCCTGACATAGTGCATTTGGTCCACATGGTGAAGGTACACACGGATTGACTTCTTGTGCTACCGTTGAAATAGATACTATTACTGAAAAATAAATAAAATATTATCGTCTTGTCACGTCGTTTACAAATTATCTTTTAGGAGAAACTGTAAATACATACTTGGCATGCAATTAGTGAATGGATCGCCAGTAAACTGATCTTGACACGAGCAAATTGGATTATGGGCTATAACTCTGCAATTAGCATTTCTTCCACATTGATTAATGCATGGATCGACACATTTACGATTTTTACAGGCTTTATCGCTGGCGCATTCGCTATTAATTGTACATTCAGGTCGACAATTTGGCGGAGTGCCAATGAAGTCAGTTTGACAGCTGCATACAGCTTGAGAATTCACTTCTTGACATTGACTATTAGGACCGCAGGGTGATGGTGTACAAGGTGTAGCCTTAACAACTTCTGAAAAAAAAATCGGAATGCGAATTAATACTAAAAACTTTTATAGGCATCCATATTATTGCATTGCGATCGAAGTTACATAAGTATGCCAAACTTCAGCTCAATCGGATAGTTAGCTAGTGCTTCAAATATCGATTCCAAATTTTGAACCGGAAAGATAAATGACGTAGTCAAGTTAATATAAAAAGTTTGTAATAAATAATTAGAAAGTTTTACAACTAACCTTCATTTTCTTTGCAGAACGAATATGCATCTCCAGTAAGTCCGGGTGGACAATAACAAGAAGGGAGATGGTTTATGACTTGGCAAATTCCATTCAGAGCACAAATACCTGGACAAGGATCTTTACATTTATTTTGAACACATGCCAATGTAGGGGGGCAATCGCTGTTTATAACACATTCTGGGCGACAGCCTTCATATGGGTTGCCAACATAGGAATCAACACATTTGCAAGATCCAGCCCCATTTCTTTCTGTGCATATGGCATTTAGTCCGCAAGGTGAAGGATCGCATGGCGAACTATACTCTATTATGGTATCTGTAAAAGGAGAATACAATGAAGTGAATTAATTTTATCTTTACAATAACTTTACGAATGTTAAAAATACCAGTAAGTTACGAATGTTCAAAGTACCTTTTAATGGATTACATGAAATTAGTGGATCTCCAGTCTGCCCGTATGGACAGGAACAAATCAGCGCGTGGCTAACAATCTTGCAGTCGGCGTTGTATCCGCAGCTACCAGGGCAAGGATTTTTACATTTCTGGTTAACACACGCCAAATTGGTAGGACATTCCGAATTACTGCTGCATTCTGGATGGCAGTTTGGCGGAGCGCCGATATAATCGGGTTGACATGTGCAGGATGGTGACTCCCCGATTACTTTGCATGATGAATATGGGCCACATGGTGATGGTGTACATGGGTCTATTGGTGGTAGTGGCGTGGAAACTTGTAAAGAAAAAGTAATTATTTTAAAACCATGTCTTGGGATATCGTTAAATTCAAAATCTCACAAATCTCATGAATACTCGCAAAGAGTACACTTACCTATTGGAATGCAGCGTGTAAACGGATCGCCCGTATGTTGCGGGGGACATGAACAAATAGGGTTATGGTTGATAACTTCACATCTTGCCCCATACCCGCAGCTACCTTTGCACGGATTTATGCATTTTTGATTGTTGCAAGCCTCATCTGGAGGACATTCGGCACTAATTGTACATTCAGGTCTGCAGGATGGTGGAGTGCCAATGAATGAGGGTAAACAAGAACAAATTGCTTGATTATTTATTTCACGACACTGGCTGTTTGGTCCGCATGGACTTGGGTTGCACGGATGAACTTCAACAACTGTGAAAAAGAATTTAAAATACAAATGATGGCTTATTTTGTAATTTGTATCTTTGTAAATGAAGTCAACAAAGTCAATGTCGTAAAAATATGTTCATATTCTACTATTCGGCTAGAACCTCCTCTTATTTCCGAATATGTAATAAATAACGGATCCGTTAACTGAAGTGGCTATGGGCCGGCTATATAGTTTGAAGAACCGGTGGGGAAACTGATGGGGTGAAGAGGTTCTTGAGTGGCAGCCTCGCACCGGTAAGCGAAGTGTTGGGTGGGCTCCTACTAGATGGAGTGACAACTTGGTAACATATGTAGGAATATGACGAATGCAGGTGGCTCAGGACCGTGCTTTGTGACATTCCTTAGTCTATGTTAATACGTGGACTTATGAAAAGCTGTAATGATGTTGACAATGAATTTAATATGTAAATTCAAACAAAACTTACCTTCGATCATATGGCACTCGGTGAAAGCATTGCCAGACATTTTTTCTGGACAAGTACAGATAGGAATATGATTGTAAACAGTGCAAATTGCATTGGAAGCACACGTTCCAGGACATGGGTTGACGCATTTGTTCCTTGAGCACACTTTGTCTAATGCACATTCCATATTTGTAACACATTCTGGTTTACATCCTACGTATGGGTCTCCTTTATATTCAGGTAAACATGTGCAGATACCATTTGAGCACAAAGCGTTGAATCCACACGGCGAGGGGTTACAAGGGTCGAGCGGCAACTCTTCTAAAAATATTTTATTTTTTAATGAAATGATACTAACACAAAATATATTTCATAATTGCATTATACATACCATGAACTGGTTCAATTACGTAACATCTGGTGAAAGGATCTCCTGTATAGCCTTGAGAACAAGTACAAGCTGGGAAATGGTTAAATACTGTGCAAACTGCATTTTGTCCGCAGCTACCAGGGCATGGATCCTTACATTTCATATTTAAACATGCCTTGTCTGATAGACAATCTTCATTAATTGCGCACTGTGGCCTACAGTTTGGAGGAAGACCTTCGAAATCAGGCATGCAACTACATGAAGGGAAACCATTAATGTCTCGACAAAGAGCATTTTCTCCACAGGGATTCGGTAAACATGGATTTTGTTGCTGCTCAGGGATATGTTGTACTAAAGCTAAAATAATTAATAAGCCGTTAAAAATAAATTAAAAATAACACAATAGATGAAATAAAACAAATACTTATGTAAAATTACTAGACTTACGTAGTTTATAACACCGGGTGAATGGATCTCCTGTAAATCCTGAACTGCAAGAGCAAATTGGGCTGTGTGTTATAACCCTACAATTTGTATTCGTCCCGCAATGATTAGGACATGGATCTACGCACTTATGATTAACACACGCTTTGTCCGACGGACACTCTGAACTAATGGTACATTCCGGTCGACATCCAGGCGGAGAACCTATATAGCCAGCCATACATGAGCATGCACTTTGACCGTTCGCTGGACGGCAAACACTGTTAGGGCCACATGGATTTGGTACACATGGGGTCACTGGTGCTGGTGATGACTCTGAAAATATTACCGTACATATTAGTTGTGTTTATATAGATGAAGTTATTTATTAATTTTGGTCAATTTAAATGTACGCTTTTATTAAACTAACCTTTTAAGAGATCGCATTGGCGATACGGATCTCCTGTATATCCAGTTGGACACGAACAAGAGGGTAAATGGTTGACAACTGTACATGTTGCCAAAACTCCGCAAGTACCTGGACACGGGTCTTGGCATTTATTTCGAATACACGCTTTATTTTGAACACAGTCTGTGTTTACTGTACATTCAGGCCGACACCCTTCGTATGGGTTTCCGATATATTCAGATATGCAACTACAGGAACCAATTGAATCACGTTCTTTGCATTCTGCATTAGGACCGCATGGTGATGGAATACAAGGAGTCACTTTTTCTGGAATTGATTCTTGTTGAAGCTTGCAATGGGTGAACGGATCTCCTGTATATCCCGACTCACAGAAGCACATCGGGGAGTGACTGATCGTTTTACATTGTGCGTTTAGTCCACATGCATTTGAACAAGGATCTTTACACTTTTGATTTATACATGCTTTGTCAGAGGGGCATTCACTGTTTGAAGAGCATTCTGGTCGACAATATGGTGGCGATCCGAAGAAGTTTGGTAAGCAAGCGCATGAAGGCGATCCTGATACCTCTTTACAAATCGCATTAAGGCCACATGGAGATGGAGAGCAAGGAGCTACGTCGGCTAAGGGAGTCCCTAAATAATTTAAACAAATAATTAATTATGTTTAATCGGTAAAAAGTGAGATTTTCCAAAATAAGTTATTTATAAAAATTTAGCATATTATGATATTATAAATAGTCAATAATTCTAGTATCAGTAATTCTAAAAACAGTGAAAATAAAATACTTACTAAATGGCACACATCTTACGAAAGGATCTCCTGTATATTTGGGTGGGCATGTACATATTGGATTATGTTTTATAACTTCACACTTTGCTTCAACTCCACACGACCCTGCACATGGATTGATGCATTTCTGGTTACTGCATGCTCTGTTAGGTGGGCAATCAGAGCTAACAACACATTCTGGTCGACAAGATGGAGGACTGCCTATATATCCTAATACACATGTACATACAGCTTGTCCATTTATTTCTCTGCATTGGCTATTAGGTCCGCAAGGAGAAGGATGACATGGATTTGTCACAAGTGGCACTATAATGAAAATACACAAAAAATTAGATACAACATGCATTACGTAAAAAAATCTTAAAATGATAAAATATGATGTACTGAAAGTAAAAATATTATATACCTGATATTGGATCGCAACTGTAGAAAGCATTTCCTGTTTTCCCTTGAGGGCAGCTGCACATAGGTACGTGATTAATGACTTCGCAAACAGCCGTTGCAGCGCATGTATTTGTGCACGGATCCACACATTTATTTCTTACACAGGCCTTATTTCTTGGGCAGTCCATGCTTAAAACACATTCGGGTCTGCAACCAATGTAAGGGTCGCCTTCGTGTTCTTGAATGCAAGTACATGTACCATCATTGCATACTGCGTTTGTTCCGCACGGCGATGGATTGCATTTATCGTAAACTTCAACTTGAACTGCAACAATAGGTACTTATTTTACTAATTGTATGTAATATAATATACTAGTATTTATACCAATTATATTTTTAGATATTAAGTACAATATGAAATACCAAATATTATTACAATTTAGTGTTTGAGATTTTAAACGTCATACGTACCAGGTGGTTTCAGATTGCAAACGGTGAAGGCATCACCAGTATAGCCTTCTGGACAAGTGCAAGTAGGTGTATGTCTGGAGACAGTACACAGTGCGTTTATACCACACGAACCTAAGCAGGGATCTCTGCATTTTTGATGTATACAAGCTTGCGATGAAGGGCAATCAGAATTTAGTGTACATTCCGGTCTGCAGTTTGGTGGGCTTCCGATGTAATTGGGCATACATGTACACGACGGTATGTCGCCAACTTCTTGACAGACGGAGTTAGGACCGCAAGGTGATGGTAAACAGGGATTCTTGTATGGTTCTAATTCAGCATTAGCAACAGGAGCTAAAATAAAAAAAATATGAAAATGCAGAACCTGCTTATATTCTCGTATACAAACATGGCGCGTTAAGTTTTGAACGTTAGAAATATATTAATGTAGATTTCTACATCTCAAAGCAGTCTTATATTAAAACAAAGCGACTGCTTATATTTTGCTTTATATTTTGTAACAATAGAACTATAACTAAATTGATACTGATATATCTATAATATCTATACATATTTCATTGCATTACATGTACAACTTAAACTATAAAATAATCCCGAATAAGTTTCTGATAAAACTTGAAAGTATATTATTACGCTTTAATGTAATTGATGTTTTAATTTTTAATACGTACGTGGCATAGGGTAGCATCTTGTGAATGGATCTCCAGTGTAGCGTAATAAACATGTACATATGGGCCTGTGATTTATAACACGGCATTCTGTATTTAATCCACAAGCGTCGCGACAAGGATCTTCACATTTTTGGTTTATACACGCTTTGTTTTTAGAACACTCTGTGCTAATTGTGCATTCCGGATGGCATCCAGGAGGCGAACCTATGTAATTAGCTAAACAGGAACACACCGCTTGGCTATTTACTTCTTGACAGCGACTATTCGGACCACATGGGGACGGTTGACAAACGTTAATAGGTTTTTCTTCGTCTGCAACAAATAAAATAATGTAAAAACTTATAAATTATAGTAAATATATTTATAGATTTAGGGATCTTGTCTTGTCTATTAACGAAACACTTAAATCTTGCAAATAAATCATGAAACCTATTATATCTACTTTAAAAAAATATTTAACTAATGCCGTAAATTATCATAATATTTTATTTAAAATAATATATTACAAACTGAAAAAAGTTCTAAAAAGCTTCAGATTTTAATCTTGCATAGAATAAGTGTTTTTGCTTACCTTTTGGTGAGCAGTGTCCAAATGGATCTCCAGAGTAACCGCGGATGCATGAACATAACGGTGCATGATTAACTACTTGGCAAATTGCATTCAAGGCACATGCTCCCGGACATGGATCTTGGCATTTATTCTGAAGACATGCTTTGTTTGACGGACAGTCAGTATTTATAACGCATTCAGGGCGACAACCTTCATAAGGATTGCCATAGAAATCTGGTAAGCAAGTACAGGCACCGGCTCCATTAAATTCTTTACAAGCAGCGTTTGCACCACAAGGTGATGGTTGGCAAGGGGTTAAGGTTTCTTGAATAAACTCAATTTTAAGACATTCTATGAAAGGATCTCCCGTGTAATCTGGCAAACAAGCACATGATGGTGAGTGGCTAATAACATGACATTTGGTATTGGACCCACATGTTCCGATACAAGGGTCAACACATTTTTCATTTATACAAGCTTTGTTTGTCGGACATTCAGTATTACTGATGCATTCTGGTTTACAGTAAGGTGGTGCGCCTACAAATCCAGTGAGACATGAACACGAAGCAGAACCTAATGTTTCTTTGCAAACAGAATTAGGACCGCATGGTGAAGGAATACAAGGATTCACAATTTCTGGTTTAAACTCTTGTATGACACATCTGACGAAAGGATTTCCAGTATAAGATGGCGGGCAAGAGCAAATAGGATTATGGTTTATAACTTGACATTTTGCGTCTACTCCGCATGCTCCTTGACATGGTTTTATACATTTTCTATTGCTGCAAGCTTCATCAGGCGAACAATCGCTACTAAGTATACATTCAGATCTGCATGAAGGTGGCTGGCCGATGAAACCTTCTAAACAAGAGCACACTGCTTGTCCGTTTATTTCTCTACACTGACTGTTTGGTCCACAAGGACTCGGTTGGCAGGGTCTTGTTTTTTCAACTAAAACCAAAATGAAATATTAATTAGTGTGGAATTAGTTTTCCTATATTTAAAGTAAGCTTTAATTTTTAATTAAAATAAATTTTACCTTCAACCTGAGTACACTGAACAAAAGCATTGCCGGCCATGTTTTCTGGACATCTACACATAGGTACGTGGTTAATGACTTCACAAACTGCATTGCTGGCACAAACTCCACTATTACATGGATTTACGCATTTGTTTTTATAGCATGTTTTGTCGTGTGCACAATCTGAGCTAAGCACACATTCCGGCCGACATTCGAAGTAAGGATCTCCTTGGTATTCAGGAAGACAAGAACATTCGCCTTCAGTACAGATAGCGTTTGCCCCGCAAGGTGATGGGTTACACAAATCAATTTCATCGTGTGTAATTTCTAAAATAAAAGAAGCTTATAAGCAAACGATTTCAAATGAATTATGTAATGATTTATAATAAATTAACTTGGTAAAGCATGCTGCAGCTATATTAAGATATCGAATGGTTCCGCTCGACCGGGGAAGAACCACGCTATCATCAAATACCAGCGTAAAATAGCAGCTTTATACTGCTATGTTTCGTATGGCGAGTGTAGTTATCCGGAAACACTTTTAAATGGAAACGAGGCATTACATCTTAGTCCTCAGGAGTGACAACGCATTTCCATTTTAATTCTTAATCGAGGATAAATGTAGATGGCTAAGGGACACAGCATGGTAAGTGCATCAGGTGGACTGTGTGCTCGTTTGTCACCCTAACTTATTCTATAAAAGAAAAAAAAATGGTATCGGTCTTCTTGATTAAATTTAAGATAATGATATTTCATTACCTACCGCGACGCTAATAATAGCTTGTTATAGTTGAAAATATTCGTAGAATAATATATAATAAGTTGTTGTTCCTAAGATTAGTCATTATAATAATATTTATTTACCTTTTCGTTTGCACTCAGTAAAGGCATCCCCAACGTAATTATCTATACAGGTGCAAATAGGCATGTGATTTTTCACAATACACTGTGCATTCAGTCCACATGAACCAGGACAAGGGTCTTTACATTTTTGACTTATACAAGCCAAATCGCTAGGACAATCAGCACTTATTAAGCATTCTGGACGACAGCTAGGCGGTGATCCGATGTAGTTAGGTAAGCAAGTGCAAGAAGGAATGCTACCAATCACTTTACATTCACTGTATGGACCACAAGGTGAAGGTAGACATGGCTGTTTTGTTTGTTCAGCTTGGGATGGGGCTAAAACAATGATCGGATAACATCGACTAAAGGGATCACCCGTGTATTGTTCTTTACATGTACATATTGGGCTGTGGTTGATCACTTGACATTTAGTATTTTGCCCACATTGTCCAACACATGGATCAATACATTTTTGTGCTACACATGCTCTATTAGTTGGACATTCAGAACTAATGACACATTCAGGTCTACAATTAGGAGGAGTGCCTTGATAATCTGGCAAACACTTGCATAGAGATTGCCCATTTAAGATTTTACATTCACTATTCGCACCACAGGGAGATGGGCTGCATGGGTTCGACGGTCGTTCAATATCTGAAAGAAGGTTTGAAAGTAAGTAAAAATAAACAGAGATTTACTATTAAAATTGTAGTAAATTATACTCCTTTATCAAAAATTAATAAAAGAACACTAACCTTGAATTATCACACAATTTTGGAATGGATTTCCAGTATATCCTCGCAGACAAGAGCATATTGGTGAATGGTTTATTGTGTGACATTCCGCATTTGTGCCACATGTACCTGGACATGGATCTTGACATTTATTTTGTTGGCACACTTTGTTTGAAGGACAATCCGTATTAACACTACATTCCGGCCGGCAGCCTTCATATGGATTTCCAAAATAGCCAGGAGAACAAACACATGAACCAATATTATTCTTTTCTTTGCAGATAGCGTTGCTTCCACAAGGCGACGGAGTACACGGTGATAATATTTCTTGAGATAATATACTTTGAATGCAGTTTATAAAGGGATCTCCAGTATAGCCAGGAGGGCAGATGCAATTCGGCGTATGACTTACAACACGGCATTGTGCCATCTGCCCACAAGCTCCTCGACACGGGTCTCCGCACCTATTTTTAATGCAAGCCATGTGGTTCTGGCACTCGCTGTTGCTTGTACATTCTGGACGACAATTTGGTGGTACTCCAATAAATTCAGGCAAACATGTGCAAGAGGGTGAATTATTTACAGTGTGGCAAATTGAGTTAGGACCACAGGGTGACGGTTCACAGGGATTAACTTGAATTGGTAGTTCAAGAGCTAAAATAAAAAGAGAGATTAATTTGAAATAATGCAACTTTAAGAAAATGTAAAAAAAAAATTTGTGAAATTTACTTACGTCTTGGAATACATCTACTGAATGGATCTCCTGTAAAATCATTGGTGCATGAGCAAATAGGATTATGATTCACAACTTCACAATGCGCGTTCACTCCGCAAGCTCCATTGCAGGGGTTGATACATTTATAATTATTGCAAGCTTTGTTTAGTGGACACTCGGCACTAGTGGTACATTCAGGTCTACATGTCGGAGGGTTTCCTAAATATCCAGGAATACACGAGCAAACTGCTACGTTATTAATTTCGCGACATTGGCTATTCGGTCCACATGGGCTTGGATTACAAGGGTTTGCTGGCAAGGGATCTAAACATATGAAAAGAAAAATACGCTATATTAAATAAGAAACAGGTTAAGTGTTCATGTAGTATTAAAAATGTAGTCAATTTTACGCACCTTGGACTATATTGCAAGACACAAAAGAATTTCCCGTAGAGCCTGCAGGACAACTACACATCGGAACATGATTAATTACTTCACACACAGCGTTACTTCCACAGGTATCTGGACATGGGTTTACACATTTCTTTTCTACACAAATTTTACTTCTATCACAATCTGAGCTTACTGTACATTCTGGCCGACACCCGATATATGGATCACCATGATAATCTGGTAGGCAAGAGCATTCTCCATTATGGCAATTGGTATTTGAACCACACGGTGATGGATTACAAAGATCAACTGGTACAGAGTCTGTAAATAAAAATATGCGCGAGTGCATAAGTACATATACATATTGAAAGAAGTGATCACATACATGATAGTTATGGTGTTTTGATATAGGTAATAAACATACCTTCAACAGCTTTTATTTTGCAGTAAGTAAATGGATCGCCTTTATACCCTTCCAGACATGCACATATAGCTACATGATTAATAACAGAACATTGTGCGTTAAGACCACAGGATCCAGGGCAAGGGTCAATGCATTTTTCGTTAATGCATGCTTTCGAACTAATGCAGTCTTGATTTGTCACACATTCTGGTCTACAGTTTGGCGGACTTCCAAAGTAACCAAGCGAACAAGAGCACGTAGGTTGACCTCCTTTGTTTAAGCATGTGGCGTACATTCCGCAGGGGGATGGAACACAAGGGTCTCTTGTTTCATCCAGCACTGGTTGTGTAGCTAAAATTAAGAAATATGTTAAATAAAGTCGTAAAAGGTATAATATAAACTAGAATGGGAATGAAGAATGAAGAAAAGTAGAATAAAGACGCATCGAATATAACGCATCTGCATTTTGATTCTTATTGCGGATGAATGTATTCGTCTATGGGCCAAAGCATCCACTCGTTGATCCACTGTGCTCGTTTTTTACTCTTATTCTTTAAAAAAAAGAAGAAAGTAGTGGATTCTTATGACAATCCATTATACCATATCATCCTGTGGCTGTCGTAAGAGGAGACAGAAGGAAATTAAACAAGAGATGTCAGCAGCATCTTCCTAATCACAACTCGAAATAATAATAAAAAAACTGCGGTTCCCAACCCACCTGCCAAGCGTGACAGGGATATAATGTGTTCAGCAGTAGACTTGATAGCCTGTAATATGAATAAATGAAGGAATGGATAAAATTAAGTATACATACCTGGCTTTATATAGCATCTTGTAAACGGATCACCTGTGTATCCTGTAATACAGCTGCAAATTGGGTTATGATTGAAAACACGACATTCTGCCTTTTGTCCACAAGGGCCGGGGCAAGGATTTACACATTTTTGATTAACGCAAGCTGCGTTTGAAGGACATTCGGAGTTTAATAGGCACTCTGGTTTGCACAATGGTGGTTGGCCAATATAGTTTGATAGGCAACTACAAACAGCTTGATCATTGACGACACGACATTGACTATTTGGTCCACAAGGATTTGGAAAACATACATTCACAGGTGTTGGTTCTTCTGCAATTATAAAAATAATAATGTCAGTAATACATTTCTACGTTTATATCTAAATAACAGTTATTAAACTTTACTTACGAGGAATAACACTGCAGCGTCGGAAAGGATCACCAGTGTAACCTACTTTACAAATACAGGTGGGTGCGTGGTTTATGGTATTGCAGTCAGCATACAATCCGCACGTACCAGGACACGGATCTTGGCATTTATTGCCAATACAGGCTTTATTACCTGGACAATCTGAATCGCTGACACATTCTGGTCTACAACCTTCATATGGATTTCCGAAGTAACCATCATTGCATGTGCAGGATCCCACATTGTTTTGTTCTTTGCAAACTGCATTAGGTCCACAAGGCGAAGGTTGGCAAGGCGTCAAAATTTCAACCGCTGCTCGGAGCACACATTGAGTAAATGGATCACCTTCGTAGCCTTGTGGACAAACACACATTGCTGAATGGCTAACAACACGACAGTCTGCATTCGTGCCACAGGCTTTTGTACATGGATCTTTACATTTTTGGTTCATACACGCTAAATGAGTCGAACATTCACTGTTGCTTATACATTCTGGCTTACAGTAAGGAGGTTGACCTTTAAACTCGGGCATACAGGTGCATGATGGACTTCCGTTAATTTCTTTACAAATTGAATTTGGACCACAAGGTGATGGTTGACAAGGATTGATGATTTGGGGTGCGCCTAAAAATAAAATAAGGTTATAGATGGTTTGTGTTAAAAAAACAATCACTAATAAATAAATAAAAAAACTTACTCGTTACGTATGAACATTCGATGAAAGGATCGCCAGAATATCCCGAAGGGCAAGTGCAGATGGGATTGTGATTAATTACTTCACAAGTTGCTCTTAGCCCACATGCTCCGATGCATGGGTTAACACACTTCTGATTGATACAAGCAAGATTTTGTTGACATTCTGCACTAACAACGCATTCCGGCCTACAGGCTGGAGGTACTCCCAAATACGTGGGTAAACAGGAGCAAACTGCTTGATTATTTATCTCTCTGCATTGGCTGTTCGGTCCGCATATATCAGTATTGCAAGGATTTTCAGCTTCTTGTGCTGTTGTTAAAACACGTATTTAAAATTCGTTTGGAAAAATAGTTGCTAAAAGTACATATAAAGATATAAAATGTGTTTAAGGCAAAAATAATAACTGCTAATATTACCTCTGACTGGGCTACATATGACAAAGGCATTTCCTGTGAACCCATTGTTACAACTGCACATTGGTATATGATTGACTACTTGACAATTTGCGTTTTGGCCGCAAGCACCGATGCATGGATCCATACATTTTCTTTGTATACATGCTTTATCCTTGTCGCAATCGGTACTAAATACACATTCCGGCCGACAATTAAAGTAAGGATCTCCATGGAACTCTGGTAAACATTGACATTGTCCATTAACACATTCAGCATTAGACCCGCAATGAACATCCATGCATGTATCAACAATATTTGGCTCCACTGTGAACAGAAAAAATAGAATGTTCAATTAACATTCACATGACCTTAATAAAGAGTTATAAATTTTAAGATTAAACATTCTTTACCTTCTAGTGGTTTCAGTTTGCAACTAGTGAAAGGGTCACCAATGTAGCCTTCTGTACACGTACAAATAGGTATGTGGTTTAGTACACTGCAGGTGGCTGATATGCCACAAGCACCAGGACATGGATCTCTACATTTAGACATTATACAAGCGCGATCACTGGGACAATCTGAGTGTATTGTACACTCCGATCTGCAGTTAGGGGGACTTCCTATAAAGCCGGGTAAACATGAACATGATGGACTATTTCCTATATTTCGACATTCAGCGTTTGGACCACAAGGAGATGGTAAACAAGGTATGTTTGTAGCAGGTGATGGTTCATCTGAAAAAAAATACAATCATAAATGAGTGGAACACATTTATAACAATTTTTTATAAGATGAATAATAACTTATTTAATACTTACATCTTATAGGAGTACACATGGTAAATGGATCCCCAGTGTACGAATTCCTACAAGAACATATTGGACTATGATTAATTATCTTGCAATCAGTATTAACGCCACATGGTGTAGGACATGGATTGACGCATCTGTTGTTAACACAAGCCTTATCATGAGCGCATTCGGAACTTGTGATGCACTCCGGTCGGCAATTAGGTGGAGTTCCAACGTATTCCTCTAGACATGAACACACAGCTTGTCCCTTTATTGGTTTGCATTGACTATTAGGGCCACATGGTGACGGATAACATGCGTCGATAGGGTTTGATATTGGTCGGAGTTCTAAAAGAGAAAAGTTGTATATTATATAAGGTATTACTGGTAATTTTAGTGTCATATTTCATACGAAATTATAAATTATAGACAATAATAATTATTTAAATAAGAAAACAACTACTAACCTTGATAAATACAATATCTAAATGGATCCCCTGTGTATCCGTTAACACAGGTACAAAGAGGCGCATGATTTACCACTTGACATACGGCATTGTTACCACAACTGCCAGGGCAAGGATCAACGCATTTATTGTTGACACAAGCTCGATTGGACGCGCAGTCGGTGTTTACAACGCATTCTGGCCGACACCCTTCATACGGATTACCAACATGATCTTCAATGCAACTGCATGACCCAGCATTATTTTTTTCCTTACAGACTGCGTTAGCACCACAGGGTGAAGGTGAGCATGGACTTGTCGTAAGTTCTGCTTGTAAAGGTTCTTGGATACAACCGAAGAAAGGATCTCCAGTATAACCGTAAGAACAGAAGCATATTGGTGAGTGGCTCACAACTTTACATTCAGCATTTGCTCCACAGGCGCCTTCGCATGGATTTTTACATTTCATGTTAAGACATGACATCTGAGGTGAACATTCTTCATTGCTGCTGCATTCTGGCCTACAATATGGTGGTTGGCCGTGATAGCCTTCTAAACATGTGCATGTTGGTACTTCATTGACTTCTTTACATAAGGAATATGGCCCACAAGGTGAAGGTGTACAAACGTTAATTGGTTCAGGTGATTTTTCGGCTGCAATATAATATAATATTTATTGTAAAATAGCTGTATGCAGTTTTTTTTTATTATTTAAAAATAAGAGGAATACATACGAAGTTTGAAACACCGTGAAAATGGATCACCGGTATATGATTCCGGGCATGTACAAATTGGGTTGTGGTTAACCACTTTACATTCAGCATTTTGGCCACAGGCACCGGTGCAAGGGTTAATGCAGCGTTGGTTGCTGCATGCTTGGTCAAGCGAACATTCTGCGCTTATTGTGCATTCAGGACGGCAAGTTGGAGGTGCGCCGATGTTGTTAGGAGCACATGAACACGCTGCTTGACCATTGACATTTCTACATTGACTGTTTGGACCACACGGAGATGGCTGACACGGATTAACATTGATAGGTTCTAAAAATTAATTGTTTCATTAGAACTTTTATACACAAAAATAATATTTTTTTTAAAGTTTATAACTACAAACCTGCAAATGCCCGACATTCTAAAAACGCATTGCCTGTCATACGCTCAGGGCAACTGCACATTGGGATGTGGTTAACAACATTACAAACAGCAGTAGGAGCACATGTTCCAGGACAAGGATCTATGCATTTGTTTCGAATACATGCTTTGTAATGATCACATTCCGAATTTTGTGTGCATTCCGGACGGCAACCGATATATGGATCTCCTTGAAATTCAGGTAAGCAATGACAGTTTCCGTTTGAGCATTCTGCATTCGGACCGCAAGGCGAAGGATTACATAAATCAACTTCATCTAAAAAGACAATAGTGCATAATTACATAATAATAATATTTTAAATATTAAACATACAGATATTGTATTTAATGACATGCCACTTCTAGAACACTGGAAATAGCGGAAATATAAAAATTAAAAAAATTTACGCCATAAAAATCGCAAAAATCTATTTTATTTAAGATATTGTTTTTGTTTACTAAAGCAGATTTACCTTTTTGTGGCGTGCGCGTACACTGGGTGAATGCGTTACCAGTAAAACCTTCAGCACAAGTACATACGGCCACGTGATTCATAACGTGGCAGTCTGCATTAATTCCACATGACCCTTTACAAGGATCATTACATTTCTGATTAAAGCATGCAAGATTACTAGCACACTCTTCATTTATTGAGCATTCTGGTCGGCAATTAGGAGGACTTCCTTCAAAGTTTGGCAAACATGAACAAGATGGAATGCCTCGTAGATTATGGCACTGAGAGTTGGGGCCACACGGTGACGGTACGCATGGATCGGTTTCTGCCGTTGGTGCTGTTTGGGCTAAAACATGATTTATAACGTATTATAATAAGTCAATAGATTTTTGACAATATTTAATTATTATTTCTTATTTAAAAAAAATCTATTGTATATGTAGATATAGTATATTGTA
This sequence comes from Parnassius orleans, assembly GCA_029286625.1. Lineage (NCBI taxonomy): Eukaryota > Metazoa > Arthropoda > Insecta > Lepidoptera > Papilionidae > Parnassius > Parnassius orleans. The sequence goes on along the minus strand of JAGSMP010000346.1, from coordinate 210,230 downwards.
GTAATATTAAAGTACTATTTAATATAATCATGATAATAGTACGATACCTGTTATTCTGTAGCAGTTTGAGAATGGGTCTCCAGTATATTTTAATTTGCAAGTGCATATTGGACTGTGGTTAATTACTTTACAGTCAGTGTTGTGACCACAAGGCTCAGGACACGGTGATACGCACTTTTGATTTTTGCAAGTTTTGTCAGCTGGACATTCAGTACTCACTACACATTCTGGTCTACAATTTGGTGGTGAGCCTCGGTACTCAGGCAAACAAGAGCAAACACTTTGACTATTTGAGACTTTACATTGACTATTGGGACCACACGGAGAAGGTTCACATGGATTTGTCTGGACATCTGATTGAGCTAAAATCATTACATTTATTTAATACATGTCTCTTTGAATTTGTGTTTACATTGTAAAATTTAAAAAAATATACATACGTCTAAAGAAACATTGCTTGTATGGATCGCCAGTGTATTCTGGGTGGCAAGTGCATACTGGAGAATGATTTACTACTTGACAATCGGCATTGGCAGCACACGTGCCTGGGCAAGGATCAGTGCATTTATTTCTTGAACACGCTTTATTACTTTGACAATCCGAGTTCACTAAACATTCGGGATGACAACCCTCATATGGATTTCCAAAGTAACCATTAATGCAGAAACAAGCGCCAGCGCCTGAACGTTCCCTGCATTCTGCGTTGGGTCCGCAGGGTGATGGAGTACAAGGAGATATGGGTTCATTTATTATTAGAGCGTTGAGGCTACATTGCATCGACGCATCACCTGTGTAGCCTTCAGGGCATATGCACACTGGTGTATGGCTCACGACTTTGCACTCTGCATTAGTTCCACATGCTTGTAAGCATGGATTTTGACATTTTTGATTGATACATGCCATTTGCTGAGCGCATTCACTGTTCGCGATACATTCTGGGCGACAATTTGGAGGTGAACCACTAAAGTCAGGCATACACTGACAGGATGGAATATCTGATTCAGATGGATGACATATTGAGTTAGGCCCACATGGTGATGGTTGGCATGGGTTGGTTGATACTACAGCATCAGAAATAGCTGAAATAGAAAACGGTAAAGAGCTTTACAAATTGTTACTTTTTTGTATAAGTAATACATTTTCATAATTTACCATAGTTATGTGACATTAAATTATTGCATTAAAACTTACGGATTTTTATACATCTTGTAAATGGATCTCCTGTAAGTCCGTTTGGACAAGTGCAAATAGGGTTATGATTAATAACTTGACATTTGGATGCGACACCGCATGATCCAACACAAGGGTTTATGCATTTTTGGTTGCTACATGCTTTGTCCGTTGGACAATCAGAACTAGCAACACATTCCGGCCGACAAGCTGGCGGTGAACCCAAATATCCACCCAGACATGAACAAACTGCTTGTTCACCGTAAACTCGACACTGGCTATATGGTCCGCAGGGACTAGGTTGACAAGGATTGCTGGGGACTACATCTGTGGAAAAAACATGCGAAATTATAAAAGCACTAAGAAAATTGTATTTTTACATTTACCTTACATTAACAAATATTAATGTTAAACATTACAAGTAAGTTTAAATAATTTAGCATTTGACTGTCACTATCTATCTCTACTGTCATTAACTATCTCTAGCTAGTATTAGAAGGTGGTTTCACGTCAATGGAATAGCGGATTCGCACCTGCATCGCTTGTTCTTGCCATCTATACTTCTGCAAAGTAAGTAATTATGTAGCATTTATGTAGCATAGTGTTATATAACTGTTTTCCTATAGAAGTAATAGTGAGGAAGGAGTACACAATCCACCTGATGGTAAGTGGAGGGTGTCGCCCACAGACACATCTATCCTCTGTTAAGAATTTAAAAAGTGCGCCGATGCGTTAATATATCTGTGAACTAAAATAAAGTGCCTTGTTACAAGTCATCATTATCATCATCATCATTATATATGATAGACTGTAATAGGATAATATCCGAAGCAGAACGGATTAGTAAGGTGAGGTGGCAATGAGCCGGCCCTTAAGCTCGAAGAATCGACAACCGATGGGGGAGAAAGGTTCTCGATTGGCAGCCTAAACCCGTAAGCAGAGTGTGGGGCAGCCCCTCACTAGATGAAGTAAAGATCTGACCCGGGAAGACGAGATGCGATGGATGCAGGTGGTTCAGGATCGTTTCCACTAAAAAGGTAAATTATAATGTAATATATGGTAAAATATAATATCAAATTAAAATAATTACCTTGTACAGGTTTACATTGTAAGAAAGCGTTTCCAGATGTTTTGAGTGGACAAGTGCAAATAGCCATGTGTTTAATGACTTCACAAATAGCCCCAGCACCACATGTATTAACACATGGATTTATGCATCGCTGCCTAACACATGCCTTATCCAAAGGACATTCGGAGCTTGATGTACATTCAGGTCGACATCCAAAATACGGGTCACCATTATAATCAGGTAAACAGGTACAAATGCCATTATTACATTCTGCATTAGAACCGCAAGGCGATGGATTGCAGGGGTCTTGGGGTGTTTCAGCTGTTAATAAAATTCACATTGCGATTACATAATAAAAAAATATGAGGTAGTAATTAATTTTTAAATATATTAGCTTGTATTACCTTTCAATGGTTGGACGGAGCAACTGTTGAAAGGATCACCAGTATAACCCGCGTTACAAGTACAGATGGAGATGTGGCTTTGCACTCTGCACTCGGCATTTATACCACAGGATCCAGGACATGGGTCGACACATTGTTCATTAATGCACGCCTTGTCACTAGGACAGTCCGTGTTTAGTGTACATTCAGGACGACAATTTGGTGGACTTCCACTATAACGCTCTAGACAAGAGCAAGATGGCGACCCATTGATATCGCGACATTGTGAGTATGGTCCGCATGGCGATGGCAAGCACGGGTTAGAAGAAACAAATGTCAAATCAATTACTGAAAAAGAAAAAATATTATTGTAACAAAGCTTCCCTTGGAAAAAACAAAACTAATATTTTGATAGCGAAGTACAAAAAAATTTTATTTTATATAATTATTTGATTGATGTTGCATACAATATCCATTAAATTTCTTTTTTATTTATATAAGTCAATACCATAGCATAAAATACATTTACCACATGTCCACTTCTATTTCACCTAGAATTAAAGTTGTGTCATTCGGGTATGAAAGTATTTATGCTTGTTTGTTTTTATATTTGCATGTAGTAGATAAATAGCAAATTTGATATATTTCGAAATACATCGTTGTTACATTATTTTTTTATAAAAACTCCTACAGAGAATAAAAATTATAACACCTATTAAATTTAAATTTGCTTTACCGCATTAATGAGTTTATTTGAAAAAATCAAATAAAATAAAATATTCGTTCAGCTTATTAGAAACATTAATTACAAAATTATGTGCAATTTATTTACCATTCAAAATATATGTTTCCTAAGAAGACCTACCTTTATAGCAATGACTGAAGGGATCACCAGTGTGTTGTGGTCGACATGAACAAACTGGACTGTGGTTAATAACTCTGCACTCGGTGTTTTTTCCACATACTCCTTCACAAGGATTCTTGCATTTTTGTTTTATACATGCTGTTTGTTGGGAGCATTCTGAGCTTATAAGACACTCAGGCCTACACGACGGTGGTGAACCTAAGTATTCAGGTTTGCAAGTACATAATGCCTGATTATTGGATTCTTTACAAATACTATTTGGACCACATGGAGACGGATTACAAGGATTAGTTTGTTCCGCGGGCAATTCTGAAAATATATTTATTCTTATTACGTACGAAATCTAAATAATTAATACAAAATCATAGTCTTTATTTAACATTTTATTATAAGTATAGTATAAATTGATAGACTAACGTTTTATCTCGTGACATTCTTGATAAGGACTTCCAGTCAACCCTTCTAAACATTCACATTTTGGTGTGTGATTTACAACGTTGCAAACAGCATTTCTTCCACAAACATTGATGCAAGGATTTTTACATTTATTTTGTATGCAGGCTAAGTTGATCGCACAATCTGAATTAACAACGCACTCGGGACGACAACCTTCATAAGGATTGCCTACATGATCTGGTAAACATACACAAGAGCCTGCTCCTCTTAATTCCTTACAAACAGCATTTGGTCCACACGGTGATGGTGAGCATGGTCTTAGCTGAACATCAAGAATTCTGCATTCTATAAACGCATCTCCTGTATAACCAGGCTGACAGATGCATTGTGGAGAATGGCTTACTACTTTGCATTCCGCTCCTGTACCACATGTTCCAGGACATGGGTCTTTGCATTTCTGATTAATACACGCTAATTGATCTGGGCATTCAGAATTTGCTATACATTCTGGGCGACAATTTGGGGGACTTCCTGTGTAATTATCGAGGCAAGCGCACGAAGGAGACCCGTTTATTTCTTTACAAATGGAATTAGGACCGCAAGGCGATGGTTCGCAAGGATTAGTATATGGTGGTACCTCAATAGCTGAAATAAAAAATTGAGTAACTTAATTTTCATTACTGTAGTGAATAATAAAATACATTCTATAATTTAAAATGCAAACCTTGCAATACGCATCTAGTGAAGGGATCACCAGTTAATCCTGATGGACATGAACATATTGGATTATGATTTATCACTTGACAAATAGCACTGGAGCCACAATTTCCTTTACAGGGATCGATACAGCGTTGGTTGGAACATGCTTTGTCAAGAGCACATTCTGAACTCGATATACATTCTGGTCTACACGTTGGAGGTGCGCCTTGATATCCCGGTAAACATGTACAAATGGCTTGGCCGTTTATATCTCTACATTGACTGTTTGGTCCACATGGACTCGGGTTGCAAGGATTTACAATTTCAGATACAGTAAATGGTCTACATTCAAGGAACGCGTTGCCAGAGTAACCTTGAGCGCAAGTGCACATAGGAACATGGTTAAAAACGTTACAAATTGCTCCTCTTCCACATGCTTTGACACATGGGTCTATGCATTTGTTTTTGGCGCATGCTTTATTTGGTGGGCAATCAGAGCTCATCAGGCATTCTGGACGGCAGCCAAAGTAAGGATCGCCTTGATATTCAGGTAAGCACTTGCATTCACCGTCATAGCATTCAGCATTCGAACCACATGGTGATGGATTGCAAGGGTCGATTTCACTGTATACCTCTGAAAATATAATTGGTAATTGTAATAGGTACAACAAATATAAATATTTCTAATTTTTAAAAGTAATATTTACCATCTTTCTGTATTTCACGTTGACATTGTACAAACGGATCTCCAGTGTGATGTTCTAGGCAACTGCATTGAGCGATATGATTAAAAACATTACATTGAGCATTTAAACCACAAGCACCTGGACAAGGATCGCGACATTTTTCATTGATACATGCTTGATTACTGGGGCATTCAGAGTTCAATGTGCATTCTGGTCTGCAATTAGGCGGATTACCCACATAACCAGATTTACAGGCACAAGAAGGCGCATCTCCTATATTTCGACATTCCGCATATACACCACAAGGAGATGGTAAGCATGGATCAGGGTTTGCTGAACTTGTTGGCGGCAAAGATACTGAAACAGGGAAATATTAAAAACATGTAACAATAAATATAAAATGTTTATTGATCTCCTTCAGTTAATTTTACTTACTTTTTATTGGATAACATTTCGTAAATGGATTTCCAGTTAAGCCTTGCTTACATACACAGATAGGACTATGGTTGATAACATTACAGTTTGCATTTTCTCCACAACTTCCTATACAAGGATCTAAGCACTTTTGATTTAAACAAGCCAAATTTGCAGGACATTCTGAGCTCACTACACATTCTGGACGACAGTTAGGAGGAGATCCAATGAAATTTGATAAGCATGAGCATACTGCCTGGCCGTTAATTTCTTTACACTGACTATTTGGTCCACATGGAGATGGACTGCATGGGTTCTGTTGTACAATTTGAGCTAAAATTAACACGAATAAGTAAATTAAAGTTATCAAGTTATTTCTAGATTTTAATTGTCGCTACGTAAGTCGAAATTAAATTCATACTCACGTTCTTCGATAATAACACAGTGGCTGAAAGGATTTCCTGTATAACCAATCTGACATAAGCAGTTGGGTAAATGATTATTTACTTGACATATAGCATTTGAGCCACATGTTCCCGGACAAGGGTCAACACATTTCATTCTAGCACATGCTTTATTTAAAGGACAGTCGGTATTGACCACGCATTCGGGACGACAGGATTCATACGGGTTTCCGGAATATCCCTCTAAACAAGCACAAGCACCGATACGATTCTTTTCTCTGCAAATTGCATTTGAACCACACGGACTGGGGCTGCACGGATTTAGAACTTCAGTAAAATCAGTGATAGTAAGTGGACTACAGTATGAAAATGGATCCCCAGTGTAGTCTGGTTGACATATGCACATAGGGGAGTGACTGACAACCTTACATTCGGCGTTAGATCCACAGCTTCCGATACATGGGTCACTGCATTTTAGATTAATACAAGCCAAATGGTTATCACATTCACTGTTACTTATGCATTCTGGTCGACAGTTCGGGGCGGACCCTTTATACCCAGGCAGACAAGCACATATTGGACTATTATCCCTGATTTTGCAAATTGAATGGGGCCCACATGGTGATGGTTCACAGGGGTCAATTCTAGGCGCCATTTCAACTGAAAAATAGTAATAGTAGTTTATATTGCTGGTTACATTTAGTTATTGAAGTTATTATGAAGAAATGAATCGAAACATGAAACTTACCGATTATAGTACACTGTACAAATGGATCGCCCGTGAATGAAGGTGGGCATGTACAAATCGGATTGTGATTAATAACATCACATATGGCAGCAACTCCGCATGCTCCTATACATGGATTTACACATTTTTGATTGTTGCAGGCTTCTTTAAAAGGACACTCAAGGCTAACAACACATTCGGGTCTACATGTTGGCGGGCTCCCTTTGAAGCCCGGTATGCAGGAACATACTGCTTGTCCATTGGATTGATGACATTGACTATTCGGTCCGCATGGCGATGGATTACATGGGTTTTGCGCAAGAACTAAAATAAAGAGTTGTCAATAAGTCACTTCTGCTTGGCATGATGCCATAAATATAATAAAATAAATACTTAATATATATATATATATATATATATATATATATATAAATTTGTAGGTCTAGTTTTATTATTATTATTGTATTGTGTGTGTTTAGTTAACTATTAAAATGAAAGGAATAATACATTTAATAAATAAATTTACCAATTGAAGGTCGGCATTCCACAAAAGCGTTTCCGCTCATTCTTTTTGGACAAGAGCACATTGGCGTGTGATTTATTACATTACAGAATGCGTTTCGACCACATGTATCAATACATGGATTTACACATTTATTACGTTGGCAACCTTTATCATGTGGGCAATCTGAGTTATATACACATTCAGGTCTGCAACCTAAATATGGATCACCGTGATAGCCTTCCTCGCACGAACATATACCATCTGTACATATAGTATTTGAACCACATGGACTGAGTCGACAGGGATCTATTGCAATAGGTTGCTTAGAGTCTGGAATAAAACAATACATATTTGTACTGTAACGTATAACGATATGTATAATTTCAATTTAATATTATAAGTAATATACCTTCAAGTGGTTTAGGAGTACATTCTCTAAATGGATCTCCCATGAAACCATCAGGGCACAAACAAACTGGAATATGATTGTTGACAAAACATTTTGCGTATAACCCACATGATCCTTCACATGGATTTCTACATTTCTCTGCGATACATGCTAAGTCACTAGAACAATCTGAATGAACTACGCATTCTGGTTTACAATAGGGCGGGGTGCCAATGTAAGATGGTAAACATGAACAAGACGCCAATCCATTGTTATTGCGACATTCCGCATAAAGGCCGCAAGGAGATGGTAAGCACGGATCTAACGGTGCAGCTACTGATGGGGATGTTTCTAAACAAATAAATAAAATGTAAAAATTAAATTCAGTAAAAATCTCATTCACAAAGTAAGCATATAGTTAAATGGAACACTTACGTAGTATTAAACTGCAAATTGTAAAAGGATCTCCAGAATATCCTCTTCGACATGAACACACTGGACTATGATTTATAACCTTACATTCTGTATTTCGGCCACACGGAGTAGGGCATGGATTGACACATTTATGATTAATACAAGCTTTGTTAGATCGACATTCAGAATTCACCATACATTCTGGCTTGCAATTTGGTGGAGATCCAACATAATTAGGTAAACATGAACAAACTGGCTGATCATTTATATTTTTACAGATCGCATTTGCTCCACAAGGCGATGGATTACAAACGTCAGATATAGCAATATCTTTTTCTGAAACCGTAAATCATTAATGGTTTAAAATTTCCGTAGTTTGAATATTATTATAAAGGTTTAAGATTGTAAAAACTTACCCCGTATAGGCAAACATAAAGAAAGCGGGTTACCAGTGTATCCACTCTTGCAGTTACATAAAGGTTTGTGATTTGTAACGTAACAATCTGCATTTTGTCCGCATACTCCAGGACATGGATCCGTACATTTATTTCTGTTGCAGGCTGTGGTTAAAGGACAATCAGAATCTGCCAAACATTCTGGCCTGCACCCTTGATATGGATCACCAAAATAATCTGGTAGGCATGAGCATGATCCAGCTTTGCCCTCTACTTTACAAAGTGCATTTGGACCGCAGGGTGACGGTTCGCATGGATTTAAGTACTCAGTCTTTGGTGGAGCTGAAATATTTTAGAAGAACAATGAATTCACTTACCCATAAATTGACTAAACCACCGTAGAAGCACTTCCTTGGTCCGAAGCGTTAGTTGAAGCTATCTGCCACGATGACGTTTAGTGATTCTTTAATCCGACGACGATCTTTAGCCGCACTATCAAAAAGCGGCCGGCACAGCAAACGGTCCAAGCTAACTGTAAGTGCTGTGTTATCTCCGCGTGCTCCGGTCATAAGCAAAAGGCATTAATTTCACATAAATAGTTATTATACATGTTACGTCCCTTCTGAAAGCATTTAAAATTCTAGATGATTAAAATGACATCTCACCATCCTGGTCCAAAGGCCTTGTTTTAATATTTAAGCATTTAAGAATAGAAACTGTGGAAGTATCAACACCTACAAACCAAGCGGCAGGCATGGTTACCACTCAGTCCTAAAGTGAAAACACTCATACAGCACTATTCTTTTGACATTAGTAAGTCGTGTGAGGCGTGACTTTGAATATTTGTTTTATTCTTTTAACATAAGCTCATATTTTATGCATGATAAATCACGCTTAGCTTAAGCATAGGGTTAATGCAAACTTTCAATGAATAATGTTTTATCTTTTTTATAATGTTAAGTTTAAATAATTTGTTACAGAACCCCTGCTCTTGTCATACCCCTGCTCTTATTATAAAATGTACATCAAAACCTTAAGTGCTATTTTTCCAGACAAACTTGATATTGGTATATCGTATGTACTAATATGTAAACAACATTGATGGCGTTTTTCCTTACCTTTAGGTTGTGAGCAACCTTCGAACGGATTGCCTTCTAGACCAGGTTCGCAAGCACAAGTTGCTCGATGATCGATCACAGAGCAGATAGCTCGAGGACCACATGCCTGCAGACACGGGTCCTTGCAACGTTGCGCTACACAGGCAAGCGCAGCTGGACATTCAGCGCTGATTGTACACTCTGGTCGACAGTTTGGTGGTGAGCCGATGAAGTTAGGTTGACAACTACAGGCAGGCATTTCCCCAGAGCTTAGACATATCGAATTAGGTCCACACGGTGATGGTTGACAAGGGTCAATAGGCGCAGAGGGCGGAGCTAAAATAAAGTTTAAAAATGATTTTATTGGCCTTTTAAGTGTTTGTAATGTATAATAAAATTATTATAATATATAAGTTACTTACAAGGTGCTATATAGCAAGAAGTGAAAGGATCTCCAGTGTAACCATCGTTGCAAGTACATATAGGCGAATGCGCAATTACTTGGCAACGTGCGCCACGACCGCATGCACCTTCACAAGGATCACGACACCGCCGGTCTATACAAGCCAACTGCAGTTTGCAATCCGAGCTCACGAGGCACTCTGGACGGCAAGATGGAGGAGAGCCAAAGTGCCCAGCACGGCAGGAACAAGCCGCTACACCGTTAGCACTCACCGTGCATTCGCTATACGGACCACAAGGTGACGGGGAACACGGAGCCGCTATAAATAAAAATATAAATTTTATATTCTACTTGTAAAAAAAGGATTGACAGAATATCATCTGATGCTATTTAATATTTTTCATAAAAGATTTAATTTAGAAACGATATAATAATTATAGTTTCCAGTCGTCTTTTAAAACCATCTATACGCATTCCGTCTCAGGTCATGGATTCTGTTCCATAATTTCTAAAATCAAAAACCTCATCTAAAATATTGTAATATATGATCAGTTAAATGTAGACCTAATTACAATTACCCCAATTCGCCCCGGGTGCCGTAAGAAACAATTGCCTATGGGAGTTCCCGATAGATGGCAGTATAATATATTGCGTTTACACCGGACGTACCAGCGACTGGCCACGGGGAATAGCATTAAAGGGAGACGTTTGCTACTGCGACCACCGCCTACCAAGTATGGTGATTGAATTTACCTCTTTTATATAATAGGAAAAGCGAATGTTCAAAAATAACACTAATATATAATAATAATAATTTATAGGGCTGATGAAGAATAATGGACTTAAATATTCACATAACTGAAACGGAAATCTTGAGATTGTAATATTTAAATGGCAAACCAATCAGTAAATTTTGTTTTAAATAGTGTTAAGAGATATAAAAAAGCTTACATAAAATACTTAGTTGTTTTTACCTGAAAGAGCTACCTCTGTGCAAAATGAAAACGGATCTCCTGACATGCTAGGTGGGCATGAGCATGATGGAATATGGTTGTTTACAGAACACACAGCATTTGTGCCGCACGCGCCAGGACAAGGATCTACGCACTTTCCTCCTTGACATGAGCGTGTAGGAGAACATTCACCATTAGTGCTACATTCTAGTCTGCATCCCTGGTAAGGATCTCCAAAGTATCCAGGAGCGCAAGCACACGCCCCTTCATCGCATATAGCGTTGCTTCCGCAAGGTGATGGATTGCAAGGATTTTGTTGTGGTACAGCTTGAACTAAAATGTTAAAACAAGGGATTAAATTATTTTTAAATATCGTTAGTTGAACAGGAAATGGGCTTAGCATATCTGGTACAAGATTGCTAATAATGCTAGAATAATAAACCAATCAAAATTAAAAGAAGGCTATTGCGACTAATTATGTAAAATGCTAATCGACGAGAATTTTTTAGATTTAATTAATAAAACCTATTATCATACGTTTTTATTGATTACACGTTATTTTCTACGGACAATTTAAATAAATCATGATTCCCATTACATTGTACACTTAAAGGTATTGATTGTATCTACTATATGTGCAGTGGAAATAAAATAATAAGTTCAGTTTACTTGCGTCTGTTATGAAAAAATTTACTTACCTATAACTTCCGAACATTGAATGAAAGGATCACCCGAATATCCTGTTGGGCAACTGCAAATCGGAATGTGATCCTGGACACGACATTCTGCTCGGAATCCACATGAACCTTCACAAGGGTTAGTACATTTTTCAGCTATACATGCCAAGTGTGACGGGCAATCCGTATTTACAAGACATTCTGGGTGGCAGTTTGGAGGAGCACCTTGATAGCCAACTATACATGAACATGAAGGTTGTCCATTGATTGGTCGACATTCACTGTAAGGTCCGCACATATTTGGCTTACATGGTTGTTCGTTTGTTTCTATCACACTTTTTTCAATTTCTAGGCATTTGCTAAATGGATCACCACTAGTACCCGCTGGGCAGCTACACAGGGGACTATGATTTATTACTTGACAATGGGCTCCAATGCCACATGTCCCTCTGCATGGATCAGCACATTTAAGCTTATGGCATGCACGATCTGATGGGCATTCGCTGCTTACTGTGCATTCAGGTCGACAATCAGGAGGCGCTCCTCTGTAATCAGGGAGACATTCACAGGATGCAAGTTCTCCATTCTCTCTGCATACGCTATTAGGTCCACATGGAGATGGATTACATGGCCTTATTTCTTGAGGTGGTTTGATTGGATTGCATTGTACAAACGGGTTACCAACATAACCCTTAATGCATGCACATGAAGGCACGTGATTGATGACGGCGCATTCAGCGTTGGACCCGCAAATGCCTGGGCAAGGGTCTGTGCATTTATTTTTGATACATGATTTATCGGCTGAGCAGTCAGAACTGAGAACACACTCAGGTCGACAACCATCGTATGGATTTCCATAATACCCTTCTAAACAAGAACACGCACCAGCATTATCTCTTTGACTGCAAATAGCATTTGCTCCACATGGTGACGGATCACATGGGTTTTCAACAGCGTCTGAAAAAAATATTAAAAATAATGTAATGTAAATATAAATTACTAAAATTTCTTTCAGTAACAAGAATGTTAAGTTATTATGTTTATAATCATTTATTTACCATTTTGTGGTATACATTGTAAGAAAGGATTTCCTGTGTACTTTTCTCGACATGTGCATGATACTGTGTGGCTCACTATTATACAATCCGCATCAACTCCACATGAACCCGGACATGGATCAATACATTTATTTCTCACGCAAGCTTGATTTGATGGACAATCTGGATTAATGACACATTCTGGCCTACAGTTTGGAGGCTGGCCAACGTAATCATCGACGCATTTACAGTCAGCTTTGCCATTTCGTTCCATACATAAAGAGTTTGGTCCACATGGTGAAGGGTTACAAGCATCTACTGGTTTTGATGGGATCATTACATCGTAACAACTGTTGAATGGATCTCCAGTTTGTCCTGGATTACAGCTGCAAATAGGGCTGTGATTGATAACTTCACACCGAGCTGAGATACCGCATGCATTAATACATGGGTTAATACATTTCTGGTTAACACAAGCTTTTGTTGCAGGACACTCTGAGCTCACAACACATTCTGGTCTACAAGCTGGAGGAGATCCTTGGAAACCTTCAATGCAAGCGCATACTGCTGCATTTTCATTTATTCTGCAAAGGCTGTAAGGACCGCACGGAGATGGCCGGCATGGATTTTCATCGTATTCAACAATTACTGTCGGTTGACAGTGAGTAAACGGATTGCCAGTATGGCCACTTATACAAGAACAGGTTGGTATATGGTTTATAACATCGCATTTTGCGTTTTGACCACAAACTCCAGGACAAGGATCTCTGCATTTATTTCTAAAGCACGCTTTATCTCTAGGACATTCTTGACTTCCAGTACATTCTGGTCGACATGATTCATATGGATTACCACTATAATCTTGTATACACGTACAGAAGCCATTGTCGCACTGTGCGTTAGGTCCACATGGAGAAGGATTACAAGGATCCGACGGACTAGAGGTTGTTGGTACTGTAACAAAAAAAAAACTTAATGGTTTGATACATTCTTAATATAAGGACGGTTTATAAACCAGTTACAAATAAATACATCCATCCATCCATCCATTACAGCCTATAAAAAGTCCACTGCTAAACATAGACCTCCCCCATAGATACCCCCTATATTTGCCATAGTTGGTACGGTTGGCAGATGGGTTGGCAACCGCAGTTTTTATAATTTTGTGATATTATCAGGAAGATGCTGCTGCTCGTTTTCTGTTTAGTTTCCCCCATCGCCTCTTACGACACAGACGGGACGATATGGGTTAGTGGATATTCTTACACCGCCACTGCACGGTTAAAAATAACAAACACATATAGATTGTTAAATAATAAAAAGATTACCTTCAATAACAGGGGTACATCTTGAGAATGGATCACCAGTAAATCCCTCGTTACAAACGCACACTGCTACATGATTCAAAACGTGACAATTTGCTTCAACACCACAAGAACCTGGACAAGGATCTTCACATTTTTGTCGAACACATGCTAAAGAAGCAGGGCACTCAGAGTTAATCGTACATTCAGGACGGCAAGACGGTGGTGAGCCTACATAACCAGGTAAACAAGAGCATGCTGGTCCACTTGCTAGCAACTGACAACGTGAGTGAGGTCCACATGGAGATGGGCTGCAAGAAGGCTTTTCAGTTGTTGGTGGAATAGCTGAAATACATATAAATATTATTATTAAAAAATATTTTATTAGGCCTTGAGCAAACAAACGTATCACCGTTAATACTTACTGTAGCAAACAGTGAAAGGATCACCCGTCATCCCCGCTGGACACGTGCAAATGGGGTTATGATTCTTTACTAGACAGTGAGCTTTCAAGCCACAAGTATTTGGACAAGGGTCGTCACATCTCTGATTTATGCATGCTTTAGATGTATCACATTCACTATTCACAACACATTGAGGTCGACATGATGGCGGTGACCCAATATAGTTCGGAAGACAAGAGCAAACAGCTTGCATATTGACTTGCCTGCATTGACTGTTAGGACCACAGGGAGTTGGTTCACAGGGGTTTAGTGGTGGAGCTGAAAAAAGTTATAATTATTTTAAGCAATATCTGCCAGTAAAATTTTATGTTAACAAGAAATTGAAAAATGCGCTTACGTTCAGTTACTACTCTTAGACAGCGGAAGAATGGATCGCCTGTATGATCAGGTGGGCAAGAACAAACAGGAACGTGTTTTTCAACTGTACATTCTGCCAAATGTCCGCATGTTTTAGGGCACGGGTCGATACATTTGAATCTTGTGCAGGCTAAGTTCAAGGGGCAGTCGTCGTTATTTTCACATTCTCGTCGACATCCAGATGGACTGTACGGATCGCCTTCATAGCCTTGGGAACAGAAACATGCACCAGCTTCATTGTATTCGCGACATTCAGCATTGGGGCCACAAGGAGATGGAGTGCAGGGACTTGCTCTTTCCGTTGCTGTAATTGAAGCAAGGGATAAAAAATTAATATTGGAGTGTAATTAGAAAAAAATATCATTTTTGCGGTTATACTTACTAGGAATGATAATTTGAACACAGGAACTGGTTGCATCTCCAGTAAATCCTTGTTGACAACTACAGACAGGCTTATGATTCACTGTTAAACAGATGGCATTTACTCCACAAGCTCCCAGACACGGGTCCTTACAACGTTCATTAATACAAGCCGTATTGCTAGGGCATTCTGCATCAATGGTACACTCTGGTCTACAATTTGGCACCCTTCCTATATAGTTTGGTAAACAGGAACAAGCTGCTTGATCGCTTATAACACGACATTCAGAGTTCGGTCCGCATGGTGACGGTGCGCAGGGATTAACATGATCTACTTGTCCTAAAAAAGATTGTTTTATGAAATATCATAAATATTTATTCTAGGAATATTGCCTTGCGATTGGTATAAAATTTTGCCATTGTTGTTATATATAACTTAAGTAATGCTTGTTTGCAACAAGTATTAAAGATTTAAATTACTTACTTTGTTCTTCTATACATTCTGTAAACGGATCACCAGTGTAACCTGTTATACAACTGCAAATAGGATTGTGAGTTATGACTTGGCACCGTGCGTTGAGTCCACAAGTATTCGGGCATGGATCTGTACATTTTTTATTAACGCAGGCCTTATCCTGCGGACATTCGGAGCTAACAATACATTCGGGGCGACACGATGGTGGGGTGCCGATGTAACCGCTTTCGCACGTGCATACACTATGACCATTAATAGCACGACATAAACTGTTCGGCCCACAAGGTGATGGTTGGCAAGGATCTGTTTGAGGTATATTTAATTCTGGAATAAGTGCACGTTAATGTTAGTAAAAAAATGTTAGTGTAAAAATATTTGTATACGATAAAAACGTTTGTATAAGTTTTGATTAACAAAAACTTCAATTGACTTACTTTCTTCCTCACATCTAATAAGCGGATTGCCGGTATATCCTGTGAGGCAAGTACACGTGGGTGAATGGTTCACAGTTCTACATTCAGCATTGATGCCGCATGTTCCTGGGCATGGATCTTTGCACTTGTTATTTGTACAAGCCTTATTACGATCGCAGTCAGAATTTGACACACACTCTGGTCTGCATCCTGTGTATGGGTCTCCAAAATATTCCGGTAGACATGAACACGCACCGACACCGTTTCTTTCTTTGCATACGGCATTAGCACCACAAGGAGAAGGACTACAAGGATTTGGTGGAGGTTCAGATGTATCTGTAATATATTTTTAATTAAAATAATCTGTTATATTCCATTTTCCGTTTTATTAGAAAGAAAGAGATAGTAAGTTTTCTCATTCTGGTCCGGGAGAATTGTATAATTTAACAAAAAGATTTGACACGATTTCAATAACTGGGTGTGTGCGTCTATGTGTGTGTGTGCGTGTGCGTGTGCGTGTACGTGTGCGCGTGTGTGTGTGTATGTGTGTGTGAGTGTGCGTGTGTGTGTGTGTGTATGTATCCCCTAATAAGTGATGCGGTTTCTTAATACAAAGTTATTATAAAAATAATCCCAACACAGTATTAATAATAACTTGCACACACATCTATTTTATCATGGCACATATCTCGTTCTTTCTTTTATGTGTGTATATAATATTAAGACTCACGTTCAATTATAGAGCATCCACTAAATGGATCACCCGTATGTCCAGGTATACAATTACATAAGGCTACATGATTTGCAACAGAACATTCGGCGTTGAAACCGCAAGACCCCGGACATGGATCTACACATTTCTCATTTTGGCATGCAAGATTACCAGGGCATTCGGCATTGATAGAACATTCAGGTCTACAATTGGGTGCAATACCAACATAATTTGGTAAGCATGAGCATGCAGGCGCTTCGTCGACTACTTTACATTGAGAATATGAACCGCACGGTGAAGGTACACAAGGATTTCCTTTAGGTCCCATAAAGATAGGTTCTAAGAAAAAAGAAGTACATTAGAAATAAAGTAGAGAACAAAGCTAAAAGAGAATAAGAAAAAGAATTTATAGATTGTGATATAAAAATGAAAACCATGCATGATATAATTAAAAAAAAACACACACACAAATTGGTTTTATTTTATTAGATTTTATATCCTTACTTTTCTCTAACTGACAAGTTGCGAATGGATCACCAGTGAATCCCGCTTTACACGTACATATTGGATTATGGTTTATAACTTGGCAGCGTGCATTGACGCCGCAAGTTCCTGGACAAGGGTCTTTGCATTTTTGTTGTATACAAGCTTGATATTGCGGGCAATCCGTGCTAGTGACGCATTCTGGTCTACATGTTGGTGGCGAACCTACATAACCTTCTTGGCATGAGCATACTCCGTGGTTATCTATTATTTTACAGTGACTGTATGGACCGCAAGGTGACGGTACACATGGATTTTCATCTGCTACGGTTGCTAAAATAAAATTAAATAATTCATTTCTACGTAAAAGTAAACTATATATCGGGTGTTACTAAACTGAGGAAAAAATACTAACGACTCCTTTGTAGGTGGCATGATATTACAGGATTTCCTTCATAACCATCGATACAGAAACACATCGGTGTATGATGCGCCACGTTACAGTATGCGTTTCTTCCACAGGCTCCTTGACAAGGATCGATACATTTATTGTTCGAGCATGCTCTGTTTAAGGGACAGTCGTTGTTTGTGACACATTCTGGACGACATCCTAAATAGGGATCTCCGAAATATCCAGGTAAGCATGTGCATGACCCCGCAGAATCCTTTTCTTTACATAAAGCATTTGGTCCACAAGGAGATGGATTACAAGGATTCGTCTCATCTTCACTAGTTACTGTGACTGAATAATTAAAGTGTTAGTTCTCAGTATATTGTATTTGACATATGCGCAATATCGATAAATTATGACTTACCTATAAAATAACAACCATTAAATGGATCACCCGTATAACTTTCCTTACAATGGCAAATAGCTTTATGAGAAATAACGACACATTCGGCATTTGATCCACAAGATCCTTCGCATGGATTCATACACTTTTCACGAATACAAGCAAGGTTACTAGGACATTCCTCGTCATATATACATTCTGGACGACAGTTTGGTGCTCGCCCTATATAACCACTTAAACAGGAACATGCTGGAGTTTCGCCTACTACGCGACATTGTGAATTTGGTCCGCAAGGCGATGGAATGCAAGGATTACCTGAAGGTTTTGGTTCCGGTCCTAAAATCCATTCACTTTAGTTTGAATCGGTTTTTTTAGGTTTATTATGTTTAGTTTTTAGTATTGGTTTTAAAATTTAATTGTAATCTTTAATCACATATACAAATTATACCAAAACATCAGTTTAGTAGGTGTTATATTCAGATTTAAATTTATGTTAAGTGTTTTAGTAGTCTGTATAAAAAATTAAACACTCACGTTGATCATATGAACATTGAATAAAGGGGTCACCTATATAATTTTTGGGGCAACTGCAAAGTGCATTGTGATTGACAACTGTGCATTTGGCGTTGTTGCCACATGCTCCATTACAAGGATCTACGCATTTCTGGTTGACACATGCTTTATTTGGCATACAGTCGCTACTGACCATACACTCTGGGCGACATAAAGGTGGAGAACCAAAATAATCTTCTTGGCAAGAGCAAATTGCATAACCGTTGCTTACGCGGCATAAACTGTATGGTCCGCAAGGTGAAGGTGAACAAGGATCAACAGGTTTTTCCACGCCTAAAAATAATGATGTTTTAAGAGAGTGATTTATATATTTATTTTATTTTGTATTACGAACGTTTATAGCAAAAATTCATACTTAAATAACAAGACGTAAATGGATTTCCTTCGTATCCGGGAAGACAAGCGCAAGAAGGAGCATGATTATTGACTCTACATTCAGCGTTCATTCCGCAGACTCCCGGGCATGGATCTTTGCATTTGTTATTTGTACAAGCCTTATTCTTAGGACAATCAGAATTTAAAACGCATTCTGGTCTACATTCCACATACGGATCTCCATAATATTCGGGAAGGCATACACATGAACCCGCGTCATATCTCTCTTTACATATAGCGTTAGCCCCACAAGGTGATCTCGAGCATGGGCTTTCATGTTGTGGTTCGATAGCTAAAATTAAAGGATTTTTAAGGATTTTGTGTCGGATACAACAAACTAAAATTTTATAAATTTTGTGACTTACATAATATAGTGGAACATCCTGCAAAAGGATCTCCAGTAAATCCTTGTTCGCAAGTACATATTGGAACATGATTAACAACGTTGCAAGTAGCATGAATACCGCAAGAACCTGGGCATGGATCTCTGCATCTTTCGGATATACAAGCTAAATTACTCGGGCATTCAACGCTTATAACACATTCAGGTCTACAACTGGGAGGACGTCCCACATAATTAGCTAAACAAGAACAAACTGGTACTCCATTTAGGTCTTGGCATTGTGAATGCGGACCGCAAGGATTCGGTGAACATGTATCAATAGGTGTCATTTGTTCTGTTAAAAGAAAATTTAATTTTATCTTGCGTTTTTAGAAAATAATATTCAATTATACATTTTAAAATTATTTGTAACTTACTCTCTTCAAAGTAGCAATGAACAAAAGGATCCCCAGTGTATCCTCTATGGCAAGAACATATTGGATTGTGATTCACGACTTGACACTGTGCATTAACTCCACACATACCCTCACAGGGATCTTGGCATTTTTGATTTATACATGCTTTATTTGATCGACAATCAGAACTAACGATACATTCAGGTCGACAATTAGGCGGTGAGCCAACGCATATATCGAGGCATGTGCAAACGGCATGCTCGTTAAACGTACGACATTTACTGTAAGGTCCGCAAGGTGTGGGGTGACACGGATCAATTGGTTCCGAAGGAGCTGAAGTAAATATGATAGATAATATAAGGAAAACATAAGAAATATGAAATAATAGAAAGATAATAAGAAAGAAAAAGAAAGAAAATTCTTACTTATAATAGAAGTGCATGCATGAAGAGGGTTTCCATTGTATCCAGGTAAGCAGTAACAAGAAGGTGCATGATTGGAAACTCTACACACAGCATTCTGTCCACATGTCCCAGGGCATGGATCTACACACTTATTATTGAAACAGGATTTGTCTACAGCGCAGTCAGTGTTCATAACACACTCTGGGCGGCAGCCTAAATATGGATCTCCATGAAAATCATCTATACAAGTACATGAACCGACACCACTCTGTTCTCGACAAATGGCATTAGGTCCACAAGGTGACGGGTTGCAAGGATGACGAGGTACTTCTTTTGCGACTGAAAGCGTATTTATACAATTTATTTTATAACTAATCTCACCACAACTATGATAGCATGCAATGTGCACTAAAATTATGAATTCATGCCAACTATGCGTAAAAATGCAATTGCACTTACTTTCGATTTGATTGCAGCCAGCAAATGGATCTCCTGAGTAACCTTCGTCGCAGGAACAAATTGGTTGGTGATTTTGTACACTGCAACGAGCGTTGAAACCACACGAACCCATACAAGGATTGACGCAGGTACCACCGAAGCAGGCAAGAGCGAGAGGGCAATCTTGATTAATAACACATTGCGGGCGACAGGTTGGTGGAGCGCCCAACGTGCCAGGCTCACATGCGCACACCGCGCGGCCGAGTTCGTTGCGACATGTCGAATGTGGTCCACATGGTGAAGATAAGCACGGATCAGGAGCGACGACTGTAATATCTGTTTTAAAATAAGTAATTGTTTTGTATTAAAACAAATATAATCAACTTACTAAACAATTTTATGAGGATTTATTACTTTTGATTGCTGCGGTTATATTAAGGTTGTAAAATGAATGGGTCAATTCATCGGAAAGGGCTACGCTCTTACAGAATACCAGCGTAAAATGGCAACTTAATGCTGCTGTGTTTCGTATGGAGAGTGAATAGAACCGAAGACCCTTTTTACTGGAACGAGGCATTCCATCTTATTCCAGAAGGGTGCCAACGCATCTGAATTTTGATTCTTAATCGAGGATAGATTAAGAATCAAAATTCAGATACGAGGTAGGTGTCTATGGGCCACAGCATCCACATATCATCAGGTGGACTGCGCGCTTGTTTGTAATGCTTAGCCTGTAAAATTTGAAAACGATAATCTCCGAACACATGCTAATAGTTGCTGCAAGGCAAGGGAGAAACGAACCTCGGATTAGATACTCGCAGAAGTTATAATTTTTAATCACTTAGTCACGCAACTTTCTGTCTGTAAATTTTAATAATTTTAACTAAATAGCAATTAAAAAAAAACTTCGGTTAATTAATTATTCTTTTGTTGAGATGTTTTGGATGTAACTTTGATTATTCTAGATGAAAATTTTAGGTTATAACATATGTTTATCCAACACGGGTTACATGTTACTAGGGATAAATGAAAGTTACTACGAGAAAATTAATTGTATATCACACGATGGTATTCTGCATACACGCGTGCGGGCCGCGGGCACAAGCCACGTAGAATTTACGATAAGGCAAATTAAAATGACAAAAAATCACTTAAGGGACAACTTTAAATATTGTAACAATTCTCACTCTTTCTGTAGCATCTGATGAATGGATCGCCTTCTGGGACATGCTCTGGGCATGTGCATATCGGATTATGTCCAACCACGTGACATCGTGCATCTAGCCCGCAACTGTGAATACAAGGATCTTGACACTTGTGATTTATACAAGCTCTGTTCGTTGGACATTCCGAGCTTACGGCACATTCAGGGCGACAAGCAGGTGGAGTGCCAAGGAATCCTGCACGACATGAGCATGCAGCGCGTTCACCAACAACATGACATTCACTATTTGGACCACATGGTGTTGGTTCACATGGATTAATCGGTGTTGCTGCAATAAAAAAATTGTATTACATTTTTTTTCTAACTGTATCTATATTATCTATAGTATATGTAACAGAATTCATCAACCCATTTTGAGACGCGCGACATCTGGCACTGCGATCGTTATACGCCCAACAAGAGTCTTTAATAACATAATATCGTTCCTTTTACAGAATAGGCTCATGTTCAGCATCACGGACTTTTCCGGGTTGGTAAAGAAATAAATATATTTTGAATTATGTAGACACATTACTGTAATATAAGTAAATATAGAAATAAAATATCATCATCATCATCATTATCACCATTAGAGCCCTTCACAAGTTCAATGCTGAACATAGCCCCCTCCCCCAGGGAATGCCATAAAAATAAAATATGTGAAATAATGTTTGTCAGTAGTCTAAAGAATGAAATATTAAATAAATATATGATGCTAAAATGTAATAATAGCACATAAATAAAATTTATACTACTTTGAAAATTTTAATCATAATAAGGACATAAAATAATGAGAAAACAGATGAGCAACGTACATATATTACCTATATTTTTTTCTTTTCTTTAAAAAATGTTACCCCCACACTAGGATTTTCTCCTGTATCGTGGAGGCAGTTTACAAACATAAATTGCACGAGGACAAACATCCAAACCCGGAACAATTATTTGTAGGCCATACAAATACTTGTTCCGTGCGGGATTCGAACCCGCGGCCCCCAGCGCAACAACTCATTGCTAAGCCACTGCGCCACGGAGCCGTCAAATGTACGTTACATATAATATTCACTAATGCAAATTTATTTGACTGGCACATTTTTCTAGTGGTCGTAAACGAGATTACTGATTATGAGTCCGAACAAGCAATTACGTCGTATTATCACTACTAGAAACCCAATTCGCTCATTGATCATACAAATTTCAATAAATAAATGTTACAAACGCATTTAATATTACATAAAATCATACTTTATTCCAAGGCAATAACAACGGATTCACAAAGAATCTTCACCGTCTCTTTCTGACTAGACTCTAAGGTTCTGAGTTTTTCTGTCAATAAATTCTCAGTTCAGTTCAGAAGCCTGGAATAAGGAAGTTGGCGGTGTTTGAACCCCGTGCAGTGAAAAGCACGAAAAACGTCAGTTTTGCGCCTAATCTCTCTCGGATCGTGTCAGATTACCGTCCCATCGGACAATGGGAGTGAAGGAACAGATAGTACACCTGTGTATACACTCGGGCACTATAATCCTTTCCTGCCCAGATGACTAGTCTCCGATAAGACGGTCTGTCGTGAACGAAATTCGGTCTGAAGGACATTAATGCAAATAAATTATTTATTGCGGATACACTTAATTTTAAATGGGTCTCATTATTTAACATACAATAATATATTACACAAAAAATATCGAAAATTAAGACTTACGTGATTTAGTAATCTGGCGACACGATGAGAACGGATCACCTTCATATCCTTTGAAACAAGAACATACAGGAACGTGATTGGTGACACTACATTCTGTGTTTACACCGCATAAGTCTTTACAAGGATCCCGACAGTGATTTGATAGACATGCAAGGTTATTAGGGCAATCTGAATTTGAAGTACATTCAGGTCGGCAGCCACCTGCATAAGGGTTTCCAATATTCGGTGGTATGCATGAGCATCGAGCAGCGTTACCCACGATTGTACATAACGTATTTTCTCCACAAGGTGAAGGATTACAGGGTGTAACATCGTCTGTCAATATTGCCATGCATCCTATAAATGCATCGCCTTTAAAGCCCTCTAAGCAACTACACAAAGGTGTATGGTTTACAACATTGCATTTAGCGTTACTTCCACAGGCGTTATTACATGGATCAACACATTTTTCATTGATACAAGCTTGGTTTGAAGGGCATTCTTGACTTATAATACATTCTGGCCTACAGTATGGCGGGGTTCCAGAATAGTTTAGACGGCATGAACAAACCGGATGGTAAGATCTTACTTCACAAACAGAATTTGGTCCACACGGTGAAGGCAAACATGGGTTATCCTCGGTTGGTGTTTTTGTGGGAGTTTTACTTTCAACTATCTCGCCGCATGCAACGAATGGGTCGCCAGTTTTTCCTGGATCACAACTACATAACGGATTATGGTTTACTACAAAACACGTAGCACCTACTCCACAACTACCTTGACATGGATTTATACATTTCTGATTAACGCAAGTCAATTCTTGGGAGCAATCTGAATTACCTACACATTCAGGTTGACACATAGGAGGCATGCCACCATGTCCAGGCAAACATGAGCATACTGCAAATCCAGATGGTGAGACTAGGCAGCGGCTATATGCTCCACAAGGTGAAGGATCACAGACAGATAATGTTGGTTGAGTAGACATTATATTTTGGCATCTTACGTATGGATCTCCAGTTTGGCCAGGCGAACAATAACATACAGCATGGTGGTTAATAGTTTCACATAACGCTCCAATACCACAAACATCATTGCAAGGGGATTTACATTTGTTATTAAAACATGCTGCATTGGTCGGACAGTCACTGTTAATAGCACACTCTGGTCGGCATGAAAGATATGGATTTCCGAAAAAGTCTGGCAAACATTGACAAGTAAGTAAGCCATGCGAATCTTGACATATGGCGTTATCACCACATCGTATGTTATCACATGTTTCATATATTGTGGCTGTAAAAGAATTAAAATTTAGTTACCATTTATAAGTAGTTCCCTGAACATTAATTATTTGTATAAAACATATACATACGGCTAGTGGTAGGCTTGCAATGTTCGTAGGGATTTCCTTCAAATCCTTCTCTACATCGGCAAATTGGATCGTGGTGGTATACTAAGCAATCTGCATTGACACCGCAAGATCCAGGACAAGGGTCAATGCATTTATTTCTCAAACAAGCCTTATTAAATTCACAGTCTGAACTAAGAACGCACTCAGGTCTACACGCTGGATTATTTATATCCTGAGATCCGACACAAGATACACAAATTGCAATCTGGTCACCATAAGCATCACACTGATCATTAGTGTTGCACGGATTTGGTGTACATGGTTGAATTGTTGTATTATCAGGTGTAATTACAATTGCTGAAATGTAACAATTTAGTTTAAATTTTATTGTGAAAATATATAGTTTTAGTAGAGACTACGTACTAGAGGGTAAGACTCCTTTTCTGCCTAGAAGTCCGTCTGAGTAGGTACCACCCTCTTACCTATTTTTGCCACTAAAAAGCAGTGCCTGCACTACTGCTTTCAGTCTAAATGGTAAAGAGAGCCTGTGTAATATCAGGTTGTGAGGTATTCCATCTTAGTGCTCATAGTTGACAACGCATTTGTTCTTCAAACAAATAATGTTTAAAGTTAGCTGCAGGTTTTCATGAACTGCAGTTGCCATTTACCATCAAGTGGACTGTAATTTTGTATTTCACTTCAGTTTTATATTATTAAATGCGCATATTTCTAGGTAAACACGTTATTTAATATTTCGGTACTCACGTCGGTATACGCATTGAATTTTTGGATCCCCAATGTATCCGTCTGGACATATACAAGATACTGTGTGATCTGTACAAACACAAGTTGCATTCATTCCGCAAACATTTTTGAAAGAACATGGATCGACACATTTTTGATTAATGCATGCTTCATTGGATGAACAATCTGAATTCATTAAGCATTCTGCTTTGCATTCAACAGTCGGATCGCCAACTAAACCGGTTGGACATGAACATAAAGCTTTTTCTCCTAAATTTTGACAGATTGCATTTAAGCCGCATTGAATTCGATCACAAGGCCGGAAGGATTTCTGATCTTCAGGTGGTAAACAGCATACGAATGGATTACCAATTAATCCTTCTTCACAAACACAAACAGGTCGGTGTGATTCTACATGGCATTTAGCATTCAGGCCACATACTCCGGGACACGGGTCACGACATGAAAAGCCGATGCAAGCTTTGTTTGCCTCGCATTCATCATCAACCTCACATTCAAGTGAAATACAGCCATCTAATCCATATGGATCTCCTGTGCTACCTGCAGCACAAGTACATATAACTTGACCATCATAATTGACATTGCAAATTCCTCGAGGTCCACAAGGATTTGGTATACATTGACTTCTTTCATGTTCACATCCAATGTATGGGTCTCCACTAAAACCAGTTTTACAGAAACACATTTCTCTATTGTTGCTCACATAACAATCTGCGTTTTGTCCACAGGGACCAGGCTGACAAAGAACATTTGACTGAATGTAAGGATTACATGATTTATAAGGATTTCCAACTGTATTTTCAGGACAGTAACAAGCAGGAATTCTATTGGGGTCACAACGTGCACCATCGCCGCAGGTGTTTGGTTCGCACGGATTACGTGCTTCTATGCAACCTCTGACTGTATTAGGGCTTTCGACATAACCTTGCAAACAAGTACATTTAGAGAATCCGTTTGGCAAAACTGTACATTGTGTATTAGGCCCACATGGCGACGGATTACAAGGATTTTGTGGAAGCTTGCAGGGTTGTCTTGGTGGATTGCCCTCGTAATTTGGTAAACAGAAACATGCCGGTTTATTGTCTATTATTCGACATCCAGTGTTCGGTCCACAGGGATTCGGTTCACATTCATTTCCTTCTGGAACTACAAATAAAAAATGTTTTTGTCATTTTAGTACCTATATGATAAATTTAATTTTACCAAAATTATAGAGATAATACTTACTGCAATTCTTGAATGGGTTACCCGTTAATCCTTTAGGACAGAAACATATAGGATTGCCATTGTCACTTTCACATAATGCATTTAGTCCACAAGGATTTGGTACACAAGGATTGATAGGTGGTTCGCAGCCTATAACTGGGTTACCGGTATATCCGGGTAAACATTTACAGGAGGCGCGGTGATTTAAAACGTCACATACAGCATTTATACCACATTTACATGGCGAACCACAGTTTCCATTGATACATGCTTCAGAGTTTAAGCATTCATTGTCGGAACGACATCCTTGTACTGTAATCAAAATGAAGTATTTAGTATGTTATTGCAAATGTGAAGGAATAAAACTTCACTTTAGTTTTTAATTGAACTTACCTCTATAACATTCTAAGTAGGCGTTTCCTGTAAAGCCAGCAGCACATTTACATTGAACACTATGATTTTCTGGGATACATTCAGCATTGTCTCCACATTTGTTGATAGCACACGGGTTAATACAAACTCTGTTCATTCTGTCACAAAGTAAGTCTGGAGGGCAATCTTCATTGTACTGGCATACTGATTGTGTGGGATTCCGAACTAATGAACAAATTATATAATTAAACATTGATTTAAGGTATTTAAAACCAGTATAATGTTTCCAATATTCTTACCTGGAACGCACCCAACGTATCCATTTCCTTGAAATCCTTCTGCACAGCTACAGTCTGAGCCATGGTTTGTGTTAATACATACAGCATTAGGTGCACATGGATTATGAATAGCACATGGGTGTTGACATGCGCTATTTATACAAGCCTCAGTCAAAGAACAGTCTTCATTTCGAACGCAACCAGCTGTGTGAAATAAATAAAAAATATCTTAAAGTAAAAAATAAAAGGTGGTAAGTCAGGAAGTGTATATTTATTTACAAATGAGATATAGAAAAAAAAAACATAATTAAAGATTAATTTTGAAATCATTTCATAATTACGTTTAACAAGATAGCTTAAGCTCTTGTTAAACGTTACGATGAGGCATCAAATTGCATTCCGATGTTTAACTTACGAACTAGACATCTAATTAATTAGCTGATTAAGCATTTGGGCTGCGACGTAAATATGCCCAGAATACATTTCGACAGTGGTTTTTCTTTCATTTTATTTTGTTTTTCGGGTCGAATTTCGATTATGGGAAGTGCCCCATGTGTAAGTTAAGAATGTAACCGACTAGGTTTTCAAGAACATTTCGGACCAAATATAATATCGATCTACGGATATACATATACATTCTGAATTCCTTAGCTCGTCTAGTGACCTCGGTCCCTGGTTAACAGAAGATGTCTTTGCTGATAGATTTAGCAATACCACAATATTATAAAGTTTAATGAATCTTCTAGAGTCGATGGATGAATTCATATTGTTTGTAGTAACTTATTTTTAGTTCAAGCGAATAATTATTAAAATATTTTTGATATTAATATTGCAGTTTAATATTAGAAAACAATTTTAAAATTACTTTAATTAATATTATTTTACTAGTATGTAAAATAATATTAATTTAAGAATTTATTATTATTACAAGCTATTACCGCGGCTTCGCTCTCGTAATTTTTAGTTACAACAGTTAGACAGGTGAGTTACTTTTTCTGTCTATCAATCTGCCTGGGTTGATTTATCATTTTTATCTATTTCTGCCGCTAAGCAGAATATTATTTGATGCTGTTTCAATTTTAAGAGAAAGAGAACCAGGAATAACTACAAGCTGTGGGGCACTCCGTCATAACCTTCGTTTATAGATTATAGATTTCGCTGCCTATAGAATTTTGGGCGTCTTTTCAATTCACACTATAAATTTTATTTCAAACTAGCGACGCGCCCCGGCTTCGCACGTGTGATGTCTAGATCTTGACAACAGCGACACTTACCGGGTTCAAATGTGAATCTAAACTATCAAGGGACCTACTCAAACACACAAAAAATTTCATCAAAATCGGTCGAGTCACTTTCGAGTTTTGCGAGACTAACGCACGGCAATTGATTTTATATAAAGGTTTTATATAATACTATACACGATGCTCTAAAAAATTTGGACAATCATTAATGTCAACAATTGTTTAATATTACTTATATCATGAATTATGTACAAAGAAAGAACCTACTCTTAAAACTATAAATATAGCTTAATTCCGTATTTCGTAACTCGAAATTGTGTACGTGTCCGAGAAATAACACTTTAATTTATAAACATCATCAACAAAAACTTATTTATCATGCTCTGTTTTGTAAAAAGCCTATTACTTGTAATACTATGAAATGATTAATTCGTATTCTCGTAGCTATACAAACAATCAATATTAAATAATATGCATAACTTATATTTTAATTGAAGGGATCGGAATAATGATGTGTCAAAATGTGTGAAACTGTTCATATATAAAACATATTTTATCTTTATTTTGTTATGATATCCAAAACAAAATCAGTCATAGACGCTTGATGGTGTGCTTTTTGCATGTTTGGCTCTACAGACTCTGGGCGGTATAAACACATTGCACACTACGTCACCGTTGCGTGATACTCATTTAAATACCGACCGACAAATGACATAAAAAATGACATGGCTTTTTGGCATCTTTATAATTTATTTGTTAGGCCCGATAGGAGGAGGCAAGGAGGTATAGCATATCTCCTTCTTCTTCTTTATCTTCTTCTTGTTCATCAGTCCGAAGTCCACTAATAAACATAGGCTTCGTTTATTGTAGGAAGGACTTGCATTAATCGTCACGTTTAGCGGGCGGATTTACAATCGCAGTACTAGACGTCTCGCACTTTTAACGTTGCTGTCCGTCGCTGATCTTGGTATTTTAAAGTCGTAAGATTATTTTGGCATTTCCCATAGTCGCCTCATTTCGAAATGAGGTGATAGGTTTTCTAACACCAACACATGGCATTCTTGCTAGGATTTTTTCATACATTACATAGGCGTTATACAACACAAATTGCACATGGACAAACATCTGTAACAATTATTTGTAGGCCATTCGAACGCTCTGTGAGGGATTTTTACCGCATTTTCGCACCGCCGCAGCAAACGTTTAGCCACTGCATTACAGAGCCGTCATTAATTTTGAGAGAAGATTCATGTCAAACGTACTCATTGGTATAAAAGCGTAAGTAAATAAATTTAAATTAAGTAAATAATATTTAGCGTTAATCGTAACTAGATTTGCAATTGATAGGCATTATTTAAAATTAATTGTTTTAAAATTTTGTAAGTATTAGTAAATTTGGCTTACATATTTTAGGTGAACATTTGACAGCTGGATCTCCGTCGTATCCCGACGGACAAGAACACATTGGCCTCTGTTTTATTGGTTGACAGTTAGCACCGACACCGCATTTGTCAAACTCACAAGGATTTTGGCACCATCCCATAAAACAGGCTTCTGTTTCTATACAATCCCGATCAGAATGACATGGCTCTGGTGCTTTTGGTGTCCCCGGTGGTGCTATTATTTTACGTGTATTAGGAATTAGTATATTAATATATTATGAATAAAAGATTAAGCGTGTTTCTATTTACAAAAATGGATTATTATGTTTATTTATAGGTTTACTATACAGTTTAAAACACATTTGTCCGATAAAAATACCACAATATTTAAATTTTATTTACAGCTTTAAGTTGTATATTGATGATAAATATAAACAACTTTTTAATATCAAAGAGTGTGTATATACCTACATGGTATGCAAAATAATTCATTTCACGCATACCTCTGATACAGAAGTCCCCAGCAGCATCATCGCATATACAAACAGCAGCATGGTTGATTACTTTACAGGAAGAGTTCTTTGTACACGGTCTCGGCATCACCTCACATGGGTTTTGACATACTCCATTCAAGCAGATTTCATGTGTCGAACAGTGAGTATTTGTTTTACATTGAATGTTAATTTTGAAGTCAGTCATATCAGTATAACTGGTAGTATCTGTTGAAGTTTGTTCAGTATACATAGTCGAGTCAGTCCATGCGGGTATGTCTATGTCTTTTCTTCGTGATGATAAGTTTTCAATAGATGTACTTAAATCAAGGGAATTTGTGGAAGGGTTTTCATTTTCTAATAATCGTGGTGTTGTAGTTTCTGTAGTTGTATGTGGCAGTTCTGATGTTAAAGTAAAATTAGATTTATACATTTCAGCTTTTGTAACTTGTGTTACTGTTTGAGTTGCAATTTGCTGTGCAATATTATTATTTGTATTCAAATGTTCCTTATAAAAGGCAGATGTTTCCTCTGGGTTAACTGTAGTTGTAAAATCTTTCTTGTATGCTGTTACTGCTTCGGTTTCTTCAATTGTTTCTCTGTCATGAACTTCCTCTGGTGCTAATGTTACGGTGATTCCAGTGGCAGATTCAAAATCTATCGTCGAATATTTTAAAATATTGACATTGTCTTTGTTGCTTGTGTCTGTCTCTGTATTTAAAAATATTGTAGGTGTAGTATTTTGGATATCATTCGTCATTGCTTCAGAGGAACCTGTATCATTAGCAAATATATCAGTCTCATTTGTAACGATTAGATTTTCAAGAGTTGTAATCTCATTACTGACGGAGCTACTATGACCATCCAACGTTTTTATGTTAAATAAATAAGACTCTTTTTTATCAATATCTTCTGATTCTTTTATACTCGAGACAGTTGGTCCATTTAAATCAATATAAGGTGAATTTGTTTTAGTTTCATATGATTTAAATATTAAGGTTGACTGTGGTATATCTGTTGATTCTGTTAACAAATTCCCCTCATAATCGATCTGTTTTGTCGATAAATCATCCGATATTTGTGTTGACTCTTCTTTAGTAGGTAAAATTTCTTTATAATTATCCTCGGTAAATTGATATACTGTTTTCAGTGTAGTTTCTTCCGTAATTTTATTCGTAATTTTATCCGTAATATCTGTTACATCATTTCGAATCGATGGCGTAGGCGTAGAAATTAATTCTGAATGCTCGGTTGTGAAGTCGTTTTTCGCTTCGGTAGTCAACGTATCATAATTCGTTATAGACAAATTAGATTCTTTGTCACTTTTTATAGCTACTCGTGTAATTTCAGAGGTTGTAGAATCAATTTCACTAGACGACAATACTACGGTAGCCTTTGTTGTTTCTAATAATTCTTTTGGCGTTAATAATTCAGACCTTGATAACATCGTTACTTTTGATTCCCTAGTTATTTCTTCCGGAGTTTGCTCATAATTATTACCGAAAACTATCTCTGTAGTTTTAATAATATCATTTTCTTGAGTATTTAACTGTCCTGTATATGTATTGGCAGACATATTTTCATCCGATTTATATGTTGATCCATAAGTAAGATTTATATTTTCAGTTGTTTGATTGTAATTTAATTCATCAATGGTTTTCGATGTGGTGATATCATAGAAATCTGAAGTTTTATTATAATCTTTCATCGATGGTGTAAATTCGAGAGTAGATGTTAAGCTTGAGTCTGAAAATTTTTCCGTAATGGACCCTTTATTTTTGTAATGAGATTCTGAAAAGGGCTGAACGTATATTTTTGAATCAGTACTCGAATCATATTCCTTGTTTTGATGATTATCGTGACTTTCTATATGTGATTCGATTCTTAAATCATTAATAGATGTTGAAAATGCATCAGTGTTATACAAAGTGGTTGTAGTAGTTGATTTGTCTACATATATATCGTAAATAGAGGTTGCAGCAGTTGATTTATTTACAGGAAATTCTTCCACCTGGAGAGTCTTATCAGAGTTTGTTGATGTGGATTCCGTAATAACCTTTTGTGAATCGTTTGTAAACTCTGAAGTTGGTAAAGTAGGGGAAGTGTTAATCCCCACTGATACTGTGGTTTGATCCGTAAAAGATGTTGTTAATTTTGGTGTTTCATTGTATTCTATTTCAAGGGTGTACTCCTGATTTATGAAGTCGGCATTTATATCATTAACGGAATCATTAGACACATTTGGATTTAATTTATTGTTTTGTGTAATTGTGTGTTCAGTGGTTGTGTTTTCTACTTGCATTATATTACTAGTTGTAAAATCTGTTATAAGATCTTGAGGTGGGCTTGAATCTAAGGAAGCCGAGTTTGTTACGATGTTAAAAGTAGATTCGGTATTTGTTATAATGTCATTATTAGTAGTGGGATACAACATTGTTAGTTCATCATTTTTTGAATCTACAACATTATCCTTGTTGTCAAGGGACGACGTCATTGAAATTCCATAAATAGTCGATGCGTGTTGAGTTGACAGTTCAATCCTGTTTTCATTTGAATCTTGTTCTTTTCCAAAAGACATTGAACTTAGAGTCGTAAAATCTGCAGCCAATGGTGTTTCCGTTGAAGTCAAAGTTGTTTCTAGTTGATTAGGTGTATATGTTAGTGTATTACCTGATCTAGTAGTCTCCGAGTAAGATGTTTGTTCAATGTTAAGCGTTGTACTTTCAGATATAGTTGTTTTCTCTATTTCGTTATCAAACTTTTTGTTTATAAATTTAGGGCTTGTTTTAGCAATAATTAATTCGGTAGTTATTGGTTCTTCCGCTGAACTTGGAATAGAATGGTGAATAGAAGATAAATCATCAGTTATTAATGATAATTTAGTATAAGGCGAGGGAGTGGCTTCAGTAAGATCATTTGTCGTTAATTTTACAGCAGATTCCATAGTACTGTCTTTGATGTTATGTTGTTGTATGGTAGTTGAAAGAACATCGGAGTTTTCTGTTTGAGTTTCAAAATTGTAATCATTTTTTACATTTCCATTATATCCGTAACTTACTTCTGTTATTGGTTCGTCAGAACTATGGGTTACTGTTAGCGTTGTTTCCGTAAGAGTATTCGAAACATTCGGATAAAAATTTTTGTTTTGTGTAGTTGTGTGTTCAGTGGTCGTGTTTTGTATATGCATTATATTACTAGTTGTTACATCTGTTATAAGATCTTGAGGTGGGTTTGAATCTAATGAAGCCGAGTTTGTTACGATTTTAAAAGTAGATTCTGTATTTGTTATAATGTCATTAATAGCAGTGGAATACAAAATTGATAGTTCATCATTTTTTGAATCTACAACATTATCCTTGTTATCAGGGAACGATGTCATTGAAATTCCATAAATAGTCGATGCGTCTTGAGTTGACAGTTTAATCCTATTTTCATTTGAATGTTGTTCTTTTCCAAAAGACATTGAACTTTGAGTCGTAAAATTTGCAGCCAATGGCGTTTCCGTTGAAGTCAAAGTTGTTTCTAGTTGATTAGGTGTATGAGTTGGTATATTACCTGATCTAGTAGTCTCCGAGTAAGATGTTTGTTCAATGTTAATCGTTGTACTTTCAGATATAGTAGTTTTCTCTATTTCGTTATCTAAATTTTTGTTTATAAATTTAGGTTTTGTTTTAGCAATAATTAATTCGGTAGTTATTGGTTCTTCCGCTGAACTTGGAATAGAATGGTGAATATAATATATATCATCAGTTACTGATGATAATTTAGTATAAGGCGAGGAAGTGGCTTCAGTAAGATCATTTGTCGTTAATTTTACAGCAGATTCCATGGTACTGTCTTTGATGTTATGTTGTTGTATGGTAGTTGAAAGAACATCGGAGTTTTCTGTTTGAGTTTCAAAATTGTAATCATTTTTTACATTTTCATTATATCCGTAACTTACTTCTGTTATTGGTTCGTCAGAAATATGGGTCACTGTTAGCGTAGTTTCTGTAGGAGTATTACTTTCGGTATGTATATACAATGATTTCATGCTATTTATTTCAATATATTCTTTCAAACCTTTTTCTGTGATGATATTTGGCTCAAAAGGTGTAGACGTTAATGTTGGAATATCATATTTTTTAACTTCTTGACCATCAGTTTGAAAATTAGTGGTAAATATATCACTCCTTAGAGTATTACTCTCCATATAGTTTCTAGAACTAGTGGATGTTTCTAAATTTTCTGGGAAATCTGTGGTATCTTTATACTTTTCGTCTAAACTTTTTGAGATTGTAATGACTCTTACAGTATTTTCTGTATTTATAGTCTGAGATGACTTTTCAGTTGATGGTTTCAAAATGGCTTCAGTAAATGTACTTTTTATTTGATCGTTTACCGGTATCGATTCAGTAAAAATATTATCATTCGTTTCTCCTTCATTTATTAACGTCGTTGTACTTTCATAAGTTGGCTTTGTAACCAAATGTTCATTTTCTATGGTTTTTATCGAATCATTATCACTAAAGTCTTTATAAATTGTCACTAGAGAACTGGTGTCAAGTTCAATATTAGTTTCAGTTGCATTTAAAAATAGTGAGCTAGTTGTTATGTCATTATCTGATTTTGAATTATCAGTACTTACAAATAAACCATTACCATTATTAGTTTTAATTTTGTTTAGCATTGTAGTGGTAGTTGATACTTGATCTATCATTTCATTTTTCCTAATAAATTCTGGAATAGAAGTTACATGCGTATAATTATTGTTTAATTTTCTTTGATTCTCTGGCGTTTTATACAGTTTATTATCATTTGAATACTTTATCGTACCATTTGTTTCAGTACGAGAAGAAAACGGCTTAACAGTACTTTCGGAGTTAATTGTACTGCTACTTTGTACGAGTTCATCGGAATCTAATGTTGACTGATATTGATTGTTAAATTCTGTATAAAAAGAAATTGCTGGTGTTGTATCTTTTACTACTAAATTATTTGTACTTCTTGTAACTGCTTCACTTGTAGATATACTTAAAGTAAGATCATCTATAGTTGCATCTGATCCCGTTATACCTTTCATTGTATAACTTTTGTCTACTGAAGTTGTGATTAAATCATCTTGTTCCATTCTGTTGTCAAACATATCAGGGTTCGAATTTTCACTTGCTGTTCTTGTTTCATAATGTGTGTCCACAAAATGATAAGTCATAGATGTTGTACTGAGAGATGATGTATCGATAGTTTTATCTTCATCGCTAAAGTCTAATAATGTACTTGAGGCATCATTAAAGGATTCAGTTGTAGTTTCTTTGTGATCTTGCACATTATCTACTGTATTTTTACTTTCACTGGGGAAACTCGTTGCGTGTTTAACATTTTGTGTAGTTTGAAAGTCTGTTAATGTATAATTTTCAGTAGTTGTCATTTCCGTATTAGTAAACACATCATGGTCAAAGTCAGTTACTACAGTATTTTGAATGGGCTTAACTGTCGATACTGCCAACTCGTAATCAATAGTAGTAATGTCGGAGTATGTTAGTGGGACATTTTTAGGGCGATCATCTGTTAATAGGAACGTAATAATAAACATGTTAATAAAAGTTATACAAAATAACATTTCTAAAAAAAACTCATAAAAAGATGATTTATTAAAAAGCCTTCATGTTAATATGTTTCATATAATGAAGAAAAATCCTCATCAATAAACCAAATGAAGAAAAGAAAGATATTTTTACTGGCATCCAAAACCATAGAAAGAAAGAAAAAAATTAGAAGAGATCGGTATTGAGACTTAACAGAAACATTGAAAACATTTTTGGAATATGTTAGATAAGTGAGGAGAAAGAAGTATAATAAAGTGATGAATGTTAGTATATTTAAAGTAGAGTACGGTCTTCAAGTCTAAAAACGAATTAAAATAGCTTAAACAACAGATATATTGCTACAGCTGATACCATAAACGTGTGTCAAATATTGTAACAATATTGCATCTACAAAATGACTATGTTGTCTGCCGGGTCTGCCGTGATAGTGTAGCCAGTATTTTGTGGCGTTTTATCGGACAAAATGGTATGTTAAAATGTATAGCAATAACCAGTTCATCTGGAGTTAATTTTGCTATTCACAGAATATATATAGTAAATGCAGTTTTATAATAGTAGTCCGCCGCAATTTTAAATACTTATGTGAATTTAGCAAATACACTAAAGTCAAAGTCTTGCCAGAATACATTTACAATTAGCTCACACAAGACATTAGCACAACTATGGCATGTCAAAAGAGTCAGGCCTTAACGTAAAATATTTTAATACTCACTTTCCATACAAGCTCCCGAAAACGGATCACAGGGTACTCCGGGTCGACAGTGAGCGCAATGTGTCCCAGGCGCATCTAATTTTCAATAAAATAAAATTCAATAAAAAAATATAAAAAAGCTTTATATTTATGTTTAAATAGGCCTAGTATATGGTTGGAATTATACATTTATTTTTACCGCGTAGTAGCGGTGTAAGAGAATTTACATCCCCATATCATCCCGTTGATATTGTGAGAGGCGACAGAAGGAAAATGAAAAATAACTTCTCAAAATGCCCACCTGCCAATGTGGGAGGCCTTTGTGCAGTAGTGGACGTTTGATAGGCTCAAATGAATAAATGAATAAAAAACTATTTAATTTTTATTCATTATATATTATTACTAATAAAATAAACTTATTGAAAGTCATTTTTTTATTTACCTCTAGTTCGGAAAATAGCTCTGTTCTGGGGAGAACCAGCAAAGAACCCAGTGGAATTATTTTTTTGAACATAAAATTTAACAATGATTTTGTATAATTATTTATATGAATTATAATAAAACCAGATGGTAGCGATCACCTCATTCCCAGAAGTTTTTTCATTCATGTTTTCTTTAATATTAAAATTACAGTTTTTATACGGTTATTTTCAATAAAATGGTAGTTTAATAACTGGTATTACAATATTGCTTTCGTTTATTTCTAGTATTTAAAGTATGAATATCTTTGTTCTTATCAAACCGATTTATGTTTTTATGTACATTTACGTGTTCGTAATTTTTTTTTTTAAATTCCCGATGCTTTTCAGTAAAGAAGATGTCTGGGTGCTACCATCTGCTTGGGATCCCATAATTAATAAAATTAAATCCAAATCTAAGCACCAAAAAATAATAATTAAAAGTTGAAGGTAGCCTTGGTTAACTATGACATGAGGACGTCAAACACCTCAGTCCCCCTCGTGACCATGCGTGCTGTAAGGTGCCCGAAACGTAGAGAATTAAAAAAGTTTAAATTAAACGCGATAAAATCCGTAAAATCAGTTTTATTCCATGTGTAGTATTTGCATAAATATAAGAAATCATTATTTTGCGATGCTGAAGTTTGTATATCTATTTCTATAAACTTTTCTCTAAAGGACTTTACAATTTAAGTCATAAATTCCCGTAGAGTCCTCTTTTGCAAAACAAATACAGTTTCAATGTCAGTCGCGTTACCCCATAGCAACATTCCATAATAAAATTTTAACATTGGGTATTGTAAATTTTATACACTTTGTTTTGTTGCCGTTTAAAAGCAAATTGTTGGCGTTAAAACAATGTACTAATTTTGATAGAGCATTATTCACATCGTCATAATTAATTGATTGCCGTAATGAATTAAGATTAATAAAATATTAATAATTAAAATTAAGATTAATAATAAAAAATATTAATCTTAATACTTATTTCAAAACTACTACACTCACCTGCAACACATGCGCATCCATCGCAATGCGTATTTGGGTATCGCGCGCAGTCAGCAGTGGTTTGACACTGGCATACTAGGAAAAAAATACAATTAAGAAATCATTAAGTTTTATTTAGGTAGAAGGTATCATAATTATTAAATAGAAATAAAAATTGTTTCCTATACGCAAGACTAATAAACCTACTATATACCAAGTATGATACGGCACATAAAATTTAACTACAATAAAGAAATGTAAATTGCCAATTGTTTCTATGACTAGACAATGCAAAATGAGAATCTAGAATATTTTAGTTTATGATTATGGTTGGTTAACAACAAAGTATAATGTAACAAAACCTTAATAATATTATTTAAAAAAATCTGATTTTATATTTGTAACTTTTAACGTCCGTGCTGTGGTGGCGTAAGAGAATCAAACATCCCTAGTTATCGCCTAGGTGTCTTAGGTTTTAGAGGAAAATCCTAGAAAGATGGCTTCCTTGTGACGAACGGACGCAGTTCACGAGGTCATCATGTCCATCGTCAACATAATATGTCAGCCCTAAAATATGCAGTCCTGATGATATCCGCGTGCCAAGCGTGACGACTATCGCATATTCTCATTTATTGCAACGAAATTCCTTATCGGACGATACGAATTTGGCGGATGGAGGCTAGGCGAGAAAAAGTGTAAGATTTTTCCCGTCACAACCCCTTCTGACGTAGTGTAGACGGCCTTGCCAGCTATAAGGAAGCGAGATGGAATAATATCCATCTCCCTCGCACTTTTTCTTATCTTGCCATGAAAGAACTATTATTTTATTTTTAATGACGCTTCAATTTAATAGACGCTAGTAATTCATTTATTTGTATTTGTTAATCAATACGTTTATCAAGAATAATATACTACGAAAGGAACTTCGTTCCAACCGAGTGTTCCACGACACTCACGCATGTTTATTTATTTATTCATCTATCTTTATATACATAATCGGTGGTGTGTCTGTAATTGATTGTGAAACTTCTAAACGTCTTGACTGATTGATGTCATATTCACACAATATTTTATTCTGTCGAGACGATCGTTCATAGCTTTGTTATGACGGGATAGCTAGCGTTATGGTCGAAATATTAATATTATACTTTATATTTACACCGTAAAAAGTCCGCAGTGATTCAGAGTGAAAGTAGTCGCGCCACCTACCAGAAAATTCATTACGTTTGCCGGTCCAGCTAGTAAATAGGTATATCATAAGCTCTTTCCGTGTGGTGGTGGCGTAAAAAATCCCTAATCCTGCTTCGTCTTGTATGTCGTAAGGGGTAATTATCTAGTAGTTTTAATAAATTCATACATTTAGCGTGTTATATTTTCCCTTATCTTCGCCTTCTTATATATATTCTATAGCCTTCCTTCCCTATCTTACATTTGTCAGGAAGCAGTCCGAGCATTTGAATTGGTGGGTGACCAAGGTGAGCCGAGGCGGCGATATTATGTTGTGTCAAGCTGTGCTACCACACGCTGTGGCACTTCACGTAAAGCAGCTTCTCGCAAAAAAACAAGTAGCCTCTACTAACCTACCTCTACTATTTTAGATCATCTTATACCATCATATAAATATATCTCGAGTAATTGATATCCCCTCCACAGAACAGTGAGAAAAGTCGGGAATACAGCTTCGTATTAATCTTATTTCGCTTCTTATTCATTTTAATATTCGTATCTATTATATCGTATATTCCACTAAAGTTGGTTTGGCAGAAGACTATAAGAACGAGAAGTGAATAAGTCGGACATTTACAGTTTTTAAAAAGTTTTTACAGGACATATTGAAAAAAAAAAAAACGTCGAGGAAAAACTGAATTCCTCTTATTTACATATTTTTTTAAGTTTTACCTACACACCTACATTAGTATACAAATAGGCGGACTTAATTCCAATTTATCTTAATTGGAAGGCTAAAAGGTTATTAGCAACGAGCTTAAGATATCGGGGCTGTAAGAAATTTAAAGAATAGGTTTTTATTATATTTTTTATTATATTAAAGCGATTTAAATTTTTTTCCAAGAATAAGAAGATTGTGGCTATGTCTCTGTTTTTTGTTGATTTCATTTTAATGTTAGTTAAATTTGTTTTCTGAATGACTAATAACGGCTGTATAAATGGGCAATTTTAGTAATTTTAAAATCCTAGTTTTTTTAACTAATTAATTTATGAAAGAATGGCAGTGGTAGATATAGATTTTATCGTAAAAATATTTAATATATATGTAATGTCATTTACTAAAGGAGTAAACAGAGGAGTACGTCTTTTTTACTATTTTGGCCAGTGCTTGATTAACGAATAACTTCAAAAAGCCTTTTTATTTTTGCTTTGATTATCTTACGCCGCTACTGAATTGAAGTTGTTATAAAATGTATTTAGATTAAGGAATACAGGCAAAGTACCCTTAGAACAAACAGGGTGGTGGTCGACAACAGAACAGCGTTGACCAGCTATGCAAGGCCCACCATTAGCGCAAGGATCTGCGCACCGTCCATTCACACATGCGAGGCCTGCTGCACAATTCTCGTGTGCACCGCATTCTAAAGCTGTACACATTTATTTAGTTAATGCTAAAATATATATATAAATAGGTATTTAAGTAAATTTTAGAAAAATATTATACAAAAAACTGAAGTATTAAAAAAACAATGGCTTAAATGAGAGTTGTAGTTCACAAAAGTAAAATAAAAAACTATTTTCTGTAAACTAAAACCAAAAAATTACACTACAGAAATGGTTTACATTCACAAGATAATATACGTAAAAGTAGCAAAAAAATTTAAACTACAATAACCGATTAT
The DNA here is from genome assembly GCA_029286625.1 of Parnassius orleans. NCBI lineage: Eukaryota > Metazoa > Arthropoda > Insecta > Lepidoptera > Papilionidae > Parnassius > Parnassius orleans. The sequence continues at coordinate 169,120 of JAGSMP010000346.1, read as the reverse complement.
AAAACAATAAATTAGTAAGTATACACACACATATAAATATTGAAAAGTACAAGAATAATAAAGGCTATAAACCTTGTAGTTGCAAACTCTGTCTCGTGGCAGTTTTGTTGCAGCTAGTATTATGAGAGAGTTTTAAGGCGTTAGTATAAAGTGCCCAAGCGCATCCGCCACCAGAATGTGAAAGTTACCTTCAAAATGAATAATATACACATAGTAATACCATGCTACAAAAACTACCTGATATAGAAGAAATTCAAACTGTGGAAAAGGATAATCATGCTAGAAACGTAAGAAAGACAGAAAGAGCCGCATGAAGTATAAATTATCTATATCTCCTGCAATACGAAGAAAAATATATTAAGACTCATTTAAGACGATAAAGTACTAATAGAAATTCTATAAAATATTTACATTTTGTTATGCGGCAAAATTACCTTTAATGCAGCCATGCTTTTCATCATGAGTAAATCCACTAGGACAAAACTTGCAAACGGGGTGATGATCTTCAACTGAACATGGAGCATCACCACATGCACCTTTGCATGGATCTTTACATTGAAAATCAACGCAAGCCAAGTTCTGCGGACATCCATTGTCTCTTAAGCAAATCGATACGGTTGGGTGACATTCCTCAACGCAAACGCACATTACTCGGTGCTCTACTACTTCACACTGCTTTCCTTGGGGACACATAGGCTCACGTGATGCTAAACAAGGATTCACGCATTTTGAATTACGACAAACAGCATTTGATGGACATTGATCGTCCCTTGTGCATTCTGCGTGTTCTGGGGCGCACGTTAATTCCCCTTTTTCATTCAATGCAAATCCATTACGGCATACACAAACAGGTATATGGTTTCTTACTTCGCATCTCTGATTTGGCCTGCAGTTCTGATATTCCATGCAAGGATTACGACACTGGTTAGTGCTTAAGTCACATGCCAATTTGGGTGGACATGGCTTGGTGTCGGAACAGGTGATGGTTGTATTTAGTTCGAATGTAGGCTTGCAGGTAGGATCGAGGCGGCAAGCTAGTCGCGGCTGACCCACATAACATTGTGGACATGAACACTGAGCTCGATGCATGACAGACACGCAGAGCGCATCTTCACCGCATACGCCTCGTATTGTACATGGGTCGACACAATGTAAGCTCAAACACGCTTTGTCTACTGGACAGTCCTTGTCACTCGTGCATTCGATACCTAGGAAGATGTGAAAGAAGAAAGCAGAGTCGAAAGAGCTGTACCTTCAGCCACGAAGAGGAAACTTTCTCACGAGACAGTGCATGCTTTTTGAAACTGATAGTTTATGATCAAAGATATATAACGGTATATTATAATAAAAGCGATATGTACATGAAGCCGAACAAAATGTTACTGACTGGATTTAAGCACGAACGGTGAGAATGCTTCCACTAATATAGACATAATTTATTCTTTACTATAATACAGTATTCAACACAGTTTGACATTAAAATTCAAACATAGAAATAAGTTTTTTGTACAAAAGAGGTGAAATTGCATAAAACTGGATTTCGTAGGAACCTCGTCAATTAATTTTACACAAATATTTTATAAACAACTAAAAATATTTAATCAATATCCTTTTAAGCAATTTCATTCTGTTTAAAAATCAATTTTTAACGGAATTATATTTTATATTTAAAATCGTGTGACGCAATTATACGACCAATGTTTATAGGGATAAAATGTATCGTGCATTTTTACACGTGGCAAAAAAATGAGAAATAGTAGTTTTTTAACTTACTGGTATGACATTCGATATCAGCTTGTCCTTCTGTACCAGGAATACAACGACAAACAAATTCTGCTCCTTCTCTCAAACATTCTCCATTTATTCCACATCCAGTTGTTCTACAATCAACTACACTACGTTCTTGATTACCTGTAAACGATATATTGAATTCAAGTTATTACGTATTATTATTTTATTCTATAGTAATATTAGTGCTGAATTAGTAGAGTTTCACAATGTTAGTAACTTACATTCAATGTTTGGATCTCCTTTAGGGTAATTACGAGGACAATAGCAATGAGGTTGTCCGTTATATCCTACGCGGCATTGGGCATTTATTCCACAATTTTTAAGTGCACAAGGTGCCATGGTACCACAGAAACACTGTCGCTGTGGATTACCAGCACATCCGGGTGGACATGTGCACTCAAAGCTGCCGTCATCTAAATCACGGCATCGGGCATCAATTCCGCAAGGGTTACGCAAACAGCTTCCCGTTGGTTGTTGAGAACACTCTACTTTTGGATTTCCTACATAATTTGGTGGGCAAGCACATTGCGGAATTCTGTTAACAGAGCGGCATATAGCGTTAACACCGCATCTGCCCAAGCAAACGTTCTTACATCTACCTTCTTTGTTGCATTCTTCATCTTCTCCACAGTCGCCGTTTTTAAGACATTCGTATTGTTTACATTCGGTCAAAGGATCTCCTGAGTAACCACTAGCACAACTACAGACTGGTTGATGGTCTTTGGTAATACATATTGCATTGGCGCCACAAGTCGCAGGCTCTGCACACGGATTTATGCATTGTCCTGATATGCAAGCGAGATTTGTAGGGCATTGGGAATTAGACCTACATCCAAGTACGCATAATCGACCGTCGCAAATTTCACCATCAGAACAATGTTCATCTGAGGTACAAGCATAGCGACATACACCTGAATCACAACGTTCACCTTGTAGGCACTCTGACCCATCGATAGTACATGCAGGTCGGCAACGATCATCTTCGCATCTCCATCCCACACCGCAATCTTTATGCACACGACAAGTAGTAGTTAGCGTTCGCACGCAACCAATATTAGGCGTAGGATTTGGTATTAGGCCATCCAAACACGAGCAAGAAGATTTCCTCTCAATAACAGAACATACAGCATTTGGACCACAAGGATTGTTGTTGTTTGAACAAGGATTTTGGCAATAGTTGTTCTTGCATATTTCCTCCGGACCACAGTCTTCGTCATGTCTGCATCCATATTGGCAACTATTTGCTAAGCATATATGCCCCAAAAAGCAGTCATTATCCACGCGACAAGTCACTGTGAATTTAAATAATATTTTCACTTATTACTTAAAACTAAAAACTTAAAAATTATTATATTTTATTTAAAACTAGCTGTTCCCCGCGACTTCGCCCGCGTATAACTTAGGTTTTTTTTTTTGCGCGGAACCCTAATTCTTTTTCTTAAATAAAAGTAACCTAAGTTACTCCTTATAAAATCAGCTGTCTGCCAGTGAAAGTCCCGTCAAAATCGGTCCAGCCGTTTTGGAGATTAGCCGGAACAAACAGACAGACAGATAGACAGACCGACAGAAAGACAGTCAAAAATCTTAAAAATTATGTTTTTGTTATAAGTATCGTATATAATTTCATATGGATTTAGTAAAAAGCTGTTATTTTGACATTACAAACAGACACTCCAATTTTATTTATTTGTATAGATAAAATTACCGTATGGCTGCTACTAAAAAAAGTAAAACCTGACTTCAAAGAAATAATAAGCTAAGACAGTGTATTAACGCTTCGACTTCAGAAGCTATTATATTTGCTGAGCCCATCTAGTAGTGCTTTAAAAAGCATGATTAATATAATATGTGAATCCTATCTAGCGGCCCAGGGGCTTAAATACAATGCTGTAAAGATTGCACGCTTGCACGTTACATTAATGTACCGAATATTACGCTGGGTGGTACTCCTTTAAAGAAGGTGGAGCGTTCTAAGTATTTGGGTCACTGGGTCACGGGGAAACAAAAAGACAACTTGGATATAAGATGGCTCCATGGCGCAGTAGCTTAGCATTGAGATGCGGCGATAAGGGCCGCGGGTTCGAATCCCGCACGGAACAAATATTTGTATGGTCTACAAATAATTGTTCCGGCTGTGGATGTTACCCTTGTGCAATTTATGTTTGTAAACTGCTTCCATGAAACAGGATAAAATTCTAGTGCGGTAGCGTAAGAAACTTTTTTTAAAAGTAAAAAAATACAAAGAGAGAGAGAGAGGAGTGCGCTGTCTGTCCGCTGCAATAGTTTAGCCCGCAGATTTGCACGATGTACCAGTCAAGTTAAGGTTACGCTTACGGTTTTTTAAAGCTTATTGCCAGTCCTTTTAGTCATGCAGTCTGTAGATGAACTAAACGCCTAGTATAATGTATACCTGCGTATACAATATACTAACGCGTTCAGGGTGCTGAAGGGTTAACGAAGATATCGCGTAAAACAGGTATATTTCTTTTATAGAATAAGGGTGACAAACGAGTACATAGTCTACCTGGTGGTAAGTGGATGCTGTGGCCCATAGACATCTACATTTATCCTCAATTAAGAATCAAAATGCAGATGCGTTGTCACCCCTGGGGACTATGATGGAATGCCTCGTTTCCAGTAAAAAGAGTCTCCGGTTCACTACATTCACCATACGAAACATAGCAGCATTGAGCTGCTATTTTACGCTAGTTCTATGAGGGCGTGGACCTATCTCGGTCGCGCCGACCCATTCGCGCTACAACCATAATATAGCTGCAGCGTGGCTCTATCTACCACGTATAAATAACATACAAAAACATTCAAAGCCTCTTCCTTTTTTTGAAGTCGGATAAAGATAATAAAATAATTTCGACATAATAGCTTCAGAATTCAGTGCAACTATAGAAAAATTAAAGAGCTCATTTCAGCAACTAGTAGCTTTTTAGATCTTTGATAACAACTAAAAATCGTCGTCTAAATAATTACATTAAAATTTGATCCCGTATTTTTTTGTCTATTTCTTTTATTTTTAAATGGGACAACCCGAAATATAACATTTTTAATTAAAAAAATCATCATTAAAATCGGTTCACAATTGACTAAGATATCGTGTAAAATACATACAAAAAAGAATTTACAGTTGCATTCGAATTGTAAAGTTTTTTGTAGTCGGCATTAATAAATCTATGTACATACATAAACAAACTCCTTTCGAACATTTTTCATTTATAGCACACTGTTCATCGGCTTGACATTGAGGTACACACATAGAGTTATGACACTTGTATCCATTATCACATTCGTCAGCAGCACCGCATAATCTTGGGACTGAAAGCGTAATAGTTATATATACATACGTAGTTACAAAAATTAAAAATATAAAAACGCATCAAATTATAACACGTGTCACCTACTTCGAACACATTCAACGTCTTGATTCCCGGTAAAACTATTGGGGCAACTACATTGCACAATATGATTCTCAGTCCGACAAACGGAATTTAAACCGCACGCCTTTTCCATTTCACAGGGACTTAAGCATTGCCCATTAATACATTTTTCACTTGATCCACATTCTTCATCAAGCAAGCATAAGGCTAAAAATATTTTAAAGTTATTATTATTTTACATACATTTACTTGTAGCCTTTTTATTTTTATTCAATTTAAGTCCAATATAAAGGTGAATAGTTATAAATTTGTTACCCTTGCAAAATCCTTTATGGCAATATTGATCACTGTGACACTCTGCTTTACTCTTACATGTGATTTCGCGCAGACGACAACCCTTTTCACTGTTAGCATTGCCGATGTAGCCATTTTTGCATTTACATTGACCTGTATGTCTTGCAGCTACACATTCGGCGTTAGGTCCACATTTAACACTTTCGCATGCATCTAAAAATTATGATTTTTATTTCAATATTTTTATAAATATGCATGATAAAAATTAACCTATCATTAAATATATTTCTTAATTATTTACAAAATTAATAAATTGCAATTTTGAATCGTAAAATAACTAACCTGTACATTTTCGAGTACCATCTATTACAGTACATCGACTAATTGTTGGACAGTCCCTATTAAAGCGACACTCCGGAGCTTTGCTACATTTCTCTTTATATGGATTTCCAATTGTTCCAACAGGACAAGTACAAAGTGCTCGGTTTCTGGTATTTTTACATTCTGCTCCATACCCGCAAGGATTTGATGCGCACCAATTTATTTTGACGCAACCTTTTACAGGATCTCCGGTATATCCAGGTTGACAGTAGCATGTGTGAGTATGCTTTTCAGAGGAACAAACGGTATTTTCACCACAACTATTTTGTACTAAACACGCAATTTTACATATATTATCATCACATAGTTTATCTTCAGTGCAATCAGAGTCGATGTTACATTCTTTTCGTTTGCATCCTTTCACAGGATCGCCGAAAAATCCCTCTTTACATGAACAAGTTGGTTCATGAGACTTTCCTAAGCATATAGCATTTCTCCCACATGGATGATTTTCACATATTTTAACACACTGTGCAATTCCATCTGTATTAATAACGCATTGCTCGTCTTCATTACAATTGTCATCAGAAAAACACTGAACGTCTTTCGTGCAAATCCTATTTAAGCAGAATTGGGACTCAGGACAGGTACTGTTTTCTGAACACGTTACTCGACATGTGTTTTGTACACAAACTTGGTTCTCCAAGCAATCCCTTGAATTTTTACATATACCTGTAATCAAAACATTTATAACAAAATTATTAAGTTGCACATCTACTTTACGTACATGCTTCATACGTATCAACTAAATCGCTTAACTTACCAACGCATAAATTATCAACACATCTTGTCCCAGAAGAACATTTATTATCGTCTGAACAATATTGAATTGGAACACAACCTAAAACAGGATCGCCTGTGTATCCCGGTGAACAAGTGCAGTAGCCTATGTGGTTTTTTGAATAACAGTCGGCATTTCTACCGCAAGCGCGTGGAATACTACAAGAATCTTTACATTTGTAACTAACGCAAGCTTCTTCAAATGGACAATCTGTATCTTTAGTACACTCAAATTTAGTGCATTTTTTATTAGGGTCGCCTTGACTATTCGATGGACATTCACAGACTGGTTCATGCTTAACGATTTCACATATAGCATTTTCACCGCATTGTAATTCGTTACACGGATTTACGCAGTGTCCATTTCGGCATTTAGTTTTTTCGGAACATTCATCGTCCGAAGCACATTCGCCAGGTATCTTACAATTACCATTATTAACATCTAATACCGTGCCATTTACACAATTGCATATGTAAGAACCTGGATTATTTTCACAAGCGGCATTCAATGGGCATGGATTACTTTTACATTCATTAATATCTTTACATGCATTGTTTACTAATACAAATCCTGTTTGACATATACATAATTCTTTATGATCTTCAATTTTACAAGAGCCACCTATACATGCTGGTTCATCGCATTGATCTGTAAACGATAAAAGCACATAAATATTTTATGTAAACATTTAATAACCACAATTAAAATAAATGAATGGATATAAAAATGAACATACCAGTACATTTGTTGTTTTTGGTGTTACACCTTTTATCCGTAGGACATTCGAAATCATCTACACATTCGACTTTAAAACATCCGATCTCTTTATCAAATGGATTTCCTAAATGTCCTTTTTCACAAGCACATGTCATTCGGTGCTTACTTACAGAGCAAATTGCATTCATTCCACAAGCATTTGTTAAGCAAGGATTGGAGCATTTTCCTTTTATACAAGCAAGGGAATCTTCACATTGTGAATCACGTCTGCATTGGTTTGATAACAAACAACCTGTTTGATAAGGATCGCCTATGGCTCCAACTGGACAAATACATTTAAATGAACCTTGGGACTCAACACATTGTGCTGACGGATGGCACGGATTATTGATACATTCATTTATGTTAATACATTCATTGTTAATTAGTTTAAATCCTGTTTTACATGAACATTGGTCTGTTTCGCAAACTTGATTATTGAGACAGTCTAAGTCGGTCTTACAACCGGGTATACAAATGCCAGAATTGCAATGTTCGCCATGTAAGCAATTGCTACTGGAATGACATATTTTGTGACAAATGTTATCGCTACATTTTTCTCCGATAGCGCATCCGGAGTTATCTTGACATGGAAGTTGACATAAACGGCCGATACACATATGATCTGGAGGACAGTCTGATGTTCGAGAACAAGCAGACGGTTTTCTTACGCAACCTTGTTGTGGTGTTGGTGTACCTTCAAAACCAAGTGGACATTCGCACTGCACAACATGATTTATTCTAGAACAAATAGCATTTGGACCACAAGATCTTGTAACAAGGCAAGGATTTACACATTTGTTATTTATACATGTTTCGTCACTAATGCAGTCCTCATTATTCTTACACCCAAGTAAACATTGCCCTCCCACACAGGCTTGTCCAATTCCACACTGCGTGTGTTTGGTACATTGCGTTATGCATAAATTTTGGACACATACTTCATCTGTATTGCATTGACTGGAATTACTGCAGGCAGCAAAACATTGTCCATTAAAGCAGGTATCACCGTCACAATCATTTTTATTTCCACAAGCTAATATCTTTTTCTTGCAATTGTTATCAGTTTTTGACTTTTCGTAACCATCGGGACAAGTACAAATCGCTTTTCTGTTAACAATTTTACATACTGAATTTATTCCGCAAGCTCCTTCGCATGGATTAACGCAAAGTTTATTTATGCAAGCCGCTTCAGGAGGACAATCTTGATCACCATTATTGCATTCATTTAATTTCGTGCACCCTGTTTTCATTGGATCTCCGAAGTAACCAACAGGACATTTACATGTATAAGTTGAAAGTCGTGATTCACAAATTGCTGTTGGATGGCAAGGATTAGGGTTACATAATTCAATTTTTCTACAATTAACTTCGGGAATAGGATCTGGTTTATATCCATTAGGACACAGACAATTTATTCTGTGATTTTCAGCTATACAAACAGCATTTTCGCTACAGGAATCATTAGTGCATGCATTGACACATGTGTGTGTCATACGATTACATAATTCATGTGACAAACAATCAGCATTATAGATACAAGGAACTGATTGACAGCCTTGTTCTAAATCATTAGGGTTACCAGTAAAAGGACCCGACGGGCACTGACATTTTGCGATATGATTATTTGTAACACATATTGCATTCGGACCACATACCATTTGATGACAAGCATCAACACATTTTTTGATATTACCAATATATTTGCACATTTCACTTTCTCTACATTGAGCATCGTCGAAACACTGGTTTTTATTTAATTCTATACAGCCGTGACGGTCATTTGGATTTCCTGTATAGCCATCTAAACATTGACATTGTGTTTTATGGTTTTTAGTTATACATTTTGAATTTTGAGGACATGTAAAAATCAAGCAATTGTCTACACATTTTTTAACTCCAAGAACGTCCTTTTCACAAGACTTATTGTCATCGCAATCACTATTCTTCTGACAATTAGGAGTTGTAGGTTGTTCGCAGCTAGAGCTAACGGGATTCCACAGAAAACCTTCTTTACAATCACAACGAGCGCTGTTATTTATTACGTTACACACTTCATTAGCACTGCAAGCCACAGTAGAGCATAAATCAAGACATTTCATAGTTCCATCTACCGGTACGCATAGCTGTGGTTCAGTGCAATCACTGTTTAAGTTGCATTCGACTTCATTTGGTGCTTGTTTTAAATGACATCCAGATTTAACATCATTCGGTTTTCCGACGTAGCCTTCAGTACAAATGCAATGAGCTTGATGATTGGTACTTGCACATAAGGAATTTGGTCCGCATTGTAATTTACTACATGAATCAACACATTTACGCAAGTTTTTACTAATTTGAAGGCAAATTTCAGTATCTTTACAATCACCATCTGCTACACATTTACTGTCGAAATTACAGCCCTCTTGCAAGTCGTTGGGATTTCCATTATATCCAGGCAGACAAACGCATTGTCCATCTTCACAAATAGCATTCCTCCCACACAACATAGTGCGACATGAATCCACACATAGAGACTTTTCACAGTAGTACCCATCTGGGCAGGTACTATTTTGAGAACAAGTACAAACGGAACCATCAACACACTTAGAAATTGAAACTTGTGTACATAATTCATATGGATTTCCAAAGTATCGACTTTTGCAAATGCAACTGAAGCTTCCCGGAGTATTTATGCAGAAAGCATTTTCAGCACAAGGTTTAGAAGAGCATTCATCTATATCAACACATTGCAAATTTGGATTGCCAATGTAGCCAGGTGGGCACAGGCATTCTATATGTGATTTAGTCTGCTGACATACGGCATCTATTCCACAAGAAGTTTTTGCACAGGTTATTTGTTTTCTCAGTAAGCATTTTGAATAGGGATTTCCTGTATATCCTTTATCACATTTGCAAATATTAGTTTGACCGTAAACACAATGAGCATTTTCACCACAACCAGGTTCGCAAGCTGGAGGAGCAACAGCTGTAAAAATATTCAATTGTTAATCACAACTTCTGGAATGCTAATAATTTACTTAAATAATTTCTATATACTTACGTGGCATACATAACAAGTCTGGATTTCCGACAAAGAATGCATTACAAACACAAAGACCACTCTTTTCGTCACATGATGCACCTATGCCGCATACAACATTTTCACAACGTTGTCGACATCTACCTGCTAAGCATGTAAGGGGGTCCTCACAAGGCACTCCAGGTCCACAAATATCTCTTCTGCAAGTACCGCCAGGGAACGGATTTCCGACCATACCCTCTGGACAAACACATGTAGGACCATTTTTCGATATTATACATTGAGCACCCGTAGCACAGGAATATTTATCACAACCTAAAAGAAAATATAAGCAATATGAATAATTTGTACTTCTATTTCTATTTAGTTTTTTATTTTAACAAATAAATTTTATATTAAAAGTATTCACCTGAAATGCATTTTCCACCCTCGGGTTTAGTGTATCCAGGATTACAACGACACCAGGCAGCGTGATTATCAACTTCACAGAAAGCATTAGGTCCACACGTTACACTGGCACATGGGGAGATGCAAGTACGGTTGAAGCAAGCAAGATTATTGGGACACTCGTTGTCTGAACTACATAACTGTTTTTGTGATGGACCTATACCAAATGAACCTAAAAATAAAATGCATTTGTTTATAAATTTTGTTTTAAATTTACTAAAATAAATAACATTTACCGATCATGTATTCATACGTACATCCAGTTTTGTATGGGTCTCCGACCATGTTTTGAGGGCAAACACATTGATATCCTCCTTTTTGATCATGGCAAATAGCGCCGTAGGCACATGGAGAACTATGGCATTCGTTCCTATTAGTACAACCAATATAAGGATCACCTTCATATCCCGTCATACACATACATCGTGGTGGATCGCTAGGTGTACATTTAGCGTTAATACCACAAACAAATCTTTCACATGGATTTTTGCATTTCTGTCCATCTTCAATGTCTATGTAAAATGGTGGTGGACAAACGCATTTACCTGGTTGTATACATTTCTCATTTGGAAAACAATCAGAATCGCTTATACATCGCTTTTGATTCAAAGTACAATGACCTGAAATTGAATCTTGACTATAACCAGACGGACACTTACACGTGTACGATCCAGCAGTATTTATACATTCGGCTCCAAAACCACAAACGGGTTGTCCTGATAAGCATTCATTTATATCTTCGCAAGCGCCTTCGCTTGATTGAGAGAATCCAGCTGGGCAGGCACAATAACTGACATTCTCTGAGATAATAATGCATTCAGCTCCCTTTCCGCATTTGTTTCCTTTTGCACAATCAGATAAAACGCAGTTTCCATCGACCACTTTATATGGTGGGTGACATTGACAGCTGACATCACTACACAGTTCACAAAGCGTATAAGGATTCCCACTAAATTCTGTGGGACACTTACACTCATAGCTTCCAGGCAGGTTCTTGCAAATGGCATTAAATCCACACGGAGAACGTCCATACAAAGTACATTCATTGATGTCTTCACATAACCCAGTTTCTTTATTGCGTGTAAAACCTTGGGAACAAATGCAAACGTTTTCTCCGTCATGGCCAACGCATTGTTCGCCTTGTGGACATGGATTCATATTACTACATTCACTTGGATGTTTACTTGAAATGCATCCATCAACGTAAGGGTCACCGCTGAAACTCCCAGGGCATTCACATTGGAAATGGCCAGGGAGATTTTTGCAAACTGCTCCCAAGGCACAAGGATTGCCATCACATTCGTTGATATCTTGACACCCATTATGCGATGACGGATCTCCCGTAAATCCATTTCGACAAATACATTGAGCAATTTGGTCACTCAATAAACATTCAGAATTACTACCACATCTTAATGTTTCACAAGGGTCTGCAAACAACAATACGGTTTATTAATATCAATTTTTCGATAGTTTTTACTTAAATGTATATTTGGAATTCTAAAAAAAATTATTAATACTTACGCCGGCAATCATTTCCAATATTTGGTTCAGGGCAAAGACATCTGGAGTTGGAATCGCAAATAGAATTCCCGGGACAATCATTATCATTTTTACATGTTAGAATTTCTGAACATCGTACTCGGGGATCTGGATCAGGAGTGGTACCATCAGGGCATTCACAATCGTAAGAGCCCTCTTTATTTACACATTCGGCGTTTATTCCACACGCATCTTCTACTTGACATTCATCAACATCGAAACATCCTGTATACGCATCTCCAGAGTATCCATCAGGGCACTGACACGTAAAACTGCCTAACGTATTTGAACAGCGCGCATTTGCTCCGCAACGCCCTACTGGTCCTACAGATGTGTCGCATTCATCAATGTCAACACAGCCAGCAGCTATATCAGTCGGAACATACGTCCAACCTTCTTCACATACACAATATGCTTCAACACCATTGGGCTTGCAGTATGAGTGCTCTCCACATTTAACATCTTCACATGGTGCACGGCAGGCTAATTTGGGTGGTGATCCTACAAAACCATTTGCACACTCGCATTGATATCCACCAAGAGTATTAATACATAAACTATTTTCTCCACAAATTGATGTGTTAGTGCATTCATCGACGTCATGGCATACGGCGCCCTTGGCATTAAATCCTTCTTTACAAAAACATTGATTTTCAATACATTCTGCATTGTTAGTGCAATCAAAATTAGATTTACATAGTATATTTACATCCACCTGCAAAAAATAACATTATTTACTAAATGTTCAAATGAAAATTGTATTTTTATCCGTATTAGATTATATACCTGTTCACAAGCAACTTTTGCATCCGGTTTGGCTCTGTACCCTTGTGGACATATGCAGTTGTAGCCAGGTGAAGAATTTTCGCAAATTGCATGTAAGCCACAAGGATGCTCGAGGACTGTGCATTCATCCACATCACTGCAACCGTCGGGTGAGCGCGCATCGCCCGAATATTCAGGTTCACATGTACAAACGAAGCTGCCGATAGTGTTCGTGCATACAGCGTGCGCGCCGCATACTTTCTCGTTACTCCTACATTCATCCACGTCTGGTATAACAAACAACTCACGTCTAATTATCTGCCGCCTCCGCGAACATAAACACATACGTACGTACTATATACTCCGACAGCCACTACGAAAGGAAGAGACAGGCACATAGACATTGAAATGAAAGACAGATAGACACTGAAGTCAAGAGTAAGATGCTCTGATATTATCTCTCACATGAAACACAGCTTAGTCGCTGCAGTTGGAGCGTGCTGCTGTAAAAATAAAGCAACGATATAACATGGCACCAAAGAGTTGATTCGATGTCGTACTGTGCTGAAGTATGCGTCCTTAACCTGAAACTTTTTAATGACATTGCCGAAAAATGTTTTGAAATGTGTATTTTTAGGTTAGTAAAAGCGTGAAGCTACCGCTTGAATTTAGACGGTAGTATTGAGCATATTTTGTTAAAACGCTGTCATTAGAAACCTCCAAGCATTAGACCATAAACAAGAAAAAGCCCTTGTACTGAAATAAAACTTATTGCGCTCACCAATGCATTCGATTTCTGGATTGCCTTCGAAACCTGGTGGACATACACAACGATGAGCACCGGGAAGATTCTCGCAAAGAGCATCGCGACCGCAAGTACTGCGCGCGCACTCATCGAGGTCATGGCAGCCCTTTCGTGGATCGCCCTCATATCCTGGTGGACAGCTGCATTCATAACCGCCAGCTCTGTTCCGGCAAATGGCACCTGTTCCACACGCTTCACTGTTTTCACATTCGTCCACGTCCACGCACTGGTATGAAAAAAAAAACAATTATAACTGTTTTAATAGTCCAGTAAAACGTCAAAAATTAGTTTGGAAATAGCCACTTACTCCGTCAAATGGATTTCCAGTATAACCTGCTTGACAAGCGCACGTATAGTTTCCGGGGTAGTTTTGACATTCTGTGTTGGCGCCACAGGCTCCAGGTCGTCGACATTCGTCGATATCTAAGTTTAAGTAATATATATTTACTGTTATGTTAAACAAAAATAATTTATTTAAAAAAAGTACTTAAATGTTAACTCTGAATGATGATGTGAATGATCATCAGGTTCATTTACTCGTATGTTATTTTAACGTACGTCGATGGTTTTCTTTCGCAAACTGTATGTTTTGTTTTAAATATTATATTTTTTAAATTACCTCGGCATTCCTCTTCACCGTCACCCTCGAATCCTCGGTTACATTTGCAGATGAAGTGTGCTGGTAGGTTACAACATTCAGCATTTTTAACGCATTTTGATGATATCGCTGGATCTTCACATTCATTTATATCTAAAATTTGGATGATAAATTGTTGCAGGTATCAAAATTGATGTGTAAAATATTAAGCAGTAAAATAATATAATTATAAATTACCCCTGCAAGTGAATCCATCGCCTTCGTAGCCTGGGAAACAAGAGCATTGAAAGCTACCCACGGTGTTTGTACAATGCGCAAAAACATCGCAGGGCCTGTCCTTACATTCATTTATATCTGTAAAAATACCTATTGCATTAACATATGGTAATATAAGGCAGCATGAGACAATAGAAAAACGAGCACACACTCCATCTAATGGTAAGTGGGTGCTATGGCCCATAGACATCTACATTTATCCTTTATTAAGAATCAAAATGCAGATGCGTTGTCACACCTGAGGATTAAGATGGAATGCCTCGTTTCCAGTTAAACGGGTCTCCGGTTCTCTACACTCACCATACGAAACACAAAAGCATTAAGCTGCTATTTTACGCTGGTATTCTTTGAGAGCGTGGTTCTTCCCGGTGAAGCCGACCCATTCCTGCCACAATATTATAGCTGCAGCGTGGCTCTGCCAAATCTTATCTCTATGTATAAAAATCAATTGCTGTCCGTTAATCTCATTAAGACTCGAAACTGGCTTGACCGATTTTGATGAATTTTTTTGTGTATATTTGAGTGGGTCCCTCGATGGTCTAGATTTACAATTGGACTCGATAGGCGGAGCTGTTGTCGAGATCCAGAAATCACCCGTGGAAAGCCGGGGCGGAAAGCTAGTAACTTATAAAATATATTGTTGGGAATGAGGGTAAAAAAATAAAAGTAAATACGAACAAATGAAGGTAGAATGGTAATCTCCCACTTGTTTTAGCAGTATAAAGTATCGCACAGGCGACTAAGAGGCATCAGTCTGTAATTCTAAGAGTCCCACTGTCGTTACTATGCCCGTTGGGGTATTCTACTAGTGTAGGCAAGGAAGGTCGTGTTACTGAGAGGCTGCCATATATTACATTGAGATGGGTAGTGATGCTGTTGGTTTGCATACTTTGGTGTTATCATGTAATTGGTCCTGATAGTAAGCAGGGTTTGTTACCGAGTAGTGTTCTTTTATTTAAATACTTTTGAGAATAATTTCTAACATCAGAAGTAGAATAGTTTCTTACAATATAGTATGAAATGATAGACCCTTATATTATTTTACAAAACTATGGTTAACAAACGAGCATACGGTCCACCTAATAGTAAGTGGATACTGCGGTTCATAGATACCACATACATCTATCATCGACTAAAAATCAAAATGCAGATGCTCTGACAGGCCTGAATACTAAGGTGAAATGCGAAGGCAACGCAATGTATTTATGCTGCTATTTTACGCTTGTATTTAATAAGAGAGCAGTTATTCCTCAGCCGAGGCGATACGTACGTATTGCAACCACAATGCAGATGAAGCATAGCTTCACCCACGTACAGTATGTATTGGGAGAATTTTAAAACAATATTTTAAACAAATATAATTATTTAATTGCTCACCAGGTTCCTGACAGTTACAGCCACCAAAGCCATCATTACAATGGCATACGCCGTTTAGGCAGACACCATTCACACAACGTGCGCCATCTTCTTTGGTACAGTCATCTTATAACAGAAAATATCTATCTTAAATTTCACGTATAAATAATGGTTTGTTCTAAGCAAAAACAAGATATGAATGAATTATACATACACTAAGTAATAAATTTTTGTGAGAAAGCATCTATCATACTATGTGATGTCACTAAAGTACCATAAAATCGATAAGTTTCCAATTAGCAAGGCTGTTTACTTAAACTAAATTACAAAAATACAAAAAACCTTATAAGTTTACTTTTTAAAATTCACAAAAAGTTATATAATATACATTATTACAACTTCTTTAAAGTCTAAAATAACTTTAATTAAACACAAAGTTTCTAATAAATTTTTAAATATTTACAAAATATTTAAACTTACTAACCTAATATTTACTTCATTTAATATGTTTTATTTCGTTGTTTTGTTGTAATAATAATCGTATCGGCTTACCTGTGCATTTAAGCTCTGTTCTCAGTTCATCGGATGCTTTGTAGCAATCTGGAACTCCATCGCACAATTTTGATAGTTCATATAATTGTAATATTTGTGTTGATTCGTTTACTTGACAGCCAAAGTAACCGTCTTCTAAATTTAAGAAAAATACTTCTCGTTTTATACCTAAACCTATTCCATACTGGCTTTGCGTCGCTACCTGTAAATAATAAATGTCTTTAATATTTATCTTTTTATATAATCATGTAAAAATACCGATAAAATATTTTGACGATGCATGTATTTATAAAAAACGCAATTTAATTTAAATGATATGACCTACACAATAAACAGTTGTGTAAATGATAAAAATATAATATAAAAAAATTAGGTTACTAAATGCTTACTACAATAGATTTACTTACATGTGTTGTTAAGACTGTGAGCGTCCAAACCACGAGTGGCAAGTTGGTTATATGCATTGTCTCTGAAAAAGAAAAAAATGTATTATTCCTCAAAATTCAAGAGAAGACGCCGTAAGATGGCGGCGTATAAGAATTCTTCAAAAACCTTCCGTTCCGAGGTTGTTGAATTGGCGATTATAAGAAATGTTACATATCTTGTTAACGCCAAACTTTATTAAATTCCGTTTTATTTTATCTCAATTCGTACTCAATTTTCAAACAGATCGTAAAGTTAATAACTATTTCATAAGATGCCACTTAAGGAGGCCTCGTATGCGATGAAGTCTATTATAACTTCACCAATACGGGGCCATCCATTTACAGTTTTGATACCGTTGAAAGGTTTTTTTTTTTTATGTGAGAAGTATTTGACTGAGCGCCCACGGTTTTGCTACGGTCTTTTTTTAAATATAACATTGAACGCAATGAGGAAGTACTACAATAAATAATTTTCATTTGTCACAGAATTTAGGAGAAAATTTGGTAACGACTTTTCTACGAAGTTGTCTGCAGAATTCTGTTTCCTGCAATATTTAGTTGGATATGCATCCTAACTGAATATCATATATAATATACTAATTAATATAATTTGCTTGATAACTAAAAAATAATGATTTGAAAGCGCTACATTTTGCAAAGATCTCAAGCGCCATTTTGTGTATTAGACGCATATATCTTTTCTCACTACAATTATTTGATAGAATAAGATAACAACACAAATGCATATTGCGTGTATAACAATGCATTTAATTGAATTAGTTATTATGTATTTAGTTATCTTTGTACTATATATCTTTATATTAAGTACTGTTAGTGAAAGATAAATTTATGCACAAGTTTTATAATAATAATTTTCCTCCATCCAAGTGGAAGTCTGGAAGACATTTTAGCATTAAAAACATGTATTGCCCCTAAACGAATAATGTGATAAAATTCTTTGTTACGTGTGTCCGTACATAATTTAAAAAGTTATGACTCAAAAATGCAAAGATTTTCATTTTGAAAAGTGAAATTTCTCAGAACATTTTAAGCCAGTGACGAATGGTTGCAATTGTGGTGGTAACTATTCTTAGGTAATATGAGTCTGTTCCTTTTTTCCCCTTTTGTGCTATTCGAATACATTAAAGTCAAGAACAAAAGCGTTAAATATTAAAAAATTACGTAGACAAGGACAAGAAACGCGTTATTCAAGATAAAAAACTACTCCTTAGAGTTGAATACAAGTGTATCTAACATGATGACAATTAAGATGATGATACTGCCAATAGCTGCTTAGTTATTGATTAGTTTAGTCATTGTACAAGATGTGGCACAAGAACAGTTCGAGCGGAATCCCGCAGTTGCACTCTGTACTGGATGGGATTTCCCAGATGACGGTTGCTAAATATTGGGTGACTTTCATTGTCCTACACGATGATTAGGATTACCATTTTTATACTACACGTTAGAGTACACTTTAGAGTAATGGTGGTCATATATGATATTTTTTAAAGTTTAATTATAATCAACGTAACTAAAAGTAACGTTTCGAATTAAACGTATACAAATATTTTAATAAAGAGATAAATGAATTTCGTGTTTTTTATGTATCCTTCCTTAAGAGACTGTTTTTACCCTCTTCTTCCCTAGGTAAAATATAATTCCCGTTACAGCCTATAAAATTCCATTGCCGAAGATAGGCCACCCTCATAGATTGCCTCATAGGGGATATTCGCCATAATTGTCACGCTAGGCAAGCGGGTTGACAACCGCAGTTTTTTATTTTTAGTCGTTATTAGGAAGACGCTGCTGCCCATCTCCTGATTTGTTTCCCTCTGACGCCTCTTACGACACCCACCGGATGATATGGAGTAGTGGATATTCTTACACCGCCACTACACAGTAAAAATAATATAATATTATTATTTTTATTATAAATTATATAGATATAATTCAGGCAGCTTTAATTATATAGTCTTAAAGACAAAATAATTTTGTAAACAAGGGAGTAAACATTTTACACAATGTTATAAAATTGCGTATTTTATATTAGCACGGTATAATAACGGATGATCTTCGTACTCAAGGTAAATGTAAAAAACATTTCCTGATATTTGTTTCAGAAATAACACTAAGTATATAATAATAGCTTAGGAATGTCTGACTCTAAGGCCCGTATTAATAAACGTTACTCAACGACGAACTCAAGTGCGTAATCATTTGATACGCCTTCATTACGAAATCAGCATCTCAAGATCGTTGCTAATTAATAAACACATAAAAACAGTATCTCAAAACGCTGTACGTAGGAATACTGTTCTCTGACTTGCACTCAAGTATACACACTTGAGAGTCGAGTTTCGTTTATTAATCAATGTGGCACTCAGCTGATATCGTAAACCTAATCCGCATCTTGAGATATGTTTATTAATAAGATTATAACCTCAAGATTGTACTCAAGTGCGTGTACTTGAACTGAGTAACGTTTATTAATACGGGCCTAAATGTTTAAAGATTGGAGACGTTAGATTTAAAAAATGCACCAATACAAATTGCTAAATATTGTAATCGTATCAAATACAAATATGTTGTAGCACATATTAGAATTCTTGAATATAATGACTCTTCCCAAGTTACGGACATGGGGCGAACAATGCAATACAATATAAATTTGTGTTTGTTGAGGTATCATCAAATTATGAAAAATAAATAAACAGCTTAACACTTGGGATATATACATTTAGGATCAATGATAATTTTTTGTACAATTTTTTTACTGATTGGATATAACCTAATCTTTACAGTCTTTACATAACGCACATTTAATTTCATAAACAACTTAAAAGCAATATTTAAATTTTATTTTTTTTAAAGTGAAATGTTGCCGATAGTTGAAGTCAAGAAAAGTTCTCTGGTTGTGTATAATTTTCAAGCAATTATAAAAGTTGCCTTTTAATTTAAGTGTAAGCACTGTACGAAAGGCGAAGGTTGCGCTACGAGGTCAGGTAACTGTGCGAGCAGTGACTTGGTTCCACCATATTAACATAATATGAACGAACTTTAAATACGAATCATGCGAACGCATACATTGCCTATCTTGGCACAAAAACGCGCAGACACCATTTCCATTTTCGCATGGTTTAACGTTTTACCTAATGTGCGGTTGAATTTAATGGCATAACTAGTTACGTGTTCTCTATGTTATACCTTGTATAGGAATAGCTGTACGTAGATGTCATTGCACTGACCAGCGTAGGAAATCATGCGCAATGCGCAAGCATTACCTAAATCGTAACAAATTGTTTACATTTTTAAGGCATTTGATAATTTACAGAATGTGATTTATATCTTACATTAGTTTCAGCGCAACAAAATAAAATTCTCTTTTAATATATTATCCTTATAATAATAAACTAAGGATAAGTCCGTGGAAAATCAACATATTTAGGTAATATAACTTTTCTATAAAATAATAAATATACTGGTCGATTCAATTGCAACATTATATACTTTTGTGTTCGTTCATCTATGTAAAAATAAAGTAATAAGAATGCTTGATTACAATCGTTAATCTCTTTATATAAAATCAAATGCTGTCCGTTAGTCTCGCTGAAACTCAAAAAGGGCTTAACCGATTTTGAATTTTTGTGTGTTTTGAATGCGTCTCTAGATGGTTTAGATTCACATTTGAACATGGTAGGTGGCGTTGTTGTCGAGATCCAGAAATCACCCGTGCGAAGCCGGGGCGGATCGCTAGTAAGATATAAATAAACGCTATGCTTGAGGTAAAATTTTTAACTGTATTTAAAAATAGTGACAATTATTATATGTATTGTATATACAATTATTGAGTATTGCTCTATTGTTTCGAATCTGCAGAAGTACATAAATATTCACATTGTTTCTGTCTGTCCCACCCTTGACACCATATTATAGCTTGGCTAGGTGTTCGTGAGAAAGAATTTTGTTTTTATTGCTTATTCTCAGTAATTACTTGTTAAATAATGTAAAATTGGTTCGTTACTTGAAAACTCATAATTTAAATACTTTACTTATTTTTCTGTTATGATCGATTAACTTTTCTATATAATTATTATTTTATTTAATATTGTTGTTGTTGTTACATATGTATAACTGAATTTAGCTTTATGCTCATCGTTTCTTTGTCATATTTAAAAGTAAATTTAATTTGAAAGTAAGCGTTAGTATCTTAATTCTGATCTTTGCCAAAAGATTGTAATAGCTCAGGGGCTTTGCGCTCGCGTTAAAATTCATAATGTGGGTAACCTAAGCTTGATTCCCTTCCACACTTTTTTATGTGTTCGACGGTGAATAAAATACCGAGCAGGTTCTGGGAATCAAAAACGCTTGTAATATCAAGTTTAATGCGAGCAAGTCCTGATTTTATCAACACATATTACCATCTTTTCACCATTTTGTGGCAGCTAAGGAGTATCCATCTCGTGAATATCGTAAAAGGCTACTTAGGGAAGCACTCATAAGATTGGTGGCCTCAAATAGCGATATAACATCTCCAATTTACATCAGATGGAAAATACTCAGATACGCGTAGGGAACCAGTGTCAATGGTGTGAGACATCTGGCGCTGCGATCGCCAACAGCTTCAGAGCGTGGCGATTACGGCAAATCAACCCTATACGTAAAAGCCCATGTCCGGCAGTGCACTGCGTATGGGTTAAAAAGATGGAGAAAGTTACTTTATTATTTATTGAAGTGTAAACTTCTTTAGAGTCGTTGTGATCTGAAACTCGACGAAACGAAAAGCGACACTAAAAAGAGACAAACATACACATCTATAGGATTTAGCCTGCAAGAGAATGAAATAGAATACAGTGTAGACCGCGAACTCAAAAGGTTGTGGGTTCGAATCCGCCATTCGACTACTGTCTTTTTTTTTGTCTTTTTAACACAGTGTTTCCTATTATCTCGGTCTCGGTCTTGAAGATGGTTTATATAAATTTTATGTGTTAAAATAAACAATATAAAAAATAAAAAATAATTAAATAAATAAAATTACATATGTAACCATATTGGAACAAAATTATCTTAATATACCAATCCATTTATAACAATCCATGATTTCATAACTTCATGCCATCTAGCGTCTATTTTAAGGTAGTACACCTTGAGAGCCAACCAATTTTTGTTCGATAAAATGACTTTGCCTACAATTTGAAGTAGATGACGCTATTACAAAGCAATTTTACCCGAAAGAAAATATTATTTTGATTTATTACACTAAAATTAAATAAAAAAATAAGGATTGTAACATTTAATTGCTACGAAATTTAACTATTATGTCCTAAGTGTATGCGCAAGCACAGGTGCACTCTCTATTGCCTCACTCTCATAGTCCGATGGGACGGTAAACCGACACGACCGAAGAGAGATCAGGCGCAGGACCAACGGCTTTACGTGCTTTTCGAGGCACGGGGGTGAGACACCGCCAGCTTCCTGACTGCGGGCAGCTACTGAGAATTTCTTGATGGAAAAACTCAATAACTGATTTTGGCCCGACTCGGGATTCGAACCCGGGACCTCATGATCAGCAGTCGCACTACTACAACCACTAGACCAAGGAGGCAGTCAAATATTGTTATTATCATTTAGAACCACAAATGTATTAATATTTCCAGTAAAACTTTTCTAGGTGGTAGTAACTCTTTCTGCCTGTTCGGCTAGGTAGATTCCACTCTCTAACCTACCCCGGTAGCAAAAGAGGCGCGACTTAATTTTTCGGACTGAAGCAACGTTCAGTAAAATCTAAAGTCCCTTTACGCAGTTTCTACTTTTCAAAAAAGAAGCCACTGCCACACTAAAGTATTATTTATTATACACATATTTACAATTTTCATACATTATAAATTACACTTAAAATTATTTCTATTCTATTTTTATATCGTTTAATGCTAATAAGAATTATGTTTTGATAAACATTTTTATAAGAAGTTAAAATTTACTAATAATTCAAAATAATAAATAAATAATAACGAATAAAACTAAATACGAAATAAAATTACTTAACTTAAATATTTATTAATATTTATGTTAATTAGTTTACTTCAACCGCGTAAATTCTACATATGTCCTGAGTAACTGATTCATCTAATAAAGTACAGCCCAAATCACTAGATGTAGAAATCTGAAATTTGGACAGTAGCTGCCTTTCATGACGTAGGCATCCAAGAGGGTGAAAGAGGGTGTTACAAAGAAAAGAGGGAGTAGTAATCCAGTTGATTACTCATACATAGGACAAGTAATGAACTGGATCACTTATCACATAATGAGGGAGTTGTCGCGTAACTGAAATCGGCCAGCATGACGTCATCACCAAAATCGAAGCATATGCTATAATTTAATCCATAGTAGGCATAGCTAAAACAATTCACACAAACCACCGATCACAAAAAATTGCATTAAATGTTCTTACGTCACGGATAGCTGCGGGCGTACATGTGGGTTCGCGTGTATGAAACAAATCGGACGTAAAATACGTCCGTGCACGATCGCTTGCGCCATTCACTTTCACGTCTCGCGTCGCTCCATTCGTACGGAAAGTAGGCTGCAAATAATACCTTCACACCGGTTTCTCTCTTGAGACGTAATTCAACAACATTTATTGTATTCTCCTATATCTCTAATGCTTCACTAAGCCTCTAAGGAGTTTATATCATCACATACCACAATTATTGCTCACCTCAAACGCGAAGTGGAGAGATTGGGTTTACTGTCGACTTGTCAAGGTCACGCTACCCGCCTTCATAAAATCCGGTATATTTATTCCGAGAAAGAGACAGTTTAATGTATATATAATATACCGCCATTCCTACACATTTAAGTGTTTATTGTATGCAAACACTATTATCCTCATAAGATGCCCAGGTAGACTCAAAATAAGCAAAGTTTAGGTCGAAAAGTCGAGAGCATCACGAAATACCTCTTAATATGCGTGTATTGGTTACTCGTGTCAAGGTGAAACATTAAAAATCAACTTCTGCAAATATCAATGTGAAGGCTTCGTTGTGAAGTTATTTTATATTTTTTCGTGCGTGTATAATTTAATATTTAAAGAATATTTAATTGTAGAATTAAATATTTTTTTAAATACAATTATTTATTATACAATTTAATATTTAAAAAATCTGATAAAATTGTAAGCATTATAAAATTTTATTACTGATCTATGACAGAAATAAACTTTTATCCATATCCATACTGTACGTAATAAAGGCCCGTTACAGCACGACTCGAACGGAAAAGGACCGCGCTCTCACATAATACTAACTTAAAATAGCAGCATAATGCTGCTGTGAAACCCTATTTGCTGGCAACAAAGTATTCCAACTTACCCCACAGGGAAGACAACGCGTCTTAATTACATTTTGATTCTTAATCGAGGAAAAATGTTGGTATGACCTATTTATGGATCAAAGCATCAATTTACGACCAAGTGGATCGTGTTCTCGTTTGTCACCCTTATATATATAAAACAAAGTAATTTTTGTAAATTATGACAAAATATTATGAAATCCTTTCATTATTACAATTTTTTAATTCAAAAGAGAATATTTAAAGAAGAGCTAAACTTGTTTTTTTTTTTTTGCAATATAGTAATAAATTAAGTCTTGTTATTCAACCTTGAATTAAAATTAATTCTAAGCTACTCAGGACTTCAGACATTTGGATGGTTGATCTTGTTTTACTGGTTCTAATTTACATTTAATAGCCGTATATTTCAGATTTGTCTTTTAATCAACTATTCATGCTAGAATTATGTGAAAAAATGTTTCTAAATAACAAATAAAACAATACCAGTTATTTATATTACAATATAATCTATATTATAAAACAAGGAATGTAATTACAGCTAAAGTTATATGTATTAAATACCAATTTATACGTGGTAGAGCCATGCTGCAGCTATATTATGGCTGTAGCACGAATGGGTCGGCTCGACCGGGAAGGACCACGCTCTCACAGAATACCAGCGTAAAATAGCGGCTTAATGCTGCTGTGTTTCGTGTGGTGAGTGTAGAGAACCGGAGACCCTTTTTACTGGAAACGAGGCATTCCATCGTAGTCCTCAAGGGTGACAACGCATTTGCATTTTGATTCTTAATCGAAGATAAATGTAGATGTCTATGGGCCACTGCATCCACTTACCATCAGGTGGTCTGTGTGCTCGTTTGTCACCCCATTCTATAAAAAAAAAAAAAACCAAAGAGATATCTACTATCTACTTTAACTATTGATACAAAGTGGTGACGGCCGTACATGGTCGTACCGTATCGTTTCAAACGGTGTTATAATACCGACACATAGTATAGTTAGCGCGACAATAGAACGGTTGTAAAATTGTAGCGGAATTTCAAACGATTGATAATGCATTCCACAGAAGCAGTGTGTGTGAACATTATCACATTCGTTGTAATTTCCGGAAAAATTTACTTCGTATATATCCTTAGTAGTAGTTTACGTTTTTATTGGAAAATTTAGAAAACGAATGGCACGGGCCGGTAAACATGTACTAGCCTCGTCGTACATAGGATTTACTTTAATTATTAAAAGCAAGAAATTCGATATATAATAAAATATTACTCATGACCTTATAAAAATATTACATAAACTAAAGTAAATCGTAAAAAACAACATCAATATTTTAAGTATTTGTTTAAAAGCATATGTCCATACTACATTGCCTCCTATTTAAAATAAATGTACTTACTTAAGACTACAATTTTATCACATCAATTAACGTTTTCGGATAGATCGTTTACCTTACACTCCTGTAGTGAAATAAGTTAATCCTGGACAAAAATTTATTAAAGATTTTAATTTAGAGAAATATTGTTACCAGCTATAATTAACATAGCTAGGAATCAGTTCGAAATTTCATTTACGTTTACGGAGATGAAGTTCCTCAGAACCTGTAAATATACTAGGCATTCTTACATTTAAAACCGGAACACGGAACTGGGTGCGTTGCTGCTTGATGGCAAATATACAGAAGAAGATCTTACCAAAACAATCGGACACCTACGGAGAATAAGGAGCACTACCAAGTAAATTTATTTAAAATACAATTATATAAAATTAACTGCTTGAAAACGGGTCTTTCAGCAGCTTTTTAAAAGTTGATGTTGAAAAACTTGTTGTTTTTACTGTTGAGTGAGAGTTGAGGTTCGCAAACCATCTACTGACCAGGCAATGAGACATTCCATCTCAATTCTCGTTATAACAACCTTTGATTTTGAAGTATTCTTTTATCTTCGCGCTTAGTTCATAAATGAACGTTATAATTAATGATTGGTTCTATTATTTGACTTAATATGATTTTTTTTAACATCTTTCCCCTGTCGTCACTGAGCGCTTCTTTTTAGTTTCTTTAAATTTAAAAGGAAAACATCTATAAAAGTCACATATTGATACATGTTGTGAAATGTTGAATTTAATAATGTTTTCTTAAACTTGATATTGGTAGCAATTACATTAAGAATATATTAAAACCTTATCATATCAAAGCCATTATGGTACCTGCAATCACGGAGTATACGAGAATGTTAATTAATTATCAATTTAACTACTATTTTATGACGTCAACGATACCAGGATGATGATTACTTTTTTTATTAAAGGTAATATTGAGGGTGCAATCAAAGATATATTTAGATACAGAAGCTAAAACGAAGTTTTATTGTTTTTTAATTTTATTGTAAATTAGGTCTGCTTCTAGATTGGTCGATACGATAGCAAAGCAACACAAACTAGGCATACCAGGCCGATGTCACCAGAGCATAATAAACAATCATAGAGTAATTACATACCTAATAAGCAATAGAAATTTCTTCATAATTAGTCGCAACCTGACAGCAATTATGTTATATATAGTACAACTATATGTATGAGTTGATTGATGATCAACCAACCATGAGTAATTATTCTAAGAGTACAACAACCATACAATATCTGTTAAAACATTATTGTGCAGTGATAAATTGTCACCGTTATGATTATATTCTATGTATATGTGTCGTCGACAGATTGTATGATTATACATACGACGTCGACTGTTTGCAAACGCTCAAAAATGACAAATGATAGAATTGAAAATCTGCGCAGAAATTTGCATGACTTAATTCCTCTCTCTCCCTTCCACCATCGAACAACCAGACGTCCGGGCCAGTCTCCACCCCTTTATTGTCGACATACCATGCATTCGAACCAAACGGTTTGCTTCGTCGTTTGTTTTGCCTGCTTTTGCCAGTATCAGTGTTTCCATCCGATTACAGTGTGGATGTCTTCAAGACAAGAGTGTAACTTTTGCAAAGCGAATTCAGCGCAAGCAATAGAATTATACTTATTATTATTTTTATTTAACGTATATTTCCTATTTATTTGTATTTTATACTTACATAATAGCGACCCGCCTCGTCTTCACCTGTGTACGATCTTTTCATGTGGCGTTATTTAGATTTAAGATAATGATCAAAGACCATATTTTATACATATTTTATCAATTTCCCGATTTTGATATAGCCTAGATCACTCCTGGTATTGCTCTCTATCGGTTGGTCACAATAACTTAAGCCATTCCGAAGAAGCTCGGAGAGAAAGGCCGACAAAAATTGAAAAAAAAAATGGTGGTGCAAATAACCCTCTCAGCTCAATAAAATATAGTTATTTCGATATTACAGACAAACACTTAAATTTTATTTATATAATGAATATATATATATATATATATATATATATATATATATATATATATATATATATATATATATATATATATATTATAATTTAGGCAAAAGACTGACCGTACATACGTTTTTAATTAATATGTTCTTACTGGGTCTATTTTTATTTTTTCTAAAACTTTCATAATATTACTGATCTTTTGATTACTTTAAGTGCGTTCATATGTCTATGTCCGGTTGTTCGTGGAATTAATGAAGGTCCGACTGGAAACCAGTGCTGTGGTATCCCACAGATTATCACTGAGGCCGGATCTTTTTTACATCACATAGCTATTAATTATTGTCAATATGTACGAATTTCTGTTTCTTAATTATGTGTGTTGGTCAAATAAACATCATCATTATTCTTTCAATATTCTAAATTCTATCAAAATTCTATTACCTATATACATTTTCTTTCAAAATTCTAGATAGTAATTTAATTTCAAATAAATTTTTCTTCTATTCCATTTCGTACCATATCGTCACTCCCTTTTGTGCAGTTATATTGTACAAGTCGATTTAGGGATATTCTGTGAAAACGTAGTAGTAACCGTCAGATAGCAGAATGAACATCTGAAAATTGCCAGATGTAAAATATCCAAATCAGTAACTGCGAGGTGTCAGTACCTGATTCGCTAATCCTCCCTCCTAAGCATTAAAATCGTCCTTAAATTCTTAAAGGAACACAGTACTCGTAATTTTAGAATAAATTGTATTCTTTTGCTCTAGCAACACTTGATAGGTAGCGCACTGGTTAAGCATTATGGCCGCTGCGCTGCAGGTTCAAATCTCGCACGAAAGATAATTTTTATAGCCTATAAAAAAATCGGGTTTGGATGTGTGATTCCAGAAGATAAAACTTAAAGTAAAAAAAATCTTACCTAACTTTTTTTTAAAATATTATACATATATTGCCGTTTATCCAAAACCAAGTTTTAGATTTTTAGAGAGAGAGTTTCTTATGAATTAATACTAATCTGTATTTATTTGGTTAATCTTCTCGATATCAAAAACATAATATACTCTGCTGATTAGATATGATATTTATTTATTTAGATGTTTATTCTACTGCTTTTAGTGTTAACAATTATAAACGAATGTAAGGTGGATATGCCACCTTTTAGCCTAGATACCAACCATGTCAAGACGACAAGTGTCAAACAAAAACGTTGCACACAAATTTAACTACCTTAAAGTACTGTTTTAAATATTAAAACACGCAACTTACAAAGCTGTTATGTATTTACTTTTACCGATTACTAAAACTAGAATATACTAAAAAACTATATAACTAAAAAACTAGAATATATTGTCGCTTAAATTTTTGTGGAATAATAAGCAAGCAGACATTTCAAAATTTAAGTAATGTATCATTTGTTTTCAAATATTTATATTTTATTTATTTAAAATTAGTATGAATATATTGTAAGTATTTATTAATTTTTGCAACTTATTTCTAACTAGCGACCCGCTCCAGATTCACAAGGGTAGGATATTAATGTGGGGTCAATATAGATTTAAAATAATTTTTACTACTGCAAATACTACAAATAATTTTTTCTCTCCAAGTTTTTCGAATAGAATATATTGTGAAGTTTCATTACAATCGATTCAGCCATTTCGAAGATTATCCCGGACAGACTTCAGTTCTATTTATATGTATAGATGTACAGATAAATTGCTCACCAATATATTAATATTCTCCTTCTTCAAATAAGTCATGTTGAATTAATTATGAATCATTAATGAAGTCATTACTATTATATTAGTATTCATATAATTTATAAATTATAAATGTTTTTCATAAATCTATATTTTGATTTTCAACATTATGATTCAAACATTATGCTCAAACTGCACTAATATCAATTCTGATATTAGTAGTATTACTTAACTTGTAGCAGTTTGAGCAAATGCTACAAGTTAAGTAATAAAGATACATACTGTAATTCATTTTCTTTAGATCTTTATAGAATTATTTAATTTTTAAATATTGCTTACTTATAAATTATTATGAATCCTAATGACGAAAGGATTTTTGGGTCGCATTACTGTTCACATAACAATTGGTTAAGAATAGAATAAAGAATATTGATGTACCGGTAGACACGTCGGCTGTTTGATTATTCCTCATGCACAACAACCGTCGCCGGCCGTCCGCCGTCACCGGAACTTGGACATATTACGGACCGCTCATTCTCCTTTAGTAGATGCTATCGATTTCGGAACATGCACGACGTGCCGGCAGCAATCAGCTATCGCTTTGTCCACAACATTTATTTGTCAAATATTAACGCAATGGTCAGTTACTTAAAGATTTGTTTGTCAGATATCAACGCAGTGGTCGGTTACTCAATGTGCGGAATACTATTGTCTATTTCCACGCCGGTCCCGTAACGAATTGAAAAACTATGACCAATACGTAATGTGAACAAATTTGTAATTGTGGCAGCGTTTTTAGTAACATTATAATAATTTGAATTCTATTATATTTGAGAAACAAAGAAGGTAACAATCCACCTGACCTAATGGTAAGTGGCAATTGCAACACCTGTATGTCCAACTGTTTTTACGTGGTAGAGCAATGACGGTTATAGCACGAATAGGTCGGTTCGACCGGGGCAAGACCACACTATAACATAATACCAGCGTAAGATAACAGCTTAACGCTGCTGCGTATCCTATGGAGAGTGTGGAGATCTGGAGACCCTTTTTACTGGAAACGAGGCATTCTATCCATTCCTCAGGGGTGACAACGCATATGCATTTTGGTTCTTAATCGAATATAGATCTAGATATTTTGGTAGGATATTTTAGTGGACTGTGTGTTCGTTTTTCAACCTTATTCCATGAAAAATCCAACATAACACAATAAATGCTTCATATTATAAGGCTTTACAGCTTAGAATATCAAAAAAAATAAATGTTTATTTGATCAACAATTTTTTTTTATTAAGTCAGGCTTTTATTTTACATAATATTTACTCCTTTATGTTTTTGTATACGTATTTCTATATTTATGTACATTAAATGTATTTATGCATGTATAATAAATATTATCAATTATTGATTACATATTTGTAGGCTTAGTGTTCGTGCATATTTTCCAATAACTTACGTAAACCCTTTACCTTTTCTCACGGGTCATTACATCCTCAGCAGCTTCGGCCAGATCGCTTCGAAATGAATAGCCCGCTGATTGTACTTTTATATAATTTAATAGAATAAATGATTTTTGTATTCATTCATTCAGATCATTATTATATCATCATCATCGCTATCGTTATCATCATTATCATCATTACAGCCCTTCACGATCCTGCTGAACAATGCCTCCTCCAAGTAATGCTACAAAGCACAGGCTTAAGTTACCCGCATCCATAGACTTCCTTCATGTCTTACCAGATCGTCGGATTGGGGGCATCCTACATTTTGCTTGCCTAAATGAGTTTTCAAAACTATTACAATTAATATATATTTTATCGGAATGATGATGATGATGATGATATTTTTTGGAACATTATGAACTATACAAAATGAGCTGTTCATTATTACATAATGAAAGGACGTGTTTGTTTTGTAGCGTGCAAATATACTTGCAAATTAAATATAAACTTAAAATTACACGCAGTTGAACGTACAAGGTAAACATGTATGATTCGCTACCATAACAACTTATACCTTAAGACCAATAAACATTAGTAATTGCAATCGTGTGCGTAGGCGGCAGCTTATATTACTTCTGATCAAAACATTTTACACATGAGTCAATAACGGACTTCGCTAATTATCTTTTCCAACTCTTAAACTAACAAAGGGGATTTCCGAACACTTTTTATAGATATATTACCTATTTACCTGTGAACTGTGTACGTGTAACGGATATGATTTTCTAAACCTTCATGACGTAATTAATAGAAGAAAATATAAAAGAAATTTACTATAGTCATGGAACTGACTGTCCCACTTGATTACTATAAGTTAAGATAATTTCACATACGGTACATGATTCACGTGTGAGAATATGGTATACCTTTTATTATTATTATAGAGGTATAGAATAACATAACGGGGCGGTGCGGTGCGTCCGCTCGAGCACCCACGGTCCGTGACAGGTGTGCTTAATGGCACATCGTCATCTGCGGTATAAGTTGCCGACCCCAACGCGAGAATGTATGTGAGCCTTGTACTTTTGTTTGAAAGTTTCAACAGCCGTGGCTCCACGTCCACTGCTGGACGCAGACCTTATCAAAATGCACGGTTAGGCAGCATATTATATTTTATAGAGATGCCCATAATCACCTCGCTGGACAAGCGGGTTGGTTTCCGCGGTTTCCATCGGTTGATCGAGCAGCTAAAATTAACATTAAAAGAAAAATCGTGCCTCTAAGGTCGGTCTAATATATTGAGTATAATAATGTAGGTGGAAGTATGTAGGTCGATACTTAAATTGCTTCAGATTTTTATAACGAATTGAAGACCAAAATAGTGCAAATTATTTATGCTAATTAAAATTATGTTAAAATGTTACCATTTTCTTTTTCTTTTCTTTACATTTAATTAATTTTAATTGGGTCTGTTCAATTTTAGTAACTTTACCTAAATCTATAAACCTGTAAACATAGATAACTGTATACGAGTATATCTAGTTGTTAGTTGTACTTGAAAAATGTCGCTTTGACACGTCATCAGTTGGCATGAAGTTTTCCATCAAAGCCATATTACGAATACTTACATAATGTACTGTGAGATAAAAGAAGATATTATTAGAGGTATAGTAAATACTGTTAGGAAAATTACCGTTTAATATTGAAAAATTCTAACACTTTTTTTCCTAAGAACTATATATATTAAATCCTCATTATCTCTATTCATTATATATATTAGATATATGTTTATATATATGTATATATATAAGGAGAACGTGTGGTTCAAACTACAGGTCTTAAAATGTTAAAATGGTTTGTCGAGCAGTGTGAAGTCTTGGGTTATCATGGAGCAATAATGGCGATAATCGATTGACGAGTCTGGGTTGTGTCTCGGTGTTTTGCCATCATTGTCTAAAGTTCTTCAAAATAGACATCGGCTGTTATTGATACACTGGATCCCAAAAAACTATAGTGAATTACACCATGAAGTAACCATCAAACAGTTACTTTTCTTTAAGTGAGTTTCGCTTTAAGACATTGTTCCAGTATTTGACCTGAGTTCAACCATTGCGTTTTTCGCTTGCGATTATCGTGCAGAATTAAATTTTCATTATACGAGTACTTCATAATTCCGTACAAAACCTCTTCATTTCTTTACCTTGTCACCAAAGCAAGACAAGCTTCAACGCGTACTCTCCTATGCACATCAATTAGTTCTTAAGGTTTTACCTATTTCTCGAGTTATTTTATTTTACCAATTGGGTGCAAATTAGTCAATATTGTGTGTAAACTAACATCATACTGTGACGCTAATAGGGTAAGTCCGGGGGAGTTAACCATAGTTTTTTAAGAGACCAGTTAAATTAAAACTACAAAGATTAATTAACAAAAATCAACTTTTAATTAAATTCGACATTAAACTCTTAGAATATCACATAAAAATATTGAACTTTAACATAATTAGTGTCATAAATTACTTTTTTCTACAAATCACGATTGGCCATCTCTCCCGTAGAGCCCGGTAGAGATGGCCATAGTAGCAAAGGAGAGATTGCCCGTTTGTTAATCTGCATTTTAACCACTCCTCTCCTTTAGGTTTTTGAGTCTTAGCACATTCTCCTTTTCTGTCTACATAATGAACACTTATCATTATACTCGGTGTAATTTTCATGTACCCACAGTTGGCATAAAATGCATTGAAGCCAGTCTTTGATGAGATAAGATACGTTTCATAACAATTTTCTCCACTGCCTACACAGTTGTCCACTTCTCTGTTTCCACCTTTTTCATCAGCTGAATCACATAATATTGGTTGTTCATCCTCATCACTACTTTTAAATAACATTTTTGATGATTTTTTTGCATAGTTTTCATGTAATTAGCGAGTTTCTTCTCATTTTCCTTGCTGAGTGTGATGGTGGATGGATGAAGATCATGGTCCCATGGGTCCTTTTTGTCATTAATTTACTTGTATCGTCTATCTATACTCGTTATAAAAACTGGTAGTCATTTTATCTTCAAACAGCGCCCAAGGTTGCTTTAAATGATTTTTCAATCCAGTTCCTTAGTGAGCTGACTGTTTTTCTTTGGTTTTCATTTGGCATATAAAATAAAATATTGTAATTTATTACTAAAACATAATTAGTATATATATATATATGTATATATATATATATATGGCCATCTCATACCAACCATGTATCCATCTCTCCTAATCACCCGGGATAGATGGCCACACATTATTTGTAAAAAAATATAAACAACCTACGCGCCATTTTGCGGTTATATTAAAGTTTGGTTCATAAACTGAACATTTAACTTAAAAAAATACTTATTTTGTATGATGCATAATTACCAAAACTGTGTAACGTAAACCCTCTAAAAACTTTAAGCTCCATAAAAATCTATATAAGTACATCTTACTTACTTTTTGTTATTTTTTCGCCGAAGTTAGACCGAAATGTCGATCGCACGCACTGCACGAAGTGTACTAACGAGAAAGTAGTGCAATTTAGGAAGTGTGCTGTGATTTTTTTGATTGGCCATCTCTCCCTTACGGCCATCTCTCCCGGAATTACCCTACCTTAGTTGTTTGCTAAGGATCGGCAAAACTTCTCAGTCCTTCCCGTGACTATGGGTGTTGTAAACTATTCGAACCGTCGGGAATTAAAAATAAGTTAAATTAAATGCGATAAAAGCTGTAAAATTTATTTTATTCAAGGATCGGCTCCCACTATTACTTTTAATTCATCGTTATTTACCTTCGTATCTGGTCTTAATTGTGATTCATTCTTCAAATCGATGTTTCCATTACGAAAGCTATTAAATAAAAAACCGACAGTTCGTTTGTTAGTCGTATTCTCCCACAACGCGAAATTGATATTAAGCGGTATACCGCTAATAGAGATATATCTCTACAGCGTTAGAACTACGTCAAAACTCGTATTCCCAAATTACTTTAATTTTTGAGCTCTCCTTGTTTAACTCAAATCAAATACTAAATATAAAAGCGATTGAAAGTCAAACAATAGAATGTTTTTAACCGACTTCAAAAAAGCGGAGGTAAACAATTCGATTGTATTTTTTTATGTGTATTATTACCTCATAACTTTTTTCTAAGTGAACCAATTCAGGTGATGATTCTTTTTTTATTTGAAAGCTGGTGCTTCTCATGTGGTCCCATAATTAAATTAAAATTTGATCATCATCTGAGCAGTGGTTTTTGAGTTATCCTTAAAAAAATATTGAAGTCGGCTGTACAATTTTTTATTTTATTTTACCACTTGTTTTTTTAATTTAGACTATTATAGTTTTTTGTATAAATCGTTTTAATAACGTATCTTGGACTATGCAGGTTTAATTTTAATTCAAAGTGGTTTCTCTATGTAAACGGCTACTTTACTTGTTTTTTTTTTATATCTACAACTAAAGAATGTTCTTGCTTATATTGTCAAACTATTAGGCAAATAGATAACAGGGCTATATTAGAAGTATTCTTATTATAAAACTGGTTAATGTAAATAAAAATATATATTCTTATTGATATTAAAAAATAACAAGTCTGAGCTACTTAGCTATACGAGTATGTGTTTAATATATTATGTTTTTTTTTATATAAACAATTTATATAATCAGTAATAAATTACCAGCCAACGGACTATTATGGTTCGTTCTTATAAGGTTACTAGAAAAACAACAAAAGTTCAATTAAATTAAACGAGTCTCAGCGTACGGCTGAGATAATGTCTGTGTCGAAATGCTAAAGGAAAACCTTTTTGATCAGTCGTTGATTACAATTAACTGTTTTGTGGGAACAGATTGCGTTAAGAACAAAGGGGCCTTGTAGTATAAATTTTCTTAGTCGTTCCATACTCTAGCACAGTCTCCTACAAACTTTATATTGCTATTGTGTTTGTTATGTATTTTAATTTAAAAATTAGTACAAATATTTAACCTAAAATATCCAATTTCCTTTTTAACTTTTACTTAATAATGGATTGTAAAATAAAAATTGCTAATTTGTTTTATAATACATTAAAATAGAAATTTTGCGTTAGCTTCTGCGGATTTGGTTTACATGCTTATTAAGTTAAGCACATCTGGTCATTAAATTTTCATCTTTTTTAAAAATATTTTGCCTAGTTTTTTATAACAGATGTACTATACATAAAAAACACCTCTTAGAAAATTAATTTATAATTAATTTAGTTTTATATTTTCAAACTAACAATTTAAAAATGTGCTATCGCAGGACGTATGTCTCATTTAATTTATTAGAGGGGCAATATTTTTAATTATTAAACTAGTGCTAAGTGCTGGTGGTGTAAAACTGCATTCTCTGAGAGGTGTATTTTATTGGGATATATTAATATTATACTTTTATAGCTTTACTGTATTTTAAAGTCATAATGAATCAGTTGGTCAGACATGATAAAGTGGCAAACATTAAAATAATGTGAGTTGTTATGGTAGTTTTATCAGTTAGTTTTGTCACACGATTGTGAAATATAAGAGAAGTGTATTTCACTTCTCATACTTATTAGTCCTATTTCCAAAACGGAAGCGCCATCTAACGTTAAATCAAGATTTATTTTATAGGATAAGGGTGACAAACGAGCACACAGTCCACCTGATGGTAAGTAGTTAATGTGGCCCATAGACATCTACATCTATGCTTGATTACGAATTTAAATGCAAATGTGTTGTCACTAAGATGGAATGCCTCGTTTCCAGTAAAAACACACTCTTCCGGTTCTATACACTCACCAAACGAAACACAGCAGCGTCGAGCTGCTATTTTACGCTGGTATTCCGTGATAGCGTGGTCCTTCCCCGGTCGAACTGACCAATTCGTGCTTTTTTTTTATAGAATGGGGTGCAAATGCGTTGTCACCCTTGAGGACTACGATGGAATGCCTCGTTTCCAGTAAAAAGGGTCTCCGGTTCTCTACACTCACCATACGAAACACAGCAGAATTAAGCTGCTATTTTACGCTGGTATTCTGTGAGAGCGTGGTCCTTCCCCGGTCGAGCCGACCCAATCGTGCTACAACCATAATATAGCTGCAGCATGGCTCTACCACGACTTTTCCAAAAATATTCACTCAATTTTAATTTCTATACTTAGTGGTTAAGCAGAGCAATTTATATATACACACGTATTTTTGGTCAAGTACTTAGGTATAGGTTAGATAGATTATTTACACAGTTCCGTGTTAATAAATGTATTTCAATTTTTTTTATTCTTGCCACAAACTTTACTGAACAAACCACCTATTTATCAAAATTAAAAAAAAATCTTATTCGAAATATAAAAATTATATATCTTACTGACTTCCAATGAGAAAATATACATTACAAAATTTGTGACCGAACTTGTCATGGTTTCTTTGCCTAAACTTACATCCATATTTATTTGGTTAGAATACACACTAACAGATACTAATCCAAAAAAAGCAACAGATAAAAGATAAAAGTTTTGGCCACGTTGATTTTTTTACCTAATTTTGTAAAGTAGATACTGTTACCGACGCCACCAAACGACTCTACTGGAGTGTCTATTAAAACGATGACGACGATCTTTCAAGTTTTACATGCCAGTTGGCACATACTTAAAAATAGTAAATTTACGATAGAAAGACTAATAAGCAAGACCTACTACTTTCCCACGGCCCCCAGTCCCCGGCGGCCCCGTTATTCCTGGCTACGGTAGCGACCATGGTAAAGGCGGGGCGGGGGGTGCTAAGAATCTCCGGTGGAGGTTCGGTTGTACTTACGACGACTCGACCTGGCAACTTATAACGCACGCACCCTGAGGACTGACGAGAATATCCTGGAGCTGGAAGAAAAGATAGACAAGTTACGCTGGCATATTATAGGATTATCCGAGGTCCGAAGAGAGGGGTAGGACACGGTAATCCTCGAATCCGGCAACTTGTTCTATCACCGGGGGGGCGACCATCTGTCCCAAGGAGCTGTCAGATTTATCGTTCACAAGTCTCTTGTTAACAACGTTGTAAAGATTGGGAGTGTGTCGACGAGGGTTGCGTACCTTATACTCAGAATCATCAAACGGTATTCGCTGAAGGTCATACAGGTTTACGCACCAACCTCGGCACATCCCGATGAGGAGGTGGAGGAAATATATGATGATATCTCTAGAGCCATGCATTCCTCCAAAACCCACTATACAGAGTTAATTGTTAGCAAAAATAGTACTGTCGAGCCAATAATATTGTATAATGATAGTCAGAGTGCCCAAAAATTAACTGATAACAGTATGTATCACAGACGAAATAAACATATAGATGTAAA
Source organism: Parnassius orleans (assembly GCA_029286625.1). Taxonomy (NCBI): domain Eukaryota; kingdom Metazoa; phylum Arthropoda; class Insecta; order Lepidoptera; family Papilionidae; genus Parnassius; species Parnassius orleans. Next base: position 130,717 of record JAGSMP010000346.1, on the reverse strand, counting down.
ATTTAATTTTATAAGAGAAGCTGTTGAAAGAAAGTCAGTAAGGATCGAATACTTGAATACATCAGAAATGCCAGCTGATCTTTTTACTAAGAGTCTATGTAAAGTTAAGCATCACAAATTTATGGGAAAAATAGGCATTGTTAAATTAAAGTAGTGTTTTTCTTTTGTTTATTTCAATAAGCGGTGGTGTTTAATTTTGTATTGAAATTATCAAGAGAGAAACTGCCTAGTAACGCCATCTATCGCAAATAAAGGTCTTCCATTCTATCATTCACCCTATAGCTATTCTTTATCTGTTCGAAGCTGTTCAACTCGTTTTATTAATGGCTCGCACTGTCAAAAACCTATCAGATCTCATGTAGAGCCAAGCTTCTAACTCTACACGCACTAACTCCAGAAGCACTAATTTCACAAACTCTACACCTAAGTCCAAAATATATGGCTTGGCCGTTTCGCTACCGTCACATGGGCGTAAGGTGAAAAATTTATACACTGTTCATTACTTTTCTATTATACAATAGTTCTATTGAAGAAAAATAAAAGGAAGAATAAGGACAAGGACAGGAAAGAGAAACCAACTTAACATTCATGCTGTCCCACGACGGCGCCGAAATGAAGAGGCAAGGGGCAGCATCGGCAGCCGGTAGTAACGAAACGGCCAAGCCACTTATTTTGACTAAGGTGTGGAGTTTGTGAAATTAGGACTTGTAGAGTTAGAGCGTGTAGAGTTATAAGCTTGGCTCTACAAGAGATCTGATAACGTTTTGACAGTGCGAGCCATATGGTCTCGTCTTGAACTTAACATTTTACAAGATAATGTTTTTGGTGGGAGTTAAAACATTTTTTTTTTATTTTGTTCGTTTTTTCTTTCTTTTTTTTGGCTGTATTATTTGCACATCAGAGGTGCCTTTTTTCATAGCCCACTTTCTCTCTTTGCTTTTTTTCTTTGTTGGCTTACTGTATATATTAAGCGATAGATCAGGGCGATACTTGGCTCTTAGGCGATTATATTCGACTATAGCTGACTGTTATGCTTTAATACTACAAAAGTCAATATTTATAAGGTGAACACCTTGCAAATTAGTCACTCTAGAGAGTGCTACGTAAGCCTGCCCACAAGAGAACGTGGATGACCCAATATCAATGAGAGCATTATTCAAACTTAGTCCTTGACTTGTATGTATGGTGATACATACGCGACACAGATTGGAAACTATTCACGGTGAGTGAACCAATTATACACCATTGTGATTTTCCATCCCCACAGAAGTTTTCTTTTGTAAATACTTGTCACAATATTTTAATTTTTAACGAAGCATATAACTATAGTAATATTATTCGTATAATAAAAGTATAATAATGTAGTAATATTCTGAAATATGAATATAGCCCCATATACACTTTTATCTCCTAATTTAAGGGGTTGAGGGATGATTTTTTTAAACACCTGAAACACGTATTTTTTAATGTGTAATAAGAAGTCTGTGTTCTTGTATAATTTTCAGATCTCTAGCATGAAATTAACTTTTTATGGGAAAACTCATATACAACCTCCCATCCCCTAATTTAAAGGGTGGGGGTGATTTATTAAAAAATCCTGAAATATGTATTTTATTATTATTATTTATAACAAGGAGTAACAAGGAGTCCTTATATTAATTTTCAGATCTCTAGCATCAAAATTTGTGGAAGTCTCATACAAACTTCCATCCCCTAGTTTAAGGGGTTGGGAGGTAAAAGTTCCAAGTTTTAGAATTTTTTTGTTGTTTGTGTACTAATACTAGCTTACATACCAAATTTCAGCTTTCTAGGACTGTAGGAAGTACCCTAAGATTTTTGATGATCATCATTGAGTGAGTCAGTGATGCTATGCAATTGAAACTGTATAATTTTTTTATTTAAAATTTTTTTAGTATTTTAGGTGCATAAGACGCAAGAAATACTGCTTGCAGCAAAATGTTGAAATGGAGAACTCTAAGATGCAATTGGAATACATTATTTAAACGGACGCTATTGTCAGTTCTCTTACATTCTTTACATACAGACTACATTTAAAAATGCTTTGCACGGCTTATGCTAATGCAAGCGTATTAAAAGCTGCCGTCCAGTTACAACAGAACAAATTCTCGTTTTTCATGTGAAAGGTAAAAGATCTTGTTGTTTTGTGAAGCAAGCAGAATACATAACAATTAACAAAAATGTTCTCTACTACTTGTTTCAAGAGTAAAATGAGAGAAATGAACACAAAGAATGCTTTAACTAAAATAATATGCTTGGTGAAATATAAATATCTTTCATCATCTTTCAATATAGTCTATCAAAAGTTCACTGCTGAATATCGGCCTTCCTCATAGATTAAATGGGAGATAATTACCTTAGTTGCTACGTTTGGTAGGCGGGTTGCTAGAGGCACATTTTATTGAGTTTTATCAGGGAGATGCTGCTACCCACCTCCAGTTTCTCTCTGCCACCTTTTAAAACACCCACGGGTCAAGTAGTGAACGCGCTTACGAAACATAAGTATAATCGAAACAGTTCAAACAAAAGCTCATTTATTACCCCCTCCCCAACATATGAATGGCTTATGTCTAAAAAAATTTTTTTTTCAATATTCAAAATTGTAAAAATGTTTCTTTCTTCTGAATATTGTAGATCTCGAATACTGCTTAAGAACATTTTAAAATGCCTAATCTGTATAAGGACATATGTATCTGGTCCACCTCCCAAGTTAACGTAAGGCGACATCTAGTTGCAGTCAGTCTTGTTAATTCATAGATTGCATTAAAAGTTAAAATCTTTTGTTTCGTAAACCAGCTACGGCAATCTTATAAGACATTTTAAAATCTAACTTTAAAATCTTAAGTACCTTACATACAGCAATATAAGCTTGTACTACAGATTATGTTGTCTAATTGCTTAGTAAATAAACTTTTGAGTTTGTTTAGCATTCTAAATTTCATATTTATATTCCATATGCATATAAAACAATTATTAAAATATTAACAAATGAGACTAATAAGAATATTTGCGAAAAAGAAAAATGCGTATAATACGTATAAAGTAAATTGAAAAATTGCTAATAAATGTGTTAAATTGGTTTTATTTTCATTATAATATTATATATCGATACGTTTTAAGGTAGGAAAATGAATGTAAGTGAAATGAGATCAGAATAGAGCGTATGCGAGTGCAGCCAAGGGGTCGCATCTTGTGAAATTACGACACGGCGGCGCAGGCGAACTCGACAGATACCAACCTTGAGATCATCGGTGAGTGCGGGAACGGTGGTGTACGGGGCTCATTCCTCCCGGTAGATGCGATCCGCCTTCCCTCGCCGTCAGGCGAACAGCCGTTAGACTACACCGAGGAATTTGCAGCTCACCGTAGACAGTCGAATTTTTTAGTGATACACAATACAATTGTATGACTAAAAACACACTATCACAGCACTGCACCTACTCCTGAACTTGGAGCTAACCGTTTGTTAAACGAGCACTTGACAGGTGTGGTAGCGACAAAGCCGGTCGTATTCGCACGCTCGTCCGAAAAGGTGGTCGGACTGTGACTGCGCGAGTACGCTCTCAGGCCACGGTGCACGCGCCTCCTCTGCCAGCGTACCCCTCCGCCCCACCGCCCCTTGTCTCTAAACTCTACATAGGCCAGTGCCCGCAAAGCCTCGCCCTCTATCGCACCTCCAAGTTATAAAGCTTTTACATGTCCGACATCAATACTAGATAATAGCTCTACCAAGATAATAATATTATCAACTTGATCAGTGTCCAAGTAAATTTTCAATAGCCTTTCTTAGTTTAATTACATTACCAATTGCGTTTAAAGAGTTAAGGGTTACATATTAAAGCATATAACTGAAGTATGTACGTATAGTTAAAATATTCTATTTAAAATGATCGCAAAACTGTATATATCACATGATAAGGTCCCTTGATAAGACGTCTCGATTGCGTTTGACTGCCTCGTTGTTCTAGTGGTCGTGAGCACGACTGTTGATCACTGGGTCCCGGATTCGAACCCGGGTTGAGACAAAATCAGTTATTAGGTTTTACTGTCAAGAAAACTTCAGTAGCAACCCGGAATCAAAAAGTTGCAGGTGTTTATATTTCATTGGGCATATTTAATTTTACAGTTTTCTTTATATTATCTCTATGAAAATTTCCTTATTTTACTTTTTTTAAAACAAACAAGTCGAGGTTATACTAACTAAGGTTTTCATTGCTTCTAATTGATTTTAATATTAAATTTGAATTATTACAAACATGTTGTGGTTGTAATGATTAACCTACAAATATGATATCCATATAAAAATATAATATTATAATTTAATCGTGTAAATCAGTATCAAAATGAAATAATAAATTTCGAATAAAACTAATATCGACTTAAATAATAATCGATTAATATTTTACCCGTACCGACATATTATAACGCGGGTTATATTTAAGACATCAACGCGCGCAGTACAATGTGTCAACAATTTTTTGCATTAAATTATGATAAAGATTTTATTACTTACCATCAAATTCTACTTATTATTTATGTAATTAGTAATTAATTTTAGTAATTTATAATTTTTAACAAAGCTATGGCACATTTTTTTTATAGGATAAGGGTGACAAAGGAGCACACAGTCCACCTGATGGTAAGTGGTTGCTGTGTTCCATAGACATCTACATCTATCCTCGATTATAATCAAAATGCAGATGCGTTGTCACCCCTGAGGACTAACTATTAAAATCAAAGATCAGAAGCATTAAGCTGCATGTTTCGGTGAGGTATGATGGCTTTTACAGGTTCAAAGGACTTGAGCCTTTATATCAGGTACCTCTAACTTTAACAGATGAGTTTTAACCCTCGTTAGAAAGTAGTATTTGGATCCCTGTTACAATGACTTAACTCGTGCCCATCCTCTTGGGCAGTAAGGACCACTCAGTCACGCTAGTAGATTACGGCGAATACGCAGTGCAAAGGCGCCTTGTGATACCCGTTTGCAGGCGTGGCATAATTGTGAAAATTTGTTTTACCTAATTGACTGACACGCATCGTTAATCCAGCTACCCATTGCCAAAGTCTTTTTCAAAGTCAAGAAATCTTCGCCTTATGAGAAGGAGCGGCAAGAAACTCACAAACCTTAAACCTCGGAAAATGAGCCGCTAGTTTATTGAAGTCTGTACTTTGGAACAACAAGTTTAGATACCACTTTTTATAGGTATTAATAATCAATATCTTAAACGAAATGAATTGTGATGCAACAGTTAATCATCAATCGTCTTTAAAAAGGGTCTAAATCCGTCTGGATAGGTACCACCCTCTTCCTATTTCTGCCACAAAATAAAAGTACGTGCACTGCTGTGTTCCAGTCTAAAGGATATAGAAAGCCAATATAATTACAAACTTTAGGCATTACATCTTAGTCTTCCATCCACGCCAATTTCAAATAAACATGTAGCCTTGTTTACTTGAAATTGGCGTTGTCTAAGGACTGCAGTTGCCAGTTACTCGTCTGTGACAGTTTTATCAAAAAAGACTGTTATCATTATCATTCCGCGTGCAGATATATACCTTTGCGAGGAACCTTACCCTGCTTCACATCACGTCCAGATCTATTACTTTACTACGTGGTACGCTGCAGCTATATTATGGCTGTATCAGGAATGGGTCAGCTGGACCGGGAAGGAGCACGCTCTCACAGAATACCAGCGTAAAATAGCAGCTTAATGTGCTGTGTTTCGTATGGTTAGTGTACAGAGCCGAAGCCTTTTTACTGGAAACGAGGTATTCCATCGTAGTGTTCAGGGATGACAACGCATTTGCATTTTGATTCTAAATCGAAGACAAACGTAGATGTCTATGGACCACAGCATACACTTACTCACTTTGATATGTTTAATTCACCAACCATGCACGTTCCACGATCTTACCTCTTTTTTTTAATGTTAAACAACAATACTTCCACTAATGTGGTATTTCGGTTCATTTTCAAGGACCCAGTATGGCTGGCTGTGAGGTTTTTTAATTCAGACCTTTTAGTCCTTTTGTTTCAAGTGTTTTAGACTTTTGTTTCAAGTTGGTTGCAGATCGCAAGAGCCACTGACAGTCAGCTGGAAATTTAGCTCTTATCTCCGACTCGGATGCAATCTTATAATACTATCTAAAATATTGTACATCTCAATAATTGTTCGATTTTCATGAAACTTTGAATAGATAATCGACGTTGTGTGAACAGTGCATAGATTGATTTTCATGACTAGCTATTTTCATTGACCGTTGTAGTATTCTTATTCCTGCTTATTGATTAATTTTAGTATAAAAATTCTCCGACCTACTTTTATCCGCAATATAGACATACTTTGTTCAGATATGGTAGCTAATAACGGATAATTTTGTGTATTTTATGTTTTATTTTAAATAACTAAAGAGGCACTGAAAATATTCAGCGTTCGGTATGTAAACTTTTTTAAGGTATCGTTTTTACATAATTTTATTTAATTATGATTTCTAATTAGTAATTTATTATTAACTTTTACTAATGATGACATCATGTAGTGGGCTTGAGAATTCGCTACCTTTGTTATGCATAAAAAAGTAAAAATAAACTTATATTATTTTTTAATTTGAGATTTTATTTAGATGACTTTCTCTAGTATATATATTATAATCATATGTATGTAATTACTCTTAGATTATAATGTATGGATGACATATCTATTGTTTACATTAACCAAATATAAGCATTTTTGTCGCGTACTTTATGATTTATGATTTGATAAAAAATTCGACAAAATGGTCTATAATTAAGAAAAACGGTTGACTTAAAATAATTGTAAAAAAAAAATTTGTTATATAGCTTAAATAGCATTTATTCATTTTTGGAGTATCCTCGCAAACACTGTTTGTTAATTTAAATAAATCCAAACTTCAGGAAGACAGTTCCTGGTAGCATAAGTCAACGCAAGGGTTATTGTCAATCAATTAAATTAGAAATCAAGCAGTTATAAATCAAATAATTTAAACTTATTTAATTAAACAGAACAGACACGTTTAATTTTGACAATTTGACATTTTGACAAGCTAGACTATGGTCTTAAAATCATTAGTTAATGGCCTCATTTCATTAAGCCCGCTTTAACACGTTGTTGGGCAGTCATGGGTGCATACATTTTTGATAAAATAAATGCCTAAAATGTTTTAAAGTTAGCATGTCTTATAATTTTCTTTACAAACAGAATTGCTTATAGAAAAAAATAATTTCATAATAATTATCAATACAAGAGCTAACTGTGATATCATCAGTTTAATGTGATAATTTTTCAATCTAAAGTTAAAGCAAGCATCGAATTACAGCTATTCACTAATAGTGTTCCTGTTGCGGAATTCATTGCTCGAACAAGGGTTATGTAGTAATTTTCTCAATCTGTGTGTCTATTTGTCCAACCGGATTTAACTCATAAAAATATAAAGATAATATTGTATAATTGCCATGAATAATAGAACAAGTTAGATAATAAAAGAACAATAGATACGACCAATTAAAAATTTGCTTTATATTTTAATACGTCTTCTTTTTTACTAAGCAACGTCTATTCTTACATAATCATTTCTTATATTTGCCCGTATACTACACATTAAATAAAACAAATTTTAACGAATTCTTTTGCATTTATTTTGATTTATCCTAAAATATCCCAGGATTTTTAATCACGACATTTTATTATAATATCCAAATTTTGAATGACTGACTTTGAGATAGTGACTGGCTGTTTCTATATCCTATGGATCTCTTATTTAATAAAATTTAATCCTAAACTAAGTATATTTCCGAAGTACTTTAACATACAGTGAGCTCTTTCAGAATAAATCAAACAAAATCTCAGTCTCTCCATGACCAACACACCACTCCACAACAGACCTGCACAGCACTCGAACTTAAGAAATTCAAGACAAGTTAAAATATAAAGGTATTAAAATCCGACAAAAATAACTTTACTCAATATCTTTCCTTAAACTTGACTGATTCATTTCACTTTGTTTGACGAAACTTGGAAACAACATTGCTGACAAATCAATACCGTAGGAGGAAATCAACGTTTACTTTTTATTTCTTTAAAACTTTGAAGCACTTCGTCATCAACCGTGCTAGCCAGACATTTCTATTTAATTTGGAATTTGAGTTACTTTTAACGGTGGTAAGATCGTTAAATTTGCAGTAGTATCAAATTTTGTGCCGTTTTAGAGTATATTAAGTAAAATGTATTACCGAGTTTTCATTATTTTTAATTAATTACTTTATTTTATTTTAAATTTAAATAGGATAACCCAATTTTTTTGTAGCAGCTACGGTAAGTTGATATTCGTAAAAAAAATTGTTTAAATTTGTAAATCCTCAATGTTTTCGTTTCGCAGTTATAGTTTATGCTGCGTCAACGGTATTCGACGAAGTGCGGTATAGCGGTGTCCGGATAACGGTCATGGTACTTATACTAGCAGGGCAAGCGCTAAACTTTTGAGCGGCGTACTTTTTCCGAAATTCGAGAATAGTTCGTACACAAGTCATTATCATGACCCACGCCAGTGTCACGGTCGGACCGACATCATAACCGCGAATCACCATCACGCAAGGTTGCAGTCGCATGTAAACTTACACGTAACTCTTAATAATAAAACTTACGTTATGTCTTTTCTTATATATGTACTTATTTCTACTAATACATATATTTCATAAATTTCCTAAAAAATCATTAATTTACTAATTTTACTCACAGTAGTCCAGGACATAATATGTTAAGGACATTTATGTATAGCCGCATTTATAGCAGACCAAATGGTACACTTAAAAATACATAAAATAGACGAGTTGCGAGACGACTAGTACTGCAATCACGATTCCGCTTGCCAATCGTGGCAAATATGGCAAAATCCCACTACAACGGGAAAGACACATGTTCAGATGTGAACTTATACGGACTAATGATTAATAATAACTAAGATTTATTACCATATTATTACCCGTGGGTGTCGTAAGTGATGACATGGGTTAATGAAACAACAGATGGGACAGCAGTAGACTTTGATAAACTTTAATGACCAACTGTGATTACACAGTTATAATAAATACGTCAGTCACTCGGCGTTGAGCAATCTTTCCTATTGGCCAAGATGTACTGTGGTGTAATTAAGTTAATAAATACCTGTTAATAGTCAAAAAATGTTATGGTCCATAAAGCAAACCTCTTTTCTGATATTTAAATATTGTTTAATATTCAAAATTAGTTTTTAGTTAAACGTAACAAAGATAGTAAAACGTATCTTTGGTAAAGATATGTATCTATAATACTGTATCTATAATACTGTATCTATAATAATGTTTTATCAAGTATAATATATAATTGTTAAAAACATTATATAATCACCCGTTAATACGTTTGTAGACCATTCAACATATTGCAAAAACAACTTTTACTTGTCGTTCTTCTTAAGCTGCCATTAAATCGGAGACGGTATTTCTCAGAGTTTTGGCACATAGGTTGTGGGTGTGATTTCGCCAGACGAGTGCAACTTTCTCCGTGTGTCGCAACGCGTCACGAATGCCAGCGATGTATGCAGTGCTGTGCTGCTTCGACGAAGTATACTGTGACATTTTAAATTAAAATAATTTCCAAATATCAAGGCAACCAACTTAACATATTATACCGGCTGGCTTTGAAAAATATTTACAAAAACACCTATCACTCGACGATGGCAACAACATATAGTGAATCATTTTGATATGAAGATATAGTTATAGAATTTAAAAAAATTAATAATTTTTTTCATACAAATTTAACCCCAAAGGGGTTGTTTTGAAAAATCACTACATATGTGTTCATTTTTTTTACAGAGTATTATCTCTTCACCTCTTAGCCCTCTACTATTCGTATTATTCATTAACGATATTAATAAATGTTTTGATCACTGTAAGTTTCTTCCCTATGCAAACGATTTAAAGATTTACAAGATTATCAATACTTCAGACGATCATCTTAAACTCCAAAATGACCTGAATCAACTCTCTTTATACTGCAGTGAAAATAAACTTGAACTTAGCATTAATAAATGCAAATCCATAACTTTCACAAAAAAGAGGAATGTTAGTAATTATTTTTATTCACTTTGCGGAATAACGTTAAGAAAGGAAAACACTATTAAAGATCTTGGAATCTCACTTGATAGTAAACTACATTTCGATGTACATATAGAGAACATTATTAATAAAGCGTTTAGAATGTATGGGTTCGTCATCGTTCTCCACTTCATCGTATGGCTAAATCATACAATAATATTTTCAATGATATCGATATTATTGCATTACGATATACACCTTTTAAGAAATCAGTCATTGATAGGCTTGGCTTAATAACACATACAAAATTATTTTATTTTATTTTCTTCCTGAATATCGCATACCTGGTTGTAGAATATTTTATATATATTTAATTGTGAATCTGTTTGTGGTCCTTTAAATAAATGAAAAAAAAATTACCAGTAAGTTTCAAGTCAATCGCTCCGTAAAATAAAAAGTTTCATACAAACTGTTACACCCTATGTCATTCTCTTAGGGGTTGAATTTTCCAAAATCCTTTCTTAGTGGATGCCTAAGTCATAAAAGGCTGGTACTGTCCAAATTTCAGATTACACGTTAAGCGGTTTGGACTGTGCGTTGATAGATCAAGCAGTCACTCACGATATCCTTTTTTATATATTTACAGAGTATTATCAGTAAGTTTCCAATTCAATGGCTCCGTAAAAGAAAAAGTTTCATATTAACTGTAACACCCTATTTCATCCTTTTAGGGTTTGTATCCAAAATTCTTTCTTAGTGGATGCCTAACCTATCTCCTTTTTCTATATATATATATATAGAAAAAGGAGATAATAGTTTTTATATTTAAGAAAAATATGATTACACTAATACCTAGAGATAGAACGATAGCACTTATTATTACTGAATTTTGTATCACTTGACTTAATAAAATAACATCACTTTCTATAACAAGTTATGGGAAACTTAGAAAATTGCATGGATAGTCAATCTTAAATTTTAGAACCTTGTTAATAACAGGCGAAGTCAACCTACTTACATAACGCACGTCATATGGAGGGGCAGTACTTAACGCGTGCCAATGACATCATGACGACTACTTACTGTTACATAGAGCAAACGCCGTGATCTGAATTTTAAAAACACGAGTAGATGGGTTACGTATTATACGTGCATGTCTTAGTTACAGAAAGCATAAACAATCAAAACGACATCTTAAATGAACACAATGGACTTTACTGCGCAAAGTGTTTTTTCTTCATGGAGAGTGAAATGTTAAAAAGTGCCTTTATTGGAATCTTGAGATTTTTTTAAATGGTTTTATAAATCTGAAAATTCGATTATAACATACGAATAGGCTATTAAACAGCTTTTATCTTTAAATTTATGATGTAAAAAGAAAACATCATAGAATGCCTAAGGGTACACGGTTGTGAAGCTTGCATTGTATGAACAATAAAGCAATATGTTACAGTACCTCATATTTTAAGATGAGCTCTTTTACTGCAATGCAATGTTGTTTGCGCTTATTCGCATGACGGCTTGGACGCGAAGCGAACGGTGACACAACGCTAAAAATAGAGCTCGAACTCAGGGCCAGGCGATGTGCGGGCGCCAAAGCGCCGCAGCCGGACCTGTCCCGGCCACCCCGTCCCTCACCCGATTTCCCACTATCCCCACACGCCATCTTGTTGGTCCACAGACCGAAGCGGACAACAATTTTGATCTAGTGGCAAGGACATCGCGAACAAACTGGGGATGCTTTTGTTGGCAAATTCTACTACTGATGATTATTAAAAGTGCATCTAAAAACACTGTCTCCAAGCAACTAAAGAATGTTTTGAGGACCATATAAATTGTACCAACATCAGCTTTTTTCATACTGGCCGGTAAAATTCCTTTCAAATTGCGTAATAAAAAAAGTAACCGGTTCAAGCTGGATCTTGGTACAATAAGATTACTGCAACTCTTGTAATTCAACTGATGATACACGTAGGTTTTAACGTTATTTATGTAGCGCATTGAGAAGTTAATATTAATATTTTATGAGAACGAAAGATTCTTTTGACAAATCATTATAATGTCTCGTGCACGAAGAATAATATAAAACGTAAATTAATACAAATAAGTTAACATTCAAACTATGTAAAGCTATTTTATATATTTGCTATATTTTTATATTTATTACATGTCCATAGATAAATGTGTGCGAAGTTATACAACGTAAACACGCTCTTTGAACGTTGAAAGGAAACCATCGAGAATATTCCAATGGGTTTTGAAACAAAGTGTTCGAACGACGTCTTACAGCCGCGTGAATGTAACAACCAAGTTCATTCAAAGTTTATCTCGACGGTTATCCTCACCGATATATTGAATTAATAATATCAGTTATTGCTGAAATAATGCATCAAACGAAATGTATTGCTTAAATGTTAAATGATTCGCAAATGACACGGCCTCAAGCAGCACAGGAAGATGATGTCACTGATTCGACTGGTTTTGCTTAATATTCGGCGGGTGTTTAACGAGAACCGAATACATTAAGCATACAAATTCGATATAATTTATGATTTTTAAAATGAAAACTAAGGATATGAAACGTTAAGAAAGATGTATTTTCAAGGTTTTCAGCCCTGTATACTTTTCTGTTCTCGTCTTTTTATGCTTATATTTTAACAATAATAACAATATTTTTGTTTATTTGGCGCAATATAAGCAACTTTATTACGGTATTATTATTTGCAATATAACTAATGTTTCCAAAAGAAAATCCCCTATGACCATTACATATAACACAATATAATAAACTATTACAGATCCAAATATCCCCACTATAAGGCAAGTTATGGGGGAGGCCTTCAGCAGTAGACTTTTGATGGGCTGTAACGATAATGATAAAAATATTAGTAACAAAGTTTTGACTTAATATGCCTTTTCGAGAATTCGCTAACTTGTACACATTACTTTAAAGATCTGCACATACTCGTCAGGTGCTATGCTGTGAATGAAGCTTTGTCAACGACGAGTAAAGAACCGATATCCTCGTATTTTCACTACTGCTCCGTATTATATGGTGAAGCCACTTTACTAGCAACGAGGCATTCCATCTTACTCCTAAGGACTAACAACTAATAAATAAGTATAGCAGATCCTACACATTTCACACATAAGGAATTTTGTTTATTATACATAAAATCACCAGAAATCAAAAAAACCGCTAGCTAAAAACATGCGGCTTGACCCTGATGACCTGATGTCATTTCTTACAGCAAAAGACATTATTACTCACTATTTTTAGGCCTCCTTTTATATTATAATAAAGAAGAAAACATTGTAAGAAAATACTTTAAATGATATTTTGTAATATATATGGTAATATAATCACAACTAGTTATAATTAACCATTAAAGCCAAAAGTAGGTAAATATAATTTAATTAATTTAAAGTAACAGCTTTATACATCACACATAGTCTGGGCACAGACTTCGTCACAGGGTTATGAAGCAATCAGTCCGCCGCGCCGTGGGGAGCACAATGCATGCTGGCGAACTTTACTAGTAATATTTTATTGCTTAGACATGCAGGTTTCCTCACGATGTTTTCCTTCACCGATGAGCACGTCGTAAATCAGCATTTAAAATTGCAATTAACAATTTCGAACTGCAGTAGCCAAATCGTTGTGAGGCAATCTATGGGGGAGGCCTATGTTACGACTGCTAGTGGACAATTATTGTTACGACTGCTGGTGAACATTGTAGATTGTAAGAAATGAATGAATAAACATCAAAGAAACTCCTACTCCTCTACTTCATCAACCCGTAAATAGTCCACTTCCTGAATATGGACCTAATATTCCCTATTATGGAGGATTTGCCATAATAGCTATTATGGAGGATTTGCCATAATAGCGACGCTTGTTACCGCACTGCCGCTGGCGCTGTTACGGTACTGCGAATTACCATTCCCAGTACATTGTATCGCTTTTTAACATTCTAGAGCCACACTGCAGCTATATTATTGTTGCAGCAGGAATGGGTCGACTGGGCTAGAGGGAAGCACCACTCTCTCACATAATACAAGTGAAAATAGCGGCTTAATACTGCCGTGTTTCGTATGGTGAGTATAGAGAAACGGAGACCTTTTTACTGGTAACAAGGCATTTTAGTCCTCAGGAGTGACGGTGCATCTACATTTTGATTTGTAATCGAGAATTGAGTCATCTATGGACCATAGGCAACCACTTACCATCAGGTGGACTGTGTACTCCATTGTAACCTTGTTCTATAACTTAAATTTAAATTTTAATAAAACCACCGAAACAAAAAGAGCTGATGATTTTCAAACGACTGAACAGATTTTCTTGAAATATAGCTAAGAAGACACCTTTCAAACGAAAAAAAACTGAATCAAAGTCGGTTCATCCGCTCAGGAGCTATGGTGCCACAGACAGACACACAGATACACAGATGCAGAGACACACAGATACACAGATACACACTACAAATACATAACACACCTCTATTGGGGTAATAAAAAAAAATTGTTGCCTACCGTCACCGGTCTGAGGATTATGTATCTTTATAAATACGATATAGTTGAACTGCTATCAATCATAAGCCACAAGATGTTCTGGAACATTCTCAAAGTCGCTTTTGTGAGTACGATACCCACGGAAAAAGATCGTGAAAAGGTTTTTTTTATGCTACCAACATACGACCTCGATAAAACTTATGATTAAGAAATGATAGAATAGGAAAATCAAAATACTTAGAATCTTAAAATTAGGACCAAAAAAACATAGGCTTTGGACCTTTAATAGCCTGTAATGAATGAATGAAATTCCCTATTCAGATCTTATTTATCCCCTACTCTCCTCATTTAATTTGACAATCGTGGTCTTAAGATGGGAAATAAAAATCAAGCCATTAAAAGATAAAAAAAACGAAACCAGTGACATCATACATATGCTTTCTTCAACTTCACCACTAGTTACTTAATCTATAGGTACATACAAATTAAATTAAAGTGTCTGTCTGTAATATTAAAATAACTGACTTATATTAAGTTCTGTAGGTTATTTTCATGCTACTAAAACATAAATAACTATTTTTTACATTTTTGTCTGTCTGTCTGTCTGCCTGTCTATCTTCGGAATGGCTGTACTGATTGTAATGAAATTTTATAATCAGATAGAGAGCAATGCCAGGAGGGATCTTGGCTATATTTTATTTGAAAAAATTTAAGACTTTAAAAAAATTGATAATATAAATATAGATTAACTTAAATCTAAATAACGCTACACTAATAGATCCTATCCAGGCGAAGCCGTAGCGAGTCGCTAATCTTTTATAAAATAGATATACAAGTTTTATCATCACCATCATCACCAAACTCTAACACAATCAAATCACTTAAACAAACTCATCCAATGTAGGATTCCCGTATGTATAGTTTATTTTTTTACCGCTAGTAAAACTGTACCGCTATAAACATTAAATCCCAAATACCATCAATCAAAAATATTGTGACAACCGTAAGCATTATTATAAAACTCCAATCATAGTTTCACTCATAGTCACTGCAATTGAGTTTCTAGATTTCTATGTTACATAGAAGCACATGCATTTGTTGGCTTTTCATTATGAGTAGAAAAACTTAACTGATATTGGTAATTTTAAAACTGTAAGTTAATAGGTACTCTATCTAGGTCTTATTACAATACACCCAATAAAAATTGGATATTTTATAAAAACACTTCCAGCGTTTTAAGTTTTTATTGATCTGTAGGTGATTGATATTGATTTTTTACGTATAATAACATTTTGATGTTTTCTCGAGTAATTTAGTTCGTTTACCTTTAGAAGATATTAACACTGATTGATTTCTTGTTTTCTAACAATGTTCTTAAAATCTTCAAACTTCAATCATGAATTACATTAGACACGATAAAGTCTGAATAAGGGAATATCATTGAATTCACATAATAAAATAAATGTGCATTATTTATGTTACTAGTGATTACCTCAAAATCTATTATTTTTTTATCTGAAAATATATACCAAATATGCCGCTACAAAATGTTGGAATAAACTAATATAATATGAATAGTTAGATTTTGTAGAGAATCCATCACTTCATACAAATAATGCCGATAAATCAAGAGAGGTGCGTGGTATCAATATCAGTAAGACTTTGATAAAGCAGATGTTGCATCTCTGTCTTACTGACCAATCAGCAAAAGGCCTTAGACACCAACTAGATGAATATTGAATCGCTGTCTTGTTGACCAATCAAGAAACGGACCAAAATTTAAAAAAAATATTTTTACCCCAATACTTCGGTAAAGCTTATGCCAAAAGGGATAACGAAATCCATTAAAAGTAATGAAAACACATTTAATACGTCTTAAGTCACATGCATAATTCATAATATTATATTATACAAAAACATGATTTTATTCTAATAAGATGATATTTACTGCTCTCGCCATAGCAACCTCTTTTTTAGAGTTATCTTTCTTTTTTTTTTGGCATTCACAAAGCGAGGTAAATGCCCTAATGGGCACGCTAGACAAGCGGGTTGTCGTGCAACCAGGCGTATGTACCGCTGACGGTCCTGTCCGTGACCGACCCATGTTAATTTATGCCTGACCAAGGTTTTTGAATGCACCGCCGTCAATCGATCAGAAAAAGTCTACTAATTAGCAGTAGACCTGGGTGGAAGGAAGAGATAAAACAATGATGTATTTTATATGTTTTTCAACTCTACACAAATCTTAAATCCTATTACATTTGTTTATTTAAATGATATCAACTAGTAGTATATTAAACCTGTATAATTTATAAGAAAATTAAGTATGCACAATTGATCTTAAGATTAATCAGCACAGAGTGGGCGAATGGGTGGTAATAATTCAAAAAAATCGGCCGTTGTCAACAAAATAAAATAAATGAAACACCTAATTTGAACATATCAATATTTCTTTTTAAAACCTTGTTTGTACATCTCGCATCATAAGAATACTTGTTTATCCTTTTTTAAAACAAAACCTTACATTAATTGCGAGATAAAAAAAAATTTAATTTAGACAAAAGGTGACTGATCTATGAGTGTTGGCAAACGAAAATACTCATATTTTATTTATACATACATACAGTCTCACAAACATACATACATGAAGAGCAGCTATGATCATCAGCTTCAAAAATAATATTGTTTCAGCAATTATGAAAAGAGTCTCCCTCGTCGAGTTTCTATTTGAGTGGTCTGGAGACAATTAAAGACTGATTTTTATCCAATCTGCAGGAGACGATCATCCAATCATAATGACAATCATCCAATTAGTAGATGGTCATGCCAAAAAAAAATCTTGACTTTCGTTAGTAAGCAGAATTATATTATGCATTTTAGTTTCTCAAAGGTGATGTTTATAAAGTTCTTTCAAACGATGTTTTTAAATAAATGTTTTAAAACTATTGCAATTATATTTTAAGAAACTTCTGTGTCTATACTATCTAGCTAATATGTTTAACACTTTATATGTTTAGGTATCTAGTCTTTATTATATTTTCCGCCGGTGTTAAACTGAAGAAATATAATATTGTCATTGGATCGCAGTAAATACTGAACACTTTTAGATATATCTTAGATTTTCTAAGTTTGTCGAGTGTATTCTTCTTCTTCTAAAATTATAAACAGCTAATTAGTTTATTTTCGCAATTTTCATAGCATAATGTCGTATGGAAATTCGCTATAGGGAAACGTGATTGACACAGAAACTATAATATTTGTGTCGCTGAAAAGGGCCATAGGAACAATTTCTAACTTATATCCTAAAGAATATATAATAACATGATAAGAGTTTTAATAAAAAAAATACGTATACGATAGATATTTATATTTATAGATATTTTAAATAGTTTATTATTTAAATACGAGGTAAGAAGGACTAAGAAGGACTAGTGTGTGTATGTGTGTGTATTTTCAAAGAGTATGTTCGTATTGGTGTGCGAGATCGGGAGCGGCCGCGAATTCCAAACTCACGTACTTTTTTTTATACTCAGAGCTGCTTTTTCTTCGAGTGTTAATAATTTTATGTTGTAGCCTTCTCCTGTAAGCAATACCTATACTATAAAGAAGTAAGCAGATCAAGCCTGTCTTTTGATTACAGTTCTCTTTACATAACGTTTAACTAAATGTTTAACATAACCTTCTTGATATACATAACTGGCTTGTCGTGGTAGTAAAAAGTGGATTTTGTCAGACGAAATAGTACTTTATCGTCTGACAAGATCCACTTTTGTAGGTCATAGATGAGATTACAAAGAGAATTAAAGTTGTGTTTTATATAGGTTATAATATTATTATTAATCTTTGAAAATGAAGCGAAGGCAGGTCAGCCGCCAACCGCGGTCACTTAACAAGATGTTCGAGTAAGTCAAAAAAAATTCGAGAAAGCGACAAATTACATATTTAGAACTTGAGCGAGAACTGGGAATTGAATCAACAGCAATGCAAACTATAATTCACGATAAACTCTCCCTCCATAAACGTTGTTCGAGATGGAAAAGATCGTCGGATGGATTGGTGCCAATTCAAGATAGAGACATTTGACGTTGATAAAAAATGCTTACGATATTCGAACTGGCGATGAAACATGGCTTTATAGCTATGATCTCGATCAAAACGATAGTCACCTGTATGGTGAAACGACGAAGTTACGCCGTGCGCGTAGTACATACAATCAAAAGGTCGCCTCATTTTTTTACAAGACGGTTTATATTGCTACTGTGGTGCTTGAGTCTAGCTAGAGGACCAAAGAACGGCTTACTTCGAGAGGTGTGTGACAGTTTATGCCCTAAAGTATGATCAGCTTAGTGTGACAAGTAAGCGATCAAAGTCTGGAACATTAACCCTCCTCAGTAACCTTAACCTCTGGCAGCACGATAATCGACAACGCAACGCCACGTACGTTTTCCAGAGCACTCGACTTTTTTTACGTTATTTTTGACGTTCCTATCCAAACTTACTTGCCATTTTCCCTGACCCTGTGATTTTCACTTGTTTCAAAAATCAAAAAACAAAGTTTGAAAGCAAAGACAAGACAGTCGCTCTTATAATTCCGAAATTTTTAAGATATTTAAAGAAGAGTGGTTTCTGCACATCTTCTCTTTATCTTTATCAACCTTTATCCAAGTGGTTTACATTTACATAAATATTATTATGTTTGTGCCTTTGAGCATCTAGTTTTTTTAGACATGACCAGAACCAGGTAATAAGAAGCAGATCCGAACTTCAAATTTAAGAGTCATATGATTTATTCAATTGATTGAGGCGGTATTAATTTATAGACTAGCCCTACCACTCTTATACGTAAAATATGTTTTCGCGTAAACTTGAGTCATTACAATTGTCCTTCGCAGTAAACGCCTTTCAAGTAGTGTTCTGAATGACCACTATGAGCAAAATAGACGAGACAGTCATGACAAAATAAACAGAGGGTAATTATTACCCTTAACTTGTCATGAAAATCGCTTACATTTTCGAAAATAAATCAAACAGAAGCGTTCATATACGAGTAAATGTACTCGACATTCTGCTACGTTATATGTCGGGAATGATACTTGATGTAACGTCAGAAAGCTCGAATGTAGCTTAAGTTTAAATTTAAAGCTTAAGTTCTTAAGTTTGAATCCTTTTAACATTTTTAACATAATATTTGGAACGATAGATTCAATTTTTTTACTGCGAAAAACAGAAGGAACTATCTAGAAATAAGTACAATAATTAAGATAAAAAACAAACTTTAAATCGCTAGGATTTACTGTTAACTCCAAACAAGCGCTTACTGGTGAATAATACTCTCATAATTCTGATATTAAATCACCGTCTATAAAGAAAAGATTATTAAGCGCAATACACTTTGAAATGTTATTGACGTGTCTTTAAATGTCAGTGTTTCTAGAAAACTTTTACTTTTTATTAACATGTTTTACCTCTCAATAAGAATTCATTTACAATTTATTTCATTGTTGATGTCGTCGTGTTACCTACTTATCTGTAATATTTTGTCACAATGGGAAATACGAACACCAAAAAAATATCAATACAAATAAAAAAAATGTTATCCTTAGCAGTTCAGAAGAATATTTTTTGTTCTTTTGATTGAACATACTGCAAAGAAAAAAGTAAGTATAAAAGGTATATAGAATATCGAATGCCGAAACAACACACCTAATTAAACATCAATAATGTGAAAAGGTCTGCAAAAGGATGACATCACCTAGAAGACCTCGACTGACGACGTGATTCAAAAGTGAACCATCTGCCAGCTAAATAGACAGAAAATAAATTATCACATAGAAATAAAGTTTTTATTTTGCACAAATACAAATAATTAATTCGACTATTGCTCAATTATTTCAATTCTATATTTTTTATTTCCCTCTTTTAATAAAAACTAGTATATTGACAAAAACTCGCAAATGAAGATCATCCATACGGTCTAAAAAACAACTGTGACGTATCCGATTGAAGATAAGAACGATGTTCTTCGAGTGTTTGTTACAGTTGCGCTTTACTGTACGTTATAATAACTACTGTAATATAATGGTCTGCTATTATACACGTAGTTCACATTCGAAAAATGTCAATCACGAATGAGTATTTTTATAGCTCAGTGTCAAACCAAGCTGCATATTTAATTGATGAGACTTTAGCGCTCTATGTTTATATATTACTAGCTGGTACCCGGCGCGTTGCTGCCGCAGAAAAAATAATTGTGGAAATATTCTTTTAAATTTGGAAGGGTTATATTTTTTAGTTAGGAATGATAATACATTAATTGAAATTACTTGTATTATCATTCCTAATCAGATACTTTCAAAAAAATATGTCGGTACGACGCGCGCGCCACCTACTGTTAATTGTACTATACCTTCGCGCAAGTGCAAACAATAAGTTCACAAAGTTTTACCGCATCTGATGAACGGTAAGGTAGTGCATAAAATATGAACAAACAAAAATTATTTTTTATATTAGATATAATATTTTTAATTTTACTTCTCATTTTAATCACATAGTTTTTGCTTAAATTGCTACAGATTTTGGTGTTTTTTTTTTCTTTTTATTCCAGATTTGTTTTCGCTGTTAACGCGGGTTAAGAGTCTGCTATGAACAACGATATCATTAATCGCGCATTGCAACAGCGTTATTAATTCATTCTTACTCGTGTCTTATTAAAATCAGAATCCCACTTTTTGCCTGCACTGATTCATAATTTTATAATTAAACATTAAAAAAAAAAGGAAAAACAAACTTTAAAAAACCGAATGAAATAATTCCTACATGTTTTAATAGCTTCTGAAGTTGAGGCTTTAATTTTTTTATAAACTGTGAAGAAATTGTTTTATGGTATTTAGTTTTTTGATGTCGTTTTTTACTTTTTTTTACTTTAATTATTTGACCTTTTTGATTTGACTATGCAATATCCATACCCACCTTAAGGTAACAACTAGAACGTAATCTAAATAAGATGATATTTTTAATGTAACTAAATAATTACATACCCTATTTTTCACCATTAAGGGTGGAATTTTTTCTTTAAATATAAATAGCCTCTCTAGAGGTATTATTGCCTATTAATTAACAAATATTTATTTAAATTGATTCACACTTGGCGCAGATATCATGTAACATACATACAGTCGAATTGAGAAGCCAGCTTATAAAATAAACTAAAGCTTAGGTACGGCTAATTATTATTTGTAGCTACAGAAAGTAAATAATGTTTAGGACTACGGCTACAAATACAAATACTACGGCATCCATTATAGACACGCTTTTTGTCTTCTTTTAAGCCGTTTTGTAACTTTCATATTTTTGATGAAGCTATGCGTATAAATAGTAACTTAGGGAGTAACTTTAGAACCTATCTATGAGATAACTTAATATAAGTATTGCATAACACTTAGCAAAAGCCCATGACCCAAGGCCAGGTTATAAAAATGTTTGTAACATAACACGGACATTAATTTATTCAAAATCATTTCTTTTGTAAAACAAGTTGTAGATAAGAGCCCAAAAATGTTGTACTTATAAATAGTTTATATACGATATATTTATATACGACACTCTAACGATTTAACAAACTATTTTAAATATAAATACAATCGACTTTACAAAAATTTCAAATTAAATTGGATAAATAAGTGTCCAAGTCAAAATATAATATTTATACAAGTTTCCTAAAGCAACTTTAGAACTTGTATTTTTAATAAATTTAAACCATGGCCAGTACAGAAACACACAGACATACAGAACGTATGACATTTTAGATAAAATCTGACTCGGTTGTGCTATCATATTCAACATAATAGTGCGAAGTGATAACGTGAGCTAAACATTATTCCATTTTTACGTTTCGTTTGCTTAAACGTTTAGAGCGCATCGTATATGCAGCTAGTGCTGTTCAAACAGTGTAGGTGTTGACTATGAAAGAACGGCCCCGTGCCATATCCGTTGGCCGATCTGTCGAAATAGTGCTTACGCAACATCATTCGACAAGCCAGTGACAAATAAAACGAGAACAAAACGATCCTCCGTGATATAAAATTAAAAACATCACAAACTGCATTAGTTAATTAAACTCCAATTATTATTTTTTTATCTAATTCTTAAAAATGTGTCAGTAAGCTCACTCCAGATTTCCTTTGTTGCCACTTGCAATACTCACATGGTGAGGAATTTTCCCAAAACAAAAACATCACAACACGATCATTGAATATCGGCGTATATGTAAAATAAAAGTAATATATGTATAACAACCAATCAATAATGTTTTATCTCAAAATTTAAAGTTGAATCCATTAGATGTAACAGAAACTAAACAGTGTATAAAAAAAAACCATCTACGTTGTCACAAAGATGCAAATAATAATTCCTTGTTCATTAGCAGAAGACTCGAGGTAAACATTCAAGGTTGTCGCCCAAGTCACAAGTCACACAAGTCAAAACATACAATAAGTCTATACTGCGAAAACAAAACTAAGGTCATACCCGCATTAATACATTACAATAGACCCATAAAACCTCGTTATCTTTATTCCTAGTACGAGTGTTAGTTAGTCAGTTGTTTATTTTTTATTATATTTATGAATTCTTGGCACTATAAAGCGGGGACTAGAACTGTGCGAAATTTTTCGTTTATTTTAATGTTATGTAAATATTATGATACTTTTGTAAATATTTTATCGAAGCGGTAATTTTCATTGCTGCTATATTATAGTTGTAGCACGAATGGGTCGGCTCGACCGGGGAAATACAACGCTATCACAGAATCTCTGCGAAAATAGCTTAATACTGCTGTGTTTCGTATGGTGAGTGTAGAGAACCGGAGACCCTTGTGACTGGAAATGAGGCATTTCATCTTAGTATTCATAGGTGACAATGCATCTGTATGAAGGTAAATGTAGATGTCTATGGGCCACAGCATCCACTTACCATCAGGTGAACTTTGTGCTAGTTTGTCACCCATATTCTATAAAAAAAAATGGTTTTTACTCGTGTAACACTCCAAGCTCCAACTAGAGAATGCAAAAATATTAAATTCATAAATATTACCACACAGTCACAGTATTAAAATCGTAGTTAACAGAAAAGTTTTAGTAAAAATGGGAGAATTATTTTATAAATTGATCATTGTATAAGTCGAATAATCATGGATCCAAATGTAACATTAGATTAGTATTTCAGTTTGAAACAATACTTGTGCATCTCAGGAAGTTATTAATATTGGGATCTTGATGTATACTGTTTTTTTTCCTTGCATGGACTGTATTCCTAATTGTCGCCTTATCAATACATATAAGTCACAAAGGCAACATTTATTTGTAATATTGTATTATTTGTAATTCTATTTAATAAAAAAAACCGATGCGCAGCTATTTTCTATTGTGCACTCATTGGTAGCCATTTCCACCTACAGCTGTGTACGGGCCTCGTGATTCTTAGAACACTTATTCTGTGAGTTTCAGTGATATCAGATATTGATTCTAAATATTAAACTTCCTTTCTACAATCCTTCTCAAAGACCTCTTATTGCTAAAAACTCCAAAAACTTGGTATCCGTAGATGCCTGAGTATCAAATACAACCATATTCTATATTCCGCATTATCGTCTGATATGTCAAACGTTTATAAAAACCTTTTGTGCTTCATGATTACAAAATATTAAGATAAAACAGAACGCGTTTATCCCAAATTCCAACTAGCTAATTTATTTGTATTTTTATTTAATTTTTTCAAGTAATATCTGTTAAGACAACCAGATGAAGAAAACTTGTTTCTATAAAATTTAGCAAGATGAGTGTTAAATTAAAATATTTAAATGAAACCAAAAAAAAACATTGCTATTGGTATGTATTAATATCGATTTATATGCCATGTTAAGGCATACGCCTTATTGCTACAATCCATATTCATGATCTAAGTATCTTTGGAAACAGGTAAAGTTAAGGAACAATAATGATCTAATTCATGAATAAATATTTATAAATTTTCTATTTCAAGCGTCATCGGTTTGTTGTCTTTGAGTTATTAAGAAGTAATCTATTATATTATTGAGCATCTCAGTAATAGCGTGGTGCGGGATATAAAATTGTCATGCAACACGCAATCAGCGACCGGACAACCTCGACATTGTTCCATTGGCTAAACAAGAATAATAATCAAGATGTGCATCCGCCAGGTTCACCAGAAGCAATATCAGCGGCTGCACCTACCATTGCAAGTACTTTCAAGTTATGGCATTACGTCAGCTAATATTTTTATTATTTTGTAAGCTTGTCGATGGATACAGGTGGTTCAGGACCGTGCTTTGTTTCATTCCTTGGGAGAGGCCTATGTTCAGCCGTGGACTTGTGAAGGACTGTAATGATGATGATTATGATGATGATAAGCTTTCATTCCACACGTTGTTTGCACATGTTGCCGTTTGTAAAGTTTAGTCTACAACCCTTTATATATTTATATCACAGTTCACACAACCTAAATTCCGGAAAAATGATATAATGATAACATGAGCCATGAACCTGTTAATAAATATTCCAATAATAGAAAACGAGATAATGTCAGTTATTTTTTTTAATTATTATCCAGTAAAATTGATTATGGAAGTATTTTTACATAACTGGTTTAGTTGAATGTTGAACAGAAAAATAACTTCTTCTTTTTATTTGATTTGATAGAATTTACAATCCTGTTTAAACGCTTTAAAATAGCTTGTTATTTTATACTCGTTATGATACTTTAGTATAGGAAGGTCAGCTTCAGCAAGACTTATATTAATATATATAAATAAATTTATTTACGGTGGTCGATAATAATAATGAACTGAGCTAAATCACGTATTCGCATTAAAACAAATGTACATAGAAATAATAAACATTACTTAGGCGCTTGTAAGTAATAATTAGTGATAAGTCCGGATTATGACATCATTTTGTCGCATCACCGCCTCCAGCTTTTGTTCCAAGATCCGCTACTTCAAGGTTGCCACTAAATGTTCTTAAAATACATTCAAATTTCCGCCGCGTGTAAATACCATTTAACATGGTATTGTACTTAAGGATCGTGAGATAAAAAGTTCAACCATTTTATAAATAATTTAAAATTAAAAATTTTGCACAACCTACTCAAAAACTATTGGTCAGACCTTGATCAAATTTTATGGGACCACATGAGAAGCACCAGCTTTCAAATAAAAAAGAATCATCGAAATCTATTCATAAAAAGTAAAGAAAAAACATACAGTCGAATTGAGTACCGTCTCCTTTTTGAAGTCGGTGGAAAAGTTGGGAAAATTACTATCAATACTAACTGTTAGAGACTAGAAAATATTTAAATTACTTTGTTTATGAACATTGTTAACTTTGCCATTATATTACTACAGCCTTCACAACACGCTCTGCGTATTGAATTTAGAAAATTTCTAAGATAACGTGTTTTACAATACTTGTTTGCATTCTATTATAATAAACAGTAAATTTCTCAAAAAATGTTTGCATGTAATGCTCTGCTGTTATGATTTACCTTTTAGTAACTAAATCAATACATCGTATTACCATTAACTAAATAGTTTTAGTTAGACCAACAATCTAATAAATATTAACATAAAAATCAACAATTACGTATTGCATTGGCTTGATGTCATCAAGATGATGATGTCAACAAGACATTACTTCGAACTGGCCAATGTTGTCTATCTTAAGATAAATATGAGTATATCTTTTTCAAGGTATGCATACAGCAATGTTGCTTGATATATTTACTAAGTATTATAATTTTTTTAAGAGAGGGGAAAAATGAGTATGTGGCTCACTTGATGGTAAGTAATCGCTCATTAACATCTGCTACAGGAAATATTGCAGTTGGGGTACCAACTATTGAGAAAAGAGTAGACACTTTTCTTGGAGATTCCTAGGTCGGTTGGGTAAAAAAAGTATTAATGCGAAGCAGAAAACTCGCAAAGACGTGACCTCGCCAACGATAAACATGGCGGCTGGCATAAATCCGAACAAGTTCTCGAAACACTCCCCGTAGTTTATGCTGTAAAAATGCAGATATGCAACATCTACAAAAGAAAAGAAACCCGATCGTCGACAATTCCAGTCAGCTTTTACTGCAGTCAAATTAAAAGAAGCCCAGCCCAGTAATGAGAATAATATTTCATGTTAAGGCCACTCTTGCGAGATGTAATTTGACAGTTGTGAGCCGCCGTTAAATTCTTCCCTACTCTACCAAGCACACCAAGCTTTTTAGAGGCCGATTTACCATCCAAGTGACAGCATAATCGAACGTCACTCAATATGTCGATATTGCGGAATCCGATGCTGGCAAAAGCTTCAAGGAGAGTATGTTCAAAATGAGGTGATACGACATATCATTTATTTTTAGCTTTAATCTTGTGTCTTCTGACTATACTAGGCTCAACTGGATTAAATCCTACCACACCCTATTAAAACCTCTCTATCGGGCCCGCGGCAAAGAAGTATTCAGGAGATAATAGTCTAATGGTAGATTTGAACCCACCAAATTTCGTTTTTACAGGCGGTACCCTTAACTATTGGACCACTGTTGCTTTTACAACTATGCTCCTGTAACAGTCCCTTATGCGGTATGTGGACGAACGTTGTTATGGATATGCGCTTAAGTACTGAACTATTATCGGTTGTTTGATAGCGAATTTGACCAGTGCAGTATTTGTTGTACCAGATTTAAAGGATGCCTGAGTGCCCGCTCTGTCCGAGCATACAGCCGGGCCGTGCGGCGTGCAAGGCAAACAACGTTGCGTTATTGTATTACTCCCCGCCGCGTCACACGCTCCGCCGTTCACTGTCTACAGATCCGCAATGGGGTCACAAGCAGCTTCTTTTGACTTAAATTGCGTTTGGGACATGGTGTGGCTTAGTCCACTGTCATGTATTATTACGAACGTTTATGATTATTACCAAGTGACAATCCGATTTAATACTCCCACATTAAGTTGTTGATTCAACAAATTTAGGTAAATTTCAACGCTAGTTTGCTGTTGGCCTCAAGTAAACCATCTTCCGGGCTTTTTTATTTCGGCTTAATTTGATACAAACTATCTATACCGTATACTTAGGTTGAAAGCTGCTCCTATAAAGTGGTTTGAAATGAATCCGATTTTATTATATCTATATAACAATTATACTTATTTTTTCATTATTACACACTTTAATTATACTTCTTAGTTCATTACTACCACACTATTCTGAATCACCAATAACACATTCCTTAACTTTGTTACAATTTTTATTTCCAAAATGTTATTGCTTATTATAAAAACAATATATGTATTATCTATAAAATAGGAGCGAAACATCTCATCCACAAAAATATCGTTGTAAAGTGTGTTCCCTGTAAATATGCTCGTAAAACTATGCATTGAACATCCCTGAAACTTATATAGCAAATACATTAAGCAATATTCACCACAAACTGAAGTCCACTCATTCTGAATCCTATCAACATTCCAGTCCCATCTTTTACAATTCCTTTTTAAAAACTCTAGATGATATCGTGCAGGTGATCGTCCATATGAATCAAAATATTGACCGATGCCATTCGTATAAAGCTATCCAATGTGAGCCTGGTTTATCATCTGTATCCAAATTGCATATTATATACGTTGGTACGTGGGTATACATGGGCAGTCTATTAGCAGCATAAACATTATTTTCTAGACTGGGATGAATCATTTTCAGATGTTGTTGTACATATAGTGTATCCATGATATTTCTGCTATTGGTAGAGTATTACAGTACCAATCTATTCGATGGTTAACATAGGACTGATCAATTATAGTGTATTGCAAATATTTAATCACATTCTTTTGTGATGATTTCATCATTTTATCATCGGTGTACCGCAACTCCGCACACGAAAGAATGCGAGATAAGCTTGTTGACTCATAAAGCTACTACCAGTTTCACTGCGGAATGCTTAAGATTAGATATAACTTACTGGTGCTATATAAGACCGAGCAGCTGCAGTCATGGAGTCAGTGTATGGTCGTTTGGCCGCAGTGAATCTACATATACTACGTTTGTGTTACTTCAACGCATCATGGTCATGGACGTAAGTGTTTATTCTATTGACAAACTTACTTACCTTTCTGTTGTTTTCTTACGCGCGCGCGCGCGTAAGAAAACAACAGAAAGAAAAGTAAGTTTGTCAATAGAATAAACACTTACGTCCATGACCATTGATGCGTTGAAGTAACACAATCGTAGTATAGGTAGATTCACTGCGGCCAAATTTATTATATTATTATAATAATATTATCCATGATATTACTGCTATTAGTAGGTACTGTAATAATCTACTAATAGCAGTAATATCATGGATACACTATATGTACAACAACATCTGAAAATGATTCATCCCAGTCTAGAAAATAATGTTTATGCTGCTAATAGACTGCCCATGTATACCCACGAATGGCATCGGTCAATATTTTGATTCACATGGACGATCACCTGCACGATATCATCTAGAGTTTTTAAAAAGGAATTGTAAAAGATGGGACTGGAATGTTGATAGGATTCAGAATGAGTGGACTTCAGTTTGTGGTGAATATTGCTTAATGTATTTGCTATATAAGTTTCAGGGATGTTCAATGCATAGTTTTACGAGCATATTTACAGGGAACACACTGTACAACGATATTTTTGTGGATGAGATGTTTCACTCCTATTTTATAGATAATATATTATTTTTATAATAAGCAATAACATGTTGAAAATAAAAATTGTAACAAAGTTAAGGAATGTGCTTTATTGGTGATTCAGAATAGTGTGGTAGTAATGAACAAAGAAGTATAATACAATAGCACTGCTTAGCAGCGCGTACGAGTAATAGATAAGAGCGGGCAATGACGATGTTCAAGGAACAATAGATAATAGGAAAGGGTGAACAATAGAACGCTAATGAGGGTGGAGGCCCACCGGATATCAATTAGATATTAGTTAATTGATCTGCACATCTCCGGAACCGCGCATACTACGCAAAAAAGGACCGCAGATTCGTGATCAGAGCATGCCAAAACTTTTTTTTTTTAGGACCCGTTGAAGCTTCGTCAGCCGATAATGCAGTTCTGATTCAGTGAGCCAGAACTGGTACAAACTAACTACTGTTATTCCTAATTTCATTCCATTCTTATATGGGGCAAAATTATGTGTCTTAAAAAAAAAGGATAACGGTATCCGTCTTATTGCCGTTGGTTCCACATTTCGACGCTTAACTTCAAAATTAAGCTCAAAATTAGCTTGCAGGCACATAATCTCTAACTTTAAGGCAAAATTTCAGCCTACTGAACTATGCTTTGGCACTAGAGGTGGCTGTGAGGCGGCGGTACATTCAGTGCATACATTTTTAACAATAGATATTCTTATGAAGGTTGACCTAAGGAATCCTTTTAACTCTATCGATAGGGTGACCCTGCTTAAAGAAGTGGCTAACAATACCCCAGAAATTTATCATTACGTTTGGCAATGTTATAGTCAAAATACTAACTTATTTGACGAAAACCATATTATCGATTCTGCTGTCGGTGTTCAGCAGGGAGACCCACTAGATCCAGCTCTTTTCAGTTTGGGAATTCAAACCATTATTTCAAATTTGAAATCCAAGCTGAATGTTTGGTACTTGGACAACGGTACACTGGGTGGTAGAACAGATGACTCCCTCAGTGATCTTACTTATATTTTTCAAAATTTTAAAAATATTTGTCTTGAACCAAGTAGCAATAAATGTGAAATTTTTTTTTTCAAAAATTTATCTAGTTCTAACAAAGATACTTTAATTAAAAATTTCAATCATATTTCTCCAGGAATAAAAACTGTCAGTGCGGAATCGCTATACCTGCTAGATGTCTCGTTGTTTTTCGATAGTATAAAACCTGTTTTAAAAACAAAATTGTATCAAAATTTTAACCACGTTGATAAATTGTCTATCATAAACCCCCACATTGCTTTTACTATTTTAAAATATTGTCTTACATACTTACCCCGTTCAAGTCCAGTCTGGAAATGTTCGGATATTTTAAAAAATATTGATAATAATCTTAAAATAGCTATAGAAAAAATTCTAAATTTATCTGTACATACAACAGCCTGGACTCAAGCAACTTTACCTATAAATATTGGTGGTATTGGTGTGAGAAATCATTCTAGCATTGCATTGCCTGCTTTCCTTGCTTCCGTGCATAGTGTCAGTGACTTTTGTAACATAATTTTAAATAATAAAGTAGACCTGTGCTTTGCCGCGGAAACAGGGCAGACATGGCAAATGCTCTGTCCCGGCGAAAATATTCCACTGGAAGTTAACCAACAAAAACAGTGGGATATTCCGTTGGTACGGAGTGTGCAGAAATATTTGTTTCATAATTTTCATAGTGACCAATATCGGACCTGCCTTCTAGCTGTTTCGATTAAGGAATCTAGTCACTGGTTACACGCTTTACCATCAAATAATCTTGGCACATTACTTGATGGGAAAGCTTGCGCATCGCCGTAGGAATCCGCCTAAGAGCGGCGATTTGTCAACCTCATCAGTGCCCCTGTGGTAGCAGCGTCGACGAGTTTGGGCTCCACGTACTTTCATGTAAGAAAAGTGCCGGTAGGTTCTCACGGCACGGTTCTTTGAACGATGTCATCCGAAGAGCTCTTGTCTCTATAAATGTTCACTCGGTTTTAGAGCCTTGTAGAATATTTAGAAACAATGGTAAGAGACCCGACGGTATGACATTGGTCCCTTGGGAGAGAGGTAAAGCTCTAGTGTGGGATGCTACTTGCGTAGACACTTTGGCAGCCTCTCATCTCCATTTAGAACCGTGGCAGCATCAGAGGCAGCTGAACTAAGTAAGTGACGCAAGTATGAGTCTCTGAGGGATGACTACATATTTGCTGTAGAGACTATCGGTCCGTGGTGTCCGTGCGGTGAAGTCCCTAAAGGAACTCCATCCGCGACTTGTCGTTGCTGCTGGTGATAAGAGGGCTGGTTGAAATGCAGCCAGCGTTCTTGGCACGATGCCACGGGGAGTAGGACTGTATGATAATTTAAGTTATTAGTTCTAGGTTTTTCTTTATTATAGTTTTTTAATATTGTATATTTTTCAATGTTATGTAATATTATACTTTATTATAAAAATAAAATAACTATATCACTTTAATAAACAATTAAAATGATGCCAAATGATGCCGGAAAAGCGTGAAGATTGAAACTTGAAGATTGAAGAAGAGAACAGTTCCCACTCTACAATGCGAGAGTCCCATGCCTACCAATAGATTTAACCGAAGTACTCACAGTGCTCAAGAGGGAGATTAACTACTTGAATTTTCTTATTATAAAGATAATGTTATAGAGAAAATTAAAAGAGTAGGTAAATTGTGTTTTTATTAAATGCACACTGCACATATTCAATTAAATTTCAATTTAATTAATAGCTATAAATTAAAATAAGGTTTAAAGATTACTATTAAAATTCAAATAAAGTTAATTTTGCCGTAAATGAAACAAATACTTTAGATATTTTTATATTTGAAATAACATACGTCTTTTTAGAGTGCAATACTGTTTGGGACACAACTACAATTTTTACCTACTCGTAAGTAGTTCAGCGACAGTTTGTTCGATTACGTATGTACACGCATGAGTGGGTGAAGGACCTCGACCGCTATTTCGTGAGTCTGTCACTTACCTACATATTGAGTTGCTATAGACGAATTTATGATAATTATTATATTGCACTTTGTTAACAGTTTAAGTTACGCTAAGATTTAAAATGTCTATCAAAAACAGCATTTTACTCAGAATATTAACTATTATTACTGTTTTTTAAAGATGCTTATTATTTAAAAAAAAGTTTATTCAGTACTTAATTTAGTTTAGTAAGTAATATACCATTTAAGTATACTTTACAAACATCTTGTAATTTTACCTTAATCTGTCTCATATGACCGTACACATTTTGCTTCTGAAAAGTGCGTTGCTAACGATACAGTGAAATTTCTATAATTGCCATGCCTAGCTGGCGGATTGTTGATGGGTGATTTGTGATCGTTTTTAAATACTCTTTAATTTTATATAATATAAAAAACAACCTGTACTACTGCTGTTAAGAATCACTAGAGTAATCCTTGTAACCTGAACAAGCGGACGGATGTTTTTACAAACATTTCATACATTTCAATTGCAACCATTATTCATTTACAGATTATTGCTGACGTCTTTAGTCTTATACATTATGTCACTACTAAAAGACAAAGTGTGGTTACATCTAGGTTTAGAGGGCCAGTAGGTTAAGATGCGGACTGTACAAAAAGCTTAAGATTTTGTATTATTTATAAATTATTTGGACAAATTGAATACACCTATATTTAACCAACCGCATTTGTCTGCACCTAATTATATCCGGCAAAATCTAGGTGTGTCCGCACTTCGGCTTTTAGCCGTTACATGTTATATAGGTAAGTATTACAGTATTGGTAAAGTTTATTGTGTGACCACGTAGTGTATAAAAATAGCATAATTTATAGTAAAAAATCCACTGGCCTCCAAGAAATTGTACAAACTTAAATATCCGAACCGGTAATGATGAGTATCTAACTTAAATCTAAGGCCAGATCCTGCAATCAATTGTTTAGCGCCTTATAAATAAATAAAATGGTTATGTAGGGTGAATACTAAAAATAAATTCGTAGTTTTGTTTCAATTAAGTGACTAATAAAAGGTTATAGGTACGATCGCGAACCTAAAAGTCGTAAGTAAAAATCCGTCATTGATCTCCTATCGTGAACCAATTTAAAAATATTTTAAGCTTACTTAGAGTGTTTAACGGTTTAATATTAATATCATATATTTTATACATATTTTTAAATTGCTGTCTAAAAAATAAAGCCTCTCTAAAGCCAGGAACGATCAATTATCTCGTAAAAATCTTTGTTTTTATAACGCAATGTTTAATGTCAAAAGCAAAAAAAATACATAATCTAATCATAATACCATAACCGTTACCGTATATTGCCATTACAATTTCTAGTATTCACCATCAAAGTAGAAAATATTGACATTTAATGCGTATAAAAAGAAACTAAATCAAAATTATATTTAAATAAAAAATATAAAAACATAAGCTTTCGTTAGCAATGCATATCTTACCATGCTTTACATGCCATAAATATATTATACATATTTGAGACTTAGATACTCAAAATACTTTTATAATTTACACGAATTTAGATGCATTCGCATTTTACGTAAGCAAAGCCAGGACCAGTTTCTATCAAGCATGGATCACAAGGGTTCAACGTTCGCTTGTTTGAGCAGATGCCATGGCGCCGCCGATATCCAAGCCAAGTATTTTAGCTGAGTAAAACGCTTGACCATGTCACAAACTATGTTTATTTTCACAATTTTTAAAAGCGTTTACGCATGTTTACTTGTATACTAATAATACTAATATATATTTTTCATAAATAAAAATTAAAATGGTTTATTGGTTTTAAGCATACATGCATTATGTATTTTACATAATATGTATACACAAATATAAATAATACCTAAAAATATCATTAAAACAATTTAATAATAACAGAGGAAATTAAGCAGAGTGAGATATCATTTATTATATTTTATACAGTAAAGACTACCAAACGAGTACACGGTCCACCTGATGGTAAGTGGATATTGTGGCCCATAGATTCATAGAATATAGATGTAGTTATCTGTGGGCTACAACACGTTAACATTCCTGAGGACGAAGATCGAATGCCTTGTACCAATAAAGGGATCGCCAATACAAAACCCGGTAGCATTGTATATTATTACTATTTTACACTAATATTCCGTAGGAGCATATTCCTTTACCAGTGGAGCCAATTCGTGGTTATGTCATAATACAACTTCAACGTGACTCTACAACATTATTTTAATACATTTTCCTCTTCATCCATCTGTTAGTAAGACACTCCTTGCCTATTTCTATTCGACCTCATAACAAAGTCATGTATAATTTTTACATTTATCAGAATTAAAATATAAACAATTTATTTTATTTGCCTTAGCTGTTATCATTATTAAGTCGGAACACCTAAGAAAATCCAACTTTATTTATGTCGAAAGAAGATGCGGTAATTAGATATTCACGCAAAAAATATGTTTCTGTTGCCAAAAACCTCATGACTTCTAATAAAACCTTTATAATTAAGTAAGTTCAAGCTTTTGTTAAAATTTATATTGAGCGTTAATATACCCCTTAATATTATTCTATAAACATATAGAAGTACGGTTTCATTACATATTTTAGTTTCAAAATCCTGACACATAGTTTTTGAAGAATGTGTCGACATAACAAACTAACTTATTAATAAAAACATTAATTAGAGGTCGTTAATAGCCACGCAGGAGTTGTAACGCTCTAAATAACAGAGAGTTTTGTCGCCTGTCGTACGACCAAGCTCTGACATGTGCCACTCGAGTTGTATGACGATCACATACGACTAGGTAGTGTTCAGGCAACTCCGTAGACGGACTATGGTTCGTTTGTATGACAGTTTCAATGAACAGCAGACCTTATTAGAAGAAAATAAATCACTGATTTATATATCTTTTATTGAATCTGTACAACTCTACCTCACAAAACTAACAAAAGGAAATCATAGAAATAAACTAACTTGCTGCGTTGAATACCTATGAGATTATTTAATACATACCCAAGGCTACTGCTCATCTATTGCCTTTGTTTTTTTCAGCTCAGTTCCGTACGCTTTAATAATAATTACGGAATTGCAAGTACACCTTTTTATGCTTAAATTATATTTTACATAAAATATTACGAAATTCTACACTTTTATTATACTATAAAATAAAATATATGATTAAAAAAATAGTTTTAAATGATTTGTTAATTTATATTTTATTTTAGCATGTAAATTTTTAACATATATCATCATGAAATACACAAAATAATAAGTGACATTTCCTATTTTTTTCATAAAAAGAAAGTTTCTTGAGAAATTCTTCTCGTTGATGTCTTTTGTATGCAGAGTTAGGTTGTTAGCTACTCTAAATTCACCTCAAAAAATGTGCGTCAACATTACATCATCTTCAATCAAATAATGATTCATACGCTTTGTTACTACAAAAAAAATCTTAAGTAAACGGAAAAAATCAAAGATCTTGGATTCTTTATCATTTTATATTTAATTGTTATTTTTTTTTTGTTATTATAGAATAAGGGTGACAAACGAGCACACAGTCCACCTGAAGATAAGTGGTTGCTGTGGCCCATAGACATCTACATCTATCCTCGATTACGAATCAAAATGCAGATGCGTTGTCACCCGTGAGGACTAAGATAGAATGCCTCGTTTCCAGCAAAAAGTGTCTCGGTTAGCAAAAAGTGTAACGGTTCTCTACACTCACCATACGAAACACAGCAGCGTTAAGCTGCTATTTTACGCTGGTATACTGTGAGGGCGTGGTCCTTCCCCGGTCGAGCTGACCCATTCGTGCTACAACTATACCAGTAATATAGCTGCAGCATGGCTCTACCACGTAAATATACAACAAGCTTCAGTGTGATCATTTTGTATGAATACTTACAAAGATAATTTTAATTTAATTTTTTCATTGTGAACAAATATTTAAAATATATTTCAAGTATTGTAATAATGTTTGCGTTAAATATTGATGATGCAAATGTCAAATGAATACTATTTATTCTAATAAACGGTGAACACACATTAGCAATTGCACTGTGAATTATGTAATATCATAAGTACACATTCAGTGAGAGGTCAGAGTGCTCAGTGACCGTGGCGGGTTGAGGGTACCGACACTTGGTCGGGGGAAGAGGGCCGGACCCTCGTAAATGACGCTACGCGACACCAACATCGTACTTAATGTATGCATGAGCGAGACAGGAACCTATAAAAATATAAACTTCTTAAAACAAAAAAGAAACCAGAAATGTAATTAGCTTCTGTACACTTCCACAAAAACATAGATATATGAGCTACTACCGCAATTATGATAGCTATTAAGAAATGACTTTGGAATTGAATAATTATCAAAATATTTCTTAACATATTTATAAAAATTAATAATTGCGTTTTATTATTGCATATGCCATCAGCAAGTACGTTCCATTGTTGTATTAAAATATTCCTAATTGCGTAAACGAAATAAAGGTTTAATACATTAAATTGTACTCTTCGATAATGTTATGTTATAATTATCAGGCACATATTACTTTATTAAATAGCTGCAGATTGCTCCCAAGGGGTCTATTATGACTGATTATATGTAAGCATGTCTACTGGTCGCAATGAGCCCGGATACGGCTGCTTCCGTCTCAGGCTCACGAGTCAACTAACTTAACGGTCCTTACCTCGACGAACCGTATACGTAATATTTTATTTTATAGAAAAAAATCAAGTTGATTTCTTATATTTACGCGAACACTACACATTGAATAAAACTGTTTTTTACGGATTTTATCGCGTTTAATTTACTATTTTAATTCCCGACGTTTCGGGTGCTTTACAGCAACCCATGGTCACGGGGGGGACTGAGATATTTGACGTCCCGATGTCACAGTTAGCCCGGCTACCTTCACTTTTTTAATATTAATTTTTGGTTCGATCTACGCAGAATGAGCTTACAGTATCTTGAAGTCTTGCAGTGGTATGCTTGGGTTTGGATTTAATTTTGTTAATTATAGGATCCCAAGCAGATGGCAGCACCCATCCATCTTCTCTATTGAAATTAGGATGTTTTTTAATTTCAATAGCCTCGCGTATCATCCTTGGTAGGAATCGGTGTTCTTTTGCGAGGATTTGTGGTCTATCAAATCTGATGTAATGGCGAGGACGATCTTGAACATGTTCACAGACTGCAGACTTCCCAGAGCGTCGGTGCCTCACGTCAGCTATATGTTCTTTCACGCGGGTTTTAATGGATCTTTTTGTTTGTCCTATGTAAGAGAGACCACATTCGCAATCAAGCTTGTACACTCCTGCATCTTGTAGAGGGATATTACACTTGACGGATGGTAAAAATTGACTAACCTTCTTCGGCGGCTAATTGATTTAATGTCCATTCATATTTTAAAATGCATAAAAATACCAGTACATACCATTTTTTTTGATAAAACAAGGTCAAAATTATCTTTATATTGCGTTTATTAAAACCAAAAAATCCACTTTAGTTGCTAATATCGTAATAAAGTTTAAACACACTTCTTACATAATTTTTTGTGCACAAAACTCGTTTTACATGGTTCTGTTCAAGCGTTGAATGCCTTTTAAAAACAACATTGTACACTGAAAGAACATCAATGATAATGATAATATTATTATGAGTTATCTAATGTACCTTTTATTAAAATTTTATTGTTATTATTAAAAGCGTTTACATTAACTTTCCTTAAGCACATCTTTTTAAATTATCATTGTAAATCGAAGGCACTGTGTTCTTACAAATCAAATAATTTTCATGAAAGAAGCAAAGAATATATAAAATTCTGCATAGCAATATAAGTGAAAAGAGTAAAAAAATATAAGGCATTCAGCCTTCGAGACCGGCAATTCGCAAGTCGGAGGGTATTATATTTGACCGTAAATAGAAAAAGAAATCATTAATTTAAATGGATACAAGCTCTACGAAGTAGCTATTTTAAAGACAAGGGATGGAGAGCTTTATAAATTAGCCTTTATAGTGTAATTATTATAGCAATTTTATGTGTTAAGTTCTTTAATTAAAATTTATTACTTTTATGTTTATATAGTGATTATTGAAAAAATTAAGTTTTAAATTTTATTAAACATCTATGTATCTAGATAAATGTGATAGTTATATAATAACAACTTAAAAAATGTGCCCTTTTTCTATAAAGGTCATGTTTATCTAGTACGTCCTACTGATGGCTGACGGAGTTCTGCCGACTTCAGCATATCCATCCAAAATGACGAACCTAAACCCTAAGCCTGATGTTGGGGAGCAGTATCAACAGTAAAAAGAGTTTCGGTCTTAGTCCAGCGTATAAACAAGCTAACAGTGAGCTATTTATGTCATATATCATGTCCAAGGCCCGCAATGGAATGCAACTTCAGGTGGCGATTACAACAAATCCTCCTATTACTGATAAAAAGGAAGATAACAACAACAGAAATATAAGAGTACAAGAACAGGCACTTGATACATTCAGACATTTTAAAGAACTAAAGGTGACAGACGAGCACATATTACACATGACCGTAAGATAATGCTGTGGCTTATAGGCACCTGCGATAAAATCTATCCTTGATAAAGAATTAAAATGCAAGATATTTCATTTAATTACTTTTTTATTTATAACTTTGTATAGGCGAGATTCTTAGAGTAATCGGTTTTAGTCAGGAAATAATAAAAAGACACTATGTTTTAAACAAACGCTATATACTGAAAGAGATATATATATATAAAGAACTTTTTATATTCGTTTTCCATCCTTTATATTCTAAGTATATTTTTCTAGTTACAGAAGCTTAAAATATTTGAAATTTTCTTAGCTTAATCGTTTTAACTTATTTATAGGTAAAAATATAATAAATTTTAGTACTTAATAATATTTCAATTAAGGTATACCATGGATTTCAAATTTAATATTCAATGTCACCTGCAGAGCTATCAATTTCTTTCACTTTTTATGACTTATTCCATAATGTATCATTGAGATACAGTCTTGCAAAAATACCTCCACCATCTCTTTTTATTAGTGATCCAATTGAAATCAAATAAAAACTTAAAATTAAGATGGCTGTCCATAAAACAACAACCTTCATTTCTCATTGAATAAACCATTATCCAACAGCCTTTAAAATTCAAGGCCGCTTTCTCAGAAACAACCAGCCCTCAATATAAATTGAAAAAAGCGTCGACGTCTTTATAAAAATAAAGCAACAGTTTTGAAGTCTTCGCTTTTACTTTTTGAGTTAACCTGTTTTTTAACCATCGCCGCAATTTCTTGACTTAAATTAACTTCTTATCATGAAGAGGTACAAAATAGTTATTAAGGCACAAAAATACTGTAAAATATTGTATAAAACATTACAATTTTAATAAACAACACGTCGTGCTACAGCTCTACTGTATACAATAACTTTGATGATGTTTGATTCCTTCTAACCTAAACACATTTATTCTTCTTAAGGCATCATTCATATATTACAAAAAAATACAATCTTTATGGAGGCCTATGCAGTGAACTTGTGAAGGGCTGTAATGATGATGACGATGATGATACAATCTTTATTATAACGACAAATCTAAAACTAGAAACAAAAATTATCATAAAGTCCTACTTTTGGCGGTATACTGCCGCGTACAAACGCTGGCTGCTTTTCCTAGATGAATGGCTATACTTAGCCTTTGAGCGAGAAAAGACCAACCCTCTTTGCCTTGCTTAGTCATTTCTTAGAAACTCATATTTGCGCCATTTACTCAATTCAGTCGTCATCAAAAGTTATAAGTAAATAACTTGAGTTCAGGCTGTTAAATTTATGGAAAAATTTAGAATTTTTCAACAACTATTTTAAGATTACTGTCTTTTTCTTTTAAAATATCCGAGTGGACTGCGTGGACCACACTGGACTCGAGTGGAGTAAGTATATAAAACTAGGTACAAGAAGACAATATTTTAAAATTGTAAGAGCAGTGTGTGTAATTTAAGATAATATATAATGTATCAAGTTGGCTTGAAAACTGATCAAATTATGTTTTTAAAACAGGCTTAAATCTATTTAAAAACACCTAGCACCTAGCAGGTTTGACCGCATTCCGCACTGAACGTTTTTATTCTTGCAGAAATATGATTGAAATTTTTAATTAAACTATCTCTGTTAACAATTTGAATCAGGTTGGAGTTTAAATTTGAAATAAAATATTGTATTCCTAAACTTATAAAAGAGCTTTACGTTGTGGGTTATCCTACTGAACACCGACAGCAGAATTGATACTATGGTTTTCGTAAAACAAGTTAGTATTTTGACTGTAACTTCGTTAAATGTAATAATAAATTTCAGGGATATTCTTAGCCATTTAGTCGTTAGACTATCGATAGAGTTAAAAGCATTCCTTAGGTCAGTCAACCTATACAAGTACATCTGTATCAGTGTTTGTTAAAAATGTACGCATTACATGTAACGCCGCATCACCAACACCTTTAGTGCCAAATCCTAGCCAAATAGGCTAAAATTTCTCCTTAAGCTTAGAAATTAAGTGCCTACAAACAATTTTGAAGGATATTTATTAAAAGAACGGATACCGTTGTAATATTTTTGAAAGCACATATTCTTGCCCCACATAAGTAACATATGAAATTGGGATTAATGTTACTAGACAGCACAAAATAACATAATTTTGTAATGTCATTAAGAAGCAGGTACTCTGCTAGCGTTGCCGGCAGACGCCTTACAAGAATTTTAAGATATTGAGACGTAAATCCATCAATACTGCCAGCAAAACCATTCGAAAATGACATAATTGCTTCTAAAGTATATTTTTCAGAAATTTGTAAACGTCACATAAAAGTATTGAGAGGCAATAGTAAATATTAGGAAGAATTGACCCGAAGAATACTTCTGACGAAAGCCTTCAAACGTCTCGACATTACGAGAAGCCAGGATGAAATACGGGATCTATATTTTAAGTCGCCATCCATTACTTTTAAGTTACCTACTTTTTTTAAACCAAATTTAGGACGAGGTCGAGATAAAGGGATAGGCAATTAGGTCATCAAAATTTTTAAAAGATGTCTCTTTTTGTTGAGACGTAATTGATTTATTTAGTGTTTTGTCAAAATGAAAATGAGTTAATGCGAAAGTAAATAATTTTTACCAACTCTTTTCAATATTAGTATCTATACAATTTTAAATATTATTTAATCTTGTTCTTCCTAGAGACGCGCTGCGTCCTCGCATCTCTAGGAATTCTTTTCATCACTGGTGCATTACAATAATAATTGTAAATTTGTTAAAAAAAGATTGACAAATTATTTTCATTTAAGATATTGCTTATACTATGGAATGACGAATTTCCACGGTAAGCCTTGAAGCAGAAATACTTTTGCTATGGCATCGATTAGCATGTATATTTAACTTTATAATAATATTTATTTATTTATAATATTTATTTAACAGGCTACCGTTGTTATAATTTTGACACTGTAAGGTAATGACGATATTCCTTAAAAATATTCACAGTTCAATACAGCACTCTAAAGACTTAATCTTTACTTGATATTATTCGTCTTCATTATTGACATGGTATGTGCTGTACCCCGCTCCGCAGTGTATATGGAATCTATACTTTCACACAACGCTTATGACGTCAGAGACCGTGTTGCCGTCGGGTATGTTTAGAATCCAGAAATCGAAAATTAATTCATTAAAGCGTACCTTTACCTAACACTTGTTACATCACAGTGCCCAGAAATACCTGATCACCCAGAAATACCTTGTTGAAATAGGTTAGAAGGTTGTGGTGGGAGCGGGACTTTATTCCCCCAAATTCCTGCCAAACGATTCAAAATTTTAACCTGTCTCAAATAGCTTGCATTTTGATTTTTATATATTTATTTCCTATAGTTTGATTGTACACAGCTTAAAGAAACATACAAATATTGTGCGGGGACTGGTGTCCAAACTAAGCACAAATCTATATTACGGATCACCAGGCATCCGCCCCACGGATAAATAAAATCTTTATATTATGGAAATACAGATAGAAACAATGCAATTGTTTATGCACATTTGTGTGTGTTCCGTTTGTTTGTGTTGTTGTTTGTTTGTTGTGTTCCGTCCTTTGCCCTACGGCGAATGTATGTACTATAATATATGAATAAATGATGTGGATGTAGATGGAGATATCCAAGGGCCACAGCATCCATTTACCATCAGGTAGACTGTGTCCGTCCTCGTTTGTCACCCTTATTCTATAAATAAATATGGTCATGAAATAAACAGACAACCTTATTTATATATTATTATAAGAATTATTTGTACATATTACATAGATATATTTCGGAAATAGTGCGGATGTTCATATAATTCTTCTGCTTATGCAATAAATTATTACTAGTAATAAAACAGTGTGCCTCACTATACATTCATTATAGCGCAGTGAAAATTCGACAATACAGTAATTGAACGTCGTGGTCATAATTACACATAAGTGTAATGTAAGAGATGTAATTACATAATAACACAAAAATAGATAAATTATGCAAATCAACAGCAATACTGCTTATCTCAAGTGACACAGGGTAGCCTTTTCGCAACATGATATTCTTTGCCTTACCTACCTTCTAGTTCAACTAGAAGAAATACTAGGACGAACAGAATCACATCACCCATTATGACTCGTAGAATGACTTTTTTAACATCTACATCTATCCTCGATTAAGAATCAAAATGCAGATGCGTTATCACCCCTGAGAAGTAAGATGAAATGCCTAGTTTCCTTTTAAAAGGGTCTAACACTTACCCCTGAGGACTAAGGTGAAATGCCTCGTTTCCAGTAAATAGGGTCTTACACTCATCATGCGAAACACAACAGTATGTAGCTGCTATTTTACGCTGATATTCTGGAGCGTGGTCCTTCACCGATCGAACCGACCAAATCTCCCGGCGCGTCGCATGCGTTGAACTTTATACTACTAAACAAGTAGAGGTGTTTGAATCTACCCTCACTTCTGCTTGTGATTTTCTACCCTTCATATTAATTTATTTAAACATTTGTTTGTGGGTGCATTCACATACACAGATATTCACATATAGATACTTATTGCATCTTGATATATACTCGTATAATATGTGGCACTCTATATATTCCGAACAATTCCCCAGAGCACTACCCGTGGTAGACGCGATAAAATACGCAAAGAGATGCAACATCTCTTTGCAGTACCAGTGAGTCAAGCCGATCAGAAAAAGCTCGGTCACCGATGATTCGAACCACTCTGCGCTGGATACGATCAAATGGAAGGAGCTGACACTGGGGAGTTCCGGCCAAGAGATGGGAACAGTAGTGCGAGGCCGAACCTACGCCTTGTAAAGTTGTAGGCGGTGTGCCGGCATGAAATACTGTTCCGCTCTGCTGAGCATGTCAAGCTTTTTAGAGGCTAATTTGGTTTTCTCTTTGTGTGACCATGAAACTACAGGTCAGTGATATGTCGACGCCGAGGATTCCGATACTGGCTGAGGCAACAAGAGGAGTGCCCTGAAACTGAGGAGATACGACAACGACACTTTTGAAGGACCTGGAGGCGGAATTAAACTTCATTTTAAGAGCGCTTGTGTTTGCATCCCGTATGTACTTCGTATATATATATATATATATATACGAAAGATATATAAATGAGATGGTATTCCGTCGTCTATCAAAGTTCTTTTTGACTTTTCAAATAGTCACCGGTAACTACGGCTTATATAATATTAAAAACATTGTTATTACGATTATATCAAATTAATCAATATTTACAATTGTTTTTTACCGCTTAGTTAGTAAATCAAATAGAAATTTTAGGCATTACCAAATATTAGGACTGATACAACTGCCGTTGTCTGTGATGAT
Source organism: Parnassius orleans (assembly GCA_029286625.1). Classification (NCBI taxonomy): domain Eukaryota; kingdom Metazoa; phylum Arthropoda; class Insecta; order Lepidoptera; family Papilionidae; genus Parnassius; species Parnassius orleans. Next base: position 86,424 of record JAGSMP010000346.1, on the reverse strand, counting down.
ATTCAATGAAAAGAGTTATTTTCTGTATTAAATTTATAACCATAAAAATAAATCATTTACCTTAGGTTCTTACGTAAATGCCGAAAGAACCATTCACTTATAAAAGAAAAAATACACTTTAAACAATCGGCTATTGTTATTGACTGATAAAAGCTTGAAGAGCCTAAGGGAACATCGTGCTTGAATGCACGAATTCATAGTGAAGCCTTATAAGTATTCATTTAGCATCGCAAAATTATTTATCTATAAATTTAAATTATTCCATTGTAATAAATTGTGATCTAAATGATTTAGTGTCATACAAAGTTGGAAATTTTAATATTTTTTTAATGTATTTCTAACAAATGACTGATTGATACTTTTGTTTTAAAGTAAGATTATTGTAATGCTACTTTTATAGCCTTTGAAATAGCTGCTTCACGACAACGCAAGACCACACACTGCACAACAAACAACCACTAAGTTAGATGAGCTACAATTGGAATGTCTGCGACATCCACTGTACTCCCCGGACCTTGCTCCAACAGATTACCGTTTTTTCCGGAATTTGGACATCTTCTTACAAGGAAAATAATTCAACTCCGATGGGGCAGTCCAAACCGCCTTCAAAGAGTTTATTGATTCTCGCCCCCATGGTTTTTTAGTAAAGGGATCAATGAACTACCTATGAGATGGCAAAAGTGCATAGATAACAACGGTGCATACTTTGATTAATTAAATATATTTTACAAAAAAAATTGACTTTATATTCCAATTGACATATATACAAGAAACAGAAAGGGGCCGAGAATAGAGCCTTGAGGCACGCCCTTTGTACTATTAATGACAACTTTTTGCGTTCTGTTACTTAAATATGAAACAATTAATTTAAGAGCATTACTTCGAGGCCAGTGTCTTGAAATTGAGGGGATACGACAATGGGGTTATTTTTAGCGGTAAACGCCCAAACTTGTGTCTTCTGTGAATTGAACTAGACTAGATTTAGTTGCTCCCAATCCGAGACTTTGTTCAACAAAGACTCGACTTCAGACACAAGCTTATTCCAGTACTCGACGTCGTGTTCCCGAGAAATATTAGCACGGCCGGAGTATACGGCATCGCAGTGCTGTGCTGTCATCGCAGTGCTGTCATCTGCATAACAATGAATGTTACTAGTTTGTAACATATCGTTGATATTGTGACGGCTCATTATTATTATTAATAATAAATAATAATTAAATTCAATAAAGAGACATTTAAAATATCATATATATAATAATTTGAAAAATTAATATGCGTTAATAAGCATAAAGATTAAATATATTCACTTCGAATATTAAGTATTATAGTATAGTAAAGGCTTAATATTGTCTTTAAAAACCTTTAAATTTATTAAAATTGTGCTTAAAATATTCAAAATGGAATAAATAATAGAAGTATAAGATGATTATATTGCAATAATAAAGATAAATAACATTTGTAATATAAGTTAATGAGGGTGTTCTTGTATTTCTGGAGGGTGTTCTTGTATTACTGGAGAGTGTTCATGTAATGATTGCTTATATGAGGGCGTTGTCGGAGACATACCCATGAGTGTACATATATATGGGGTGGTCGGCTGACCGACTGCTACTAGTACTGTTGCACAATGTATAGTCCTATATTAGGGACTTATGATAGTAAGGTCTATGGAACTAAAGCATTAATATAGAAGGTCTCTATGATGTATAAGCATTATGATAGCAGAGTTATGACTTGAAGTCCCATATGTAAAAGACATATAATGGTAAGGTCTATGAAATAAAGCAAATACATATCTGAAAGGTCTCAAATATGTAAAAGCATTATATTGAAAGAAATGGGACTTGAAAAGGATTATTATAGTAGTGTGTAGATTGCTTCACAGTGTCCGAGACCGAGGTAAACTTGGACTCGCTAACCGATGTGTCCTAGACATATCGTCTTAGTGCCGGTGGTAAGCGGGTTTGTTGTAGCAATACGACTTGCCCGTGGACATCGCACACCTCTACCGTTTGTGGGCGGCGTCTTAGCGCATAGCGTTATGATACGTCGGCTATCTTTCGGATTAGGGTGAGTGTGTTTGGTAGTACTTTTAAATGCAGCAAGCATACTCAACTCCATGTCTTAGTGCAATAGCGCTATGATACGTGGAGTTTTGGCTACTGACGTCTTAGCAGCGTGCTACTATGATACGTTGGTGGTATTTTTAGTTAATAACAGTACCGACTTTGGTAACAAAGTTTTGCCCAAGTCGGTTCCTTCATTACGGACTGCAGACTGTCTGACTTCCATGATGTTTTATATAACAACATAATAATATATCTCTATAAATTTCCCACCTTTGAATGATTGAAGGCAACTTGTTGGTGGGTGAGACAAACATGATCGAAAAATGCATATACTCAACGTCAGTGACACAAACCCTTTCTGATGGCGAATTATTACTATTATCTTATAGAATCTGAGGAAGCTCTCAAGACTGCGGCCGAAAGCCGCGCAACATGGGACCCCATTCCCTTGAGGTGAGCGGTAGACTCATGACACGCTCTGCGGCTAATTAGCCGTGCTGATCATGCAATTGGTGGTGATGCCTTACACTTACATTGCGTCTGCAGGAACGGCGGTCTAGCAGATGGTGGCGCTCACGGAGCGCCTTTTATGGCCAGTGTGCCTATTGTTGCTTAATCCGTGTGACGTACATTCACTGTGGCTGGATTTGATCGTATTCTGTATGGCGTTTACACGCATTGACATGCGCGACTTCGGTCGATGTTTGTGCTTACGCTCTACCAAGGGGCCAAGTCCTCTTTTACTGGTACGCCAGTTATTTTGCTGTGGACTACGGTCCAATTGCTAACTTAACGTCCCCTTCGGGAGGAGCGCGTTGGTTGTTTGGCGCTCACCGCACACGGCGTGTGTGGAGCCGTGTGCCTCCCCCATTTTTTTTAATGTGGGAGAGTGAAGCCTTGTATCTGGTATTTGATATAAATATTGTGAGCCTTTTCGAAGCGGGAAGGAAGTAATTAATAAGGAATTGACTGATGTGAACCTGATACAAGTGGCATAGGGACGATTTAATGTTCTTAACCTTTTTTGAGCCCTGTCTTCGTGAACGGGGTTCATTAGCTTATAAGGCACTACCAACAACTTTCGACTGCTCTGGTGAATATTCATTCTTCCAAGAGACACCTAAAAGAACTAAGTTACAATACAAACACAACGTAAATAAGGATCCTAACTAAGACGATCACGTCATAAAATTAACCGGCCTGTATTTAAACCTTTAGAAAGATCAATATATGGTTAATACACTGGTCACGTAAATTTGATGTATTTTATATATCTTATAGATATAAATTCTAAAGAAAGAAAAAGAAGAGGGGAGAGTGTTACAATATACAGAAGTAACAGGGTAGGTGATAGCACGCAGCCTTGTGGACGCTAGAAATCACAGGCTTGGAGTCGGAGCATGCACAAGACTACTTAATATGACTACGACCTTAATGCTCCGATTTGAGAGAAAACTAGTGATCCAATTGCATCACTTCTCGGGAAACTCATAAGATGGAAGCTTCGAAAGAAACGCTTTGTGCCAAACCCGATCGAAGGCTTTCGCTATGTCCAAACTAACCGCCAATACTTAACAGAACGACAAAATTTTCTTTGTACCAACTATAATTGTTCGGAATTTTTGTTATAAAATGGATTCCCGATAGCCGTAGCGTAATTCAAATGTGACCTGACCGTTGTGGAATTAGTGTAGGTATGACGTACGTGTTTGATGTAGGCCGCCGTTGGCTGCTGTTTCGCTTTGGCTTGCGCCATCATTCCATGCAGAGGTAATAAATCAATCCACATACAATCTACACACACACAGCCCTCTTATCACCAGCAGCAACGACCAGTCGCGGATAGAGTTCCTTTAGGAACTTCACCGCACGTGGACTCCACGGACCGATAGTCTCTATAGCAAATGGCACAAATTAATTTAATTTTAATTTGTTTATTTTTATAGATTTCAATACTGATCTGATTAAGCACTTAACGGGAACGACATGGTTTTTGTTACATATTGTATATAATTATTTCTTAATATATAAAAATTTCATGTCACGATGTTCGTTTGTACTCTAATCTCCGAATCGAGCGATTTTAATGAAATTTTGTAAATGTGTATTGCTTGCTCCAACTTGAGAGATAGATTTAACTCCATAAGTGACGCTTAATAATTTTCATTGCGAATTTAAGGATTTTTCATAGGACAAAGGGTCGTCGGAAAGGGCAGAACAACGTCTGCCTGGCTAGCTAGTATTATATACTCGTAAATATCTATTGTTAAAAATTACTATCAAAATTATTTTTAATAAAAGATTATTTCACGTTAAGAACTTTCCGTAATAAAAAATTTATAGTAAAAAAATACCACAACCTAACCTCTTCCTACCTGATGGTGATAGATGCGGCCAAATATGACTATTCACTCTTGCCTTGAAAACACCCACATAAAGACAAATGCTGGTAAATTTTCCACTCCTTTGCTCAAATTAGACTAAGATCAAAGTGGAGTAGCCATACGCAGGCGTTCCCCTCTTTCAAAGTATAAGTCTCTACTAAAATGCCGAATTGTTATTTTTTTTGCTGCAAGAAGAGATCTGCCACGTCAAATTTACAAAGAGATGGGGTTACCTCTCATACAATATGCAGATTGCCGTTGTGTCAGATTGCCGTCCTATCGGACTGTGAGAGTGAAGGAATTGATAATACACCTGTTATTGCGCACACACTCGTGCAATTTTAATGTCAAAGTTAATTTTTTATGTTCAAAATTGACTTAATTTTGAAAAGACAAAATGTACGCCATCGTTTTAAGAAGTCCTACTGCAACAGACCTTGTAAGAAAAAGCGACAAGAAACTCAAAAGTAGACCATTTTCTCCCAACAGTTGCAATTTAACCTTCATCCATACATACATTCCAGCCTATAAAAGTCCACTGCAGAACATAGGCCTCCCCCATACAAACTGTGGTTGCCGACCCGCCTGGCAAGCGTGGCAACTATGGCATAATCCTCCCTAAATTAACCTTACAAAATATAATATAGGTATTCAAGAAAATCTTCCTAGTAAAAACCAAATTAGCGGTTGTTACAATTTTTGTCTGTCTGTCTGTCTATCTATTTATTCACGATTCACGCAAAAATACTGAATGGATTTCCATAAAATTTTGTATGTAGGTATTTGGTGACCCGTCGCAACTTATAGGCTAACTATATATCCGATTACGGAACTTTAAAAAGGAGGGTTATATTTCTTTCCTATAAAAGTAAATTTTTTTAATGGTTATTAATGATTCTAAAAGTTATAAGGGAAGTAAAGTAGTGGTTTTCAAATGTACACCCTATTTATAAATAAAGTTTAAACTTTGATAAAACGTAATATATATTTTGCCTAATCAAATAAATCATATAAACATTTATTTATTATTTATTAATTTAGCCGAACGCCTAATCTTTAACTTCTTTAACTCTTACCATTGGCGCACCATCCACCTCGTAGTTATATACTACGGTGTGCGTTTTCTAGTGAAGGAAATTGTTATACACTTGGAGGTTTTAACTGTAAACGGCTATTCTTGCTCTATGCCACTATTCTGTTTACGTCCTGTAGTGGCTTTTTACAGTCTGCCAACGTTCCTACGACGTGATACAACGTAAGGCCATCATCAAAAAGAAAGCACTTTGAGTTCTTAACTACTTCAGGCAAATCGTTAACGAGTAATAAAAACTGAAGCGGCTCTAAATTACTGCCTTGCCTTACTCCAGATTTTGTAACATATGGGTCGGACGTATGACCGGCATATTCGACATACTGCTTTCTACCTGTCATATAGCTTGCAAATAATTTGAACAAATATGGAATGAAGCCAACTGCCACTAATTTTTTTAGCAAGACATCGTTATCTACTAAGTCAAACGCTTTTTTAAAGTCAAAGTAAGCGGCGTTGACTTGCACCCCCCCACCCCTCCTGCTGAAGTGGTGCCCCCAGTGGCACCACTTCAACCATGTAGCTAAGAAGGTAGCTAGTGGTGCTTTTCATTGGCCAAAACCCGTGTTGTGCTACCGAGAGCTACTAATACATCTGCACGAATATTTTGTCGTATATGGCCGACTCGAATACTTTAGCTACAGATGAAAGCACGGCAACAGGTCGGTATTCGTGCACCTGTGATCCTGTATTTCCCTTTGGCACTGGAAAGGCACTTATAGTTTTCCACCTTTCGGGAAAACTAGCAGTGTCCAGGCATTTAGTACATACATATGTATAATAACGGCATAGTTAACAATAAACGGCCTGAGGACCTCTTTGGTTACAGTTGTTACAAGGTGCGTTGCACATCCTGAAGATCCGGATTTCTACAAGCGGGGGTGATGCGCATCTACCGGCACAAGCCTAGTATCCGCACCCTCAACGATTCCTCACCATCGAATGTACTTAACACTAAATCTAACTGACGTTCATTGCAATTACCTATACTATTGCTCTGAGAAAATTCTCAGTAAGTCACAAAATTTTCATGGTAATTACGTAGTGGAGCATGTATACAAATTGAAATCTTCTAGTACTAGGACTTTACTGTATTTACTACAATCTTTCTTTCTTTTCACTAATAAAATTCGTTGAGCTCGAGTTCAGTGTCGTTACACTTATTGATAGCGCTCTTTTATCATAATGATATAAGCTCGGCAATGTTGTGGCTACCCCTCTTTATTGGGCACGTTATGTTTAACTACCGTATTTTTATTCTGCTTGGCTATATTTGCAAATAACACTAATTGCTCCACATTTGTTTCTAACGTTTCTAACGTTATTTTAACTCTTAAACTAGCATTCATACGCTCCTCCAACTCATCCACTTTATTTGCCTTAGGTTCAACTGGTTTCGGTGTTAATAAATCTTTTTTCTAGCCATGTAAACTCCATTATCGGATCATTGAGACGAGAAATCATTTCCATGCGGAACTCTCGGATCCCTATTCGCATACGCGTCCGTTCGCCTTGCGTCTCACACTACAACATATTAATTTTTGTTATTTTCTTCTAAGTAGTTTAACTTCTCTTTCTCCTATTCTATAGCATATTTTCAGTCTTTTTTAAATTCATCATATTTTACTGCTTATGAATCCTTGCCTGTGCTAATTTATCTTTTATTTTAAGCAGGCAATGATTACGCCAAGAATAGAATAGAATAGAATAATTTTACTCAATATAGATTATTAGTCATTACTTATTGAAAATAATATTTTTTATTGTTACTGGTTCAAAAAATATCTCTGTCCTAAGAAGAACCAGTAAGAAACCCAGCGAGATCATTTATATGCATTATATAATATTATATTATAGAACAATTTTGCTGCGTAAGCATATCCCCTAAATAACGGGGTATATAGTGGATATGGGTCCCGTGGGTGTTGTAAGAGGCGACAGAGGAAAACTGAAACAGTGAATGGGCAGCAGCATCTGTTTGATAACATCTGAAAATAATAAAAGCAGCTGTTACTGACCTGCCTGCCGAGCGTGGCAACTATGGCAAATAACCCCCACTCCCTATGAGGCAATCTATAGGGGAGACTTATGTTTAGCAGTGGACTTTTGATAGGCTGTAATAGTAGTGTTATGGCATATTTTATTACACTATTATATTATCCACTACCATATAATAAAATGAAAAAGCTACGGTTTAAGATCCGCCTGCCAAGCGTGGTGACTATGGCAAATATCCTGAATCAGGCAATCTATGGGAGTGGGCTATATCAGCTATAGAACTTTGATGGGCTTTAATGAATAATATATTTTATTCAGTGGTCTCTCGGAACGTTTCGTACTCATCTAAACATTTGTCACAAGATGTTAATCATTGCATTCGCCAGGAAATGTAATGTCAAATTACCGACCTAATATTAATTTATCTTCTATGTAATTAAGTGTGGTGCCACAAAGTACTTTAGTAACAGACTCCCACGTTTGACGTTGCACCCCGTTGCCGGTCTAGATATTTTACGTATGGCGTAAACAGGATGGTTGAAACGCTATTTATCAGAAGACAGACATTTACCAAATTCGCTTCTTACGACGCCCATGAGACGAAATGGGGTGATTGATCGTCTTACACCTCCAACATATGACAAAAGTTTCCGGTTATGGGGCAAGTTAACAACACCTTCTTTTAAGAAAAAATTGGTAAAAATATCATTAACCTATCACTGAACCAAACACTCATTAATCATTGAATTTATTGGGCTGATCTGAAGGCAAAGACAACTTTATAACATCTTTGCTAACTTTATTTAAGTTGTAGCTTTATAGTTTAATATTAAATCTGAAGATTTAATGAAATATACTTATACAATATTTAAAACTATAATAAAGAAAAACTAAAACTAAAAACTGAAATTATCATACAGCCCTACTCCCCACCCACGGTACCGTGCCAAGTACGCTGGCTGCGTTTCCTCGCTGAATGGCCATACTTAGCCTGTGAGCGAGAAAAGAACCAGCCCTGTTATCACCAGCAGCGACGACCAGTCGCGGATACAGTTCCTTTAGGAACTTCACCGCACGTGGACCCCACGGAACGATAGTCTACATACGTACACATATATAATAACAGAACTTCGTACTATTGATGTGAAGCTCGGGAACATATTTTATTTATTTACCACATTTTCACGGGGTTATTTGCCATACGAGTAGTGGTAGTTGCGACGCTTAGCAAGTAGGTTGACTACCGGATTTTGTTATTGTGTAATTTTTTCAATATAAATGTGAAATCTAAGTGCTACTTGTATTTTCTTCTAAAATAACTTCTGCCTTCAATAAAAAAAAATACTTTAACTATTCGTTGATTTGTATCATAGCTATTTCAAACACGAAGCACATGACTTTGATTTTTATCAAGCGCATTTTAGAAAGTTACTCTTCAATACAACGTGTAGATTGATTTTTGGGATCAAGGCGTTATTTTTCATCATTAACTTACTCATCAATATTATTATCAACAACTTTTCTGTAATAACTTGAAAACTTCTATGACGTCTGCAATTTTTTTACGTAGGTACGTCACCTTCGCAGTTGACATTTTATTTTTCGCTGCAAAGTTAAATTTGCCTTTTAATCACACTTACCTTTTCATTACAGCAATGTTACGTGATTACCCATGATTACCTTACCTATAATTTATAAATTATTTTAATGAAAGTAGGTACTCTCTTAAGTTTCTACGGAAAACTCAGAGCGCGAATTGTAACTACTTGCATTTTTCATTGGTTTTGTAAATAATTGAATTTGTTAAGCAGAATAAATTGCAATTGACGAGAATTTCGCATTTTATTTTTTAAAGAAAACGAGTATAATTATAATAATAATGTGTAAGCAGCCCACATTCTAACACTTTCATTCTATTTAAGTTTGTTGCCACAAGTGCGCCAAGGTAGTATCAAGTGTTTTAACGGGAACAAATAATTGCATAAGCATGCCATACGCTTGATAGCATTTTGGCTCCACCAATTTATTTTTTACAATATATTTATTATTCATATGTCATAAACGACCGTGAGAACTAGTGGTGAGTGTACCTGGCTACTATACTATGCCAAAGTTCTCAAAGTCGAATGCAAGTCAGAGCCAACATCTGTGCAAAAATAGAAATTGTTCATTTCATAACTGATTCGGATGTGACTGTGCTGCGCTGCGATTTTAGTGACTCCCTGCGTTTACACGTACGCCGTTTGTAACTATAATAATAATTACTGCATGGTCGATGTCAGCATTAAGGATATAATATTTAATATTTGCCGTGAGGTGACAGCGTAAGAGAATCCATTCATCTTTCATCATCATTTCATCTCGTGGGTGTCGTAAGACTATGGAAAATGACAAAAAATTCGCGCTGCTGCTCACCGCAGACCTCAGCATATCCAGTGAGTAGTCAACCCCTGCCCGCGCTAGAAATTTTTTGGAAGATTTTGATTGGTTTCCGATGGAATGCGGTATAATCATCTCGTTTACGAAAGACGAAAATACTCAGGTCGGCTACGGGCAGCAGGCCAAAATGTCAATCCGCCTGCCAAGCGTGACGATTACGAAAAATCCTTCCGATACGGAAGAGGCCCCTGATGAAGACAAAGAATTGACACATGATGCTGAGTAGCTAGAATTTTACTTTTATTATTAAACCATTTGTTGGAAGTTTGGCGAAAATATCCAATGAATAGCGCGGCTATAAACTTATACCTTTTATAATAAGAATCTTTTAAAATGGCGATAATGACATTCGAATGTGGGATGTCGGGAAATCATACTAATGTTTAGTAAAACCTGTGGGCAGTGTCTGTAAGGTCAGCCTTGCACCCACACTCGCCGTATATGTACCTTAGCTTAGTTTTAAACGAGACCGAATGGATAGGTACTGTGACATAGGTGACTATAGAAAATCATTTCAAAATATACTTAAAGCAAATGTATTAAGTCGTAAAATAGATCATATGCAAGTACCTTTTCAACTCTTTTGGTCAGTAAAACTAAGTTTGCAACATTCACCTTTTCCTAATCAGGCAAGCGGATTTTAGAACGGCGCTTGTGGGCGACAGTTGTAATAAGTGTAGGAAAAAGCTTATTTTATTAATATTGCTTATTTATATACCTATTACCATTTATTAAAGATGAATCATTTTATGACAACTTATTGATCGCTATTTTTGCGTTTTTGATTAGGATTAAAAAATGTTAATTCTTTAGGTAATTAAATAGATAGAAAGTTCTATATTGCATTCAAATAATTGAATCAAAGATAAACTTAATGCTGAAAAGGCATTTTCTGCCAGTTAATATTTATTTTTGTAGTTTAGTATGAGCTATGGGTAGAGCCAAGGCAAAAAACTATCAATAACTTATGCTAACATGTTATTTGAAATATATATAACTAGCAACCCGACCCGGCTGTGCACGGCCGCAATTAACATATGGTAGCATTTATTAATAAAAAGCTATATAGTTCATCATAAAAAGTGCGCTTAGCAAGAAATTATTATATTTATTTTATAATGTTTATTTATAACTAACTTTTTATCCGCGGCTTCGCTCGCGTTGACTTTTTTAGGAACAGTAAATGATGTTCCGTGCCAAATTTAAAAAAAATCGATCACTTTTAGAATCACCTTGGTGTCGGTGTCTCTATGAACTTTTATGAATTCTCAAACACTATTGGACGTAGATGTTAGATATTTGGTATAGATACAATATGCTACAGGAATATACACGTGAATAAATAAGTTTTACAGAATTGCATTAATATCATGTCTAGAAACTAATATTTTAACGCGAATACTACACATGGAATAAAACTAATTTTACTAACTTCAACGCGTTGAATTTAAAAAATTACACGGGTTTTTTACGCATCATTGGATATAAGATCTATAAAACCCCGCGTAAAAGCACATATGGCTGATATGAAGCACCGACGCTCCGGGAAGTCTGAAGCATGTCAACCACAAATCCTCGCAAAAGAACACCTACTCCTAATTAAAACACATCCTAATTTCAATAGAGAAGATGGCTGGGTGCTACCATCTGCTTGGGATCTCATAATTAATAAAATTCAATCCAAACCCAAGCACACTACTGCAAGACTTCAAGGTAATGTAAGCTCGTTCTGCGTAGATTGGACCAAACATTAATAATTAAAAGTTGAGAGTAGCCTTTGTTAACTATAACATCAGGACGTCAAACACTACTGTAAAGTGCCCGAAACGCGGGAATTATAAAAATTAAAATTAAACGCAGTAAATTCAGTTTTATACCATGTAGCATATTCGTGTAAATATAAGAAATCATTATTTTACGATGCTAAAGTTTGTATATTTATTTCTATAAACTTTTCTCTGAAGGACTCTTTACAATTTAAGTTATAAATTGCCCGTAGGGTCCTCTTTTGCAAAACAAAATACAGTTTCAATGTCAGTCGCGTTACCACATAGCAAAATTCTATAAGACATTCCACAATAAATGTTTAACATTAGGTATTGTACATTTTATACACGTGGGCGTTAAAACAATGTCCTAAAATTAAACGCAATAAAACCCTTTTAGTTTTAATACTAATGAAGTTCTGTTCAAGGTGAACGTTGGAAGAACTACACTCGTGAACGGGAGTAGAAAAATATTCGCATTGATGTAGCGGCGAAAGAGAATCCGCTACCATAAATCGCCCCGTGGGTGTCATGAGAGGCGACGGAGGAAAACAAACAGGAGATGGGCAACATCATCTTCCTGACGACAGATCAAAATAATAAAAGCTGCGGTTGCCAACCCGCCTGCAAGCTTCTCTCTAAATCATAGTTTGTGTAGTATCCGGTATAACAGTGTCGTTAGTCATTTAGATAAACGTACCTAATTGCGGTAAATCATCCCGATAATAACAACCGGTCTGGGTATTTTAAAGTTTTAATTCTAAATGAATAAGTATTCAGTAGCATTCTATTTATTTAATTTTATCAGAGACTTATTTATTTATTTATTTAAACTTTAATGCACAAAAGGAAAAATCGTACATATGGCGGACTTAATGCCTTAAGGCATTCTCTCCCAGTCAACCAAGCAGAAATAAACATATGGGAGGTAGTGCAGCAAAAGTAAACTAATAATGAGAAAAAAAGGTAACGAAGTTCGAATAAACCAGAATATATATATATATATATATATATATATATATATATATATATATATATATATATATATATATATATATATATATATATAGAAGGTATTCTATAAATATATCATAAAATGTAAATATATTAATACAGACGTACACACATACATAAATCTACTTAAATACATTATATTATATACATATATATACACATATATCTGTGTCATGATAAATAAGGAAAATATGTGACGATAGAATCATTCTTTAGGAAAAAGCGTTAATTCACACTTGCAATTATCTCCTAGGTACTGAAATCTAGATTTCAAGTACTCAGGAGCACAAGGATCGTTTAGAATAGTGAAAAGAGTGCAGAGTATTCTAACATATCTGCGCTGACGGACAGGTAGCCAGTTAAGCTGAGTACGAAAAGATGATACATGGTCATATTTACGAAGACCATAAATGCATCTGATGCAGTTATTGAGGAGACGATCCAATGTGTTAAGATGCTGTTGAGATAAGTCTGTGCAACACACATCTACATGGTCTATTATCGGCAGAATAAGAGATTGAACAAGCAAAACTTTTGTAGCGGTAGGAAGAAAATTTTTCAGGCGATAAAGAGATCGCAATGTTGCAGTAACTTTGCGGCTTACCCCCTGGATCTGCTTGTTCCATGAAAGACAGCTATCAACGTACAGACCGAGATTGTTAACATGTGGAGAGTATGGAATAGCATTGTTGTACGAAATAAACGGCAAAGTGGAAATATCTCATTTGGATAAGTATCTAGAACTACCTAAAATGATCGCTTGACTCTTAGAAGGATTCACGTTAATTCCAAACACAGTGGACTATTCAAAGATATAATGTAAATCTTCGTTTAGTAACGCTATTGAATTATTAATTTTGGATGGTTCCGCTTGTGCATATAGTTGTAAATCATCGGCATACAGATGATAAGAGCACTTGAGCTTTAATGTGATAAGATTGATAAAAATTGACAACAGAAGAGGTGAGAGAATACCGCCTTGAGGGACACCGGTTAATACATCACTCCAATTGGAGACATTATGGCCAGAACGCACGGCCTGTTGGCGCCCTCGAAGATATGATGAAAACCAATCCTGGGCTGAAGACGAGATATTCAAGTGAGAGAGTAGAGCTAGCAAGATAGAGTGGTCGACACTATTAAAAGCGTTAGAAAAATCTATTAAAATGAGAACTGTTAATTTGGAATTTTCCATACCCTCTCGAATATCTTCAGTGAACTTGAGAAGGGCGGTTGTAGTGCTATGCCCAAGGCGAAATCCAGATTGATATGAAGTAAGAATCTTGTTTTTGAAAATAAAAGTAGAAATTTGCTTATGAGCAACAGCTTCTAAAACTTTAGATAAAAATGGCAGGATAGAAATTGGTCTGAAATGAAAAATAAGGTTGCACTCGGTGGATTTCGGAAGAGGAATGACAAAGGCTTTACGCCAGAGTGTTGGGAAAGCACCATACTTCAACGTTAATGATATGAGTTAACACCGACAAAACCGAATCAATTACGTATATAACCATTGTTCTACTCACATTATCACAACCAACAGCTTTAGATTTGATAGACAGGAGTGTTTTGCGTATCTCGTCTTCATTAACAGGAGAAAAAGTGAAAGAGTCATGAAAATAAGAATGGATAAATATGGAATAATGGAAGATATGGAAGAAATAGCATTTGCTCTAGCACTATTAGAAATAGTTTGAACAGACAAAAAATCACTGTTGTAATCGTCTGGAGAAAAAAGACGCTATTAGGGACAAGGTGTGTTTGCCCAAATCCAAGAGTATTCTCACCATCTGATTGCATGGATTTCTCGCAACTTTATACGCCTTCCACTTTTCATCTGTGCGCTTCATCTTAAAGACACGGAATGCTCTGTCACGCTTTACCATGGCCATTCTTACCCCTGCTGTTATCCATGAAACTGGAGGCGCTTAAGTCTGACAACATGCTTGGGAGCATGTTTATCAAAGAGTCTTAGCATATGGCCGTTCAGGATATTGACTTTATCATCAACTATAGATGCAGCAAATTGAGAAGACCAGTCAATTTCATCAGCATCGCGCTTAAGCTTTTCAACATCCAGTCTAGCAAAACTACGAATAGAGACAGACACTGATGTAGGCTTGGGAGACTTTAATTTGTATGAAAGAAAGAGCAAATCATGCCGTGAAAAACCAGAAGCAGAAAATTGGCCGTAGTTAGCAACATGCTCAACAGAAGAGACGGATATATGGTCGATCCATGTATCTGCAGAGTCAGTATTAAGATGTGTAGCATTTAATGGCAGAATAGTGAGATTATGTGACGCCATGATCGACTTCAGTTTGTTTGATTTGAGAGAAGCCACTAAGAGGTCGGTGTTAAAGTCTCCCATGACAATATGATGTGTGTAAGCAGAACAGAATGGCAACAAATTTTCTTTCAAAACGGAGAAGTAGTCCACTTGAGGTGGACAGTAGATGACTCCAAGGAACACTTTAACACTCTTGACATTAACTTCAACAAAGATGTATTCCATTGAACTAGAATAAAAGGATGGAGAAGTATCTAAAATTTTGAAAGGCAATTCGTTACGTAAATAAATAGCGACACCCCGCCTCTTTTGCCGGTACGATCATTACGGATTAAAATAAATCCCGGGAGACTGTAGGATGTAGAAGAAAGTTCTGGTTTAAGCCAGCTTTCAGATACGAGAATAACGTGACATGTTGTTAAAGAGAATGTATCCAGAAGCTCCGTGTAATGTTGAGGAATAATTTGTACATTTAAGTGACAAATATGAAAACAATTCCAGGAATTTTGAAGTTAATCACTAATTAATGAATGCAAAGTTACAGGCTCATCCAAGGCATCCACAAGCGAAATGGAAGAAGAACTGTTGCAAGTAGAATAAGAAGATTCATAATCTGACATTAGATAAAAATATAAATTATAATAATTAAATATATAAATATTTAAAAAAATGTATATCTACATACATCACACTCCGGCCAACTGTTTACAATTTTATAACAAGCATATCAGAAGAAAACAAGTAATAACATTCATTAAAACAAGAACAAATCAGTAACCACATAAATAGAAAGAAAAAGACAAAACCAAATTAAGCATCACATAAAAATAAGCCACTATTACATAAACTAAACAATATTTTATAACAATCTTCAGAAATGTAAATAAAAACAGCAAAAAATTAAGTTATAAAAAAAAGTTAAGTTATATAATCTATGTTCACAGCAATGACGTAGCGATTGTGTACTCTAGGTTTTCAATACTTTAGTTGTCAACATAGATTATTATAAATTTAAGTTGCCAATTTCGAATGTCAATTGCCATCAGAGAAAAGATACCTACTTAAATAAATTATTACCTAATTAAATTATTAGGACAAATGATAACACAACAATAGCTTACTTATTTGAGACACGAAATTAGTATAAATTTAAAAAAAATCGAAGTAATATGAGCTATTTGTTCCGCTTTACGCGTTTAGACCTCACTGCAGACTTAGGTGCACTGTTACTCTTGCTATTTTCTGGAAGGTTGTTATCCGTAGAAACAGAAGGAGTATCCACTGCTGATTTTTCTTGCTGAGCGATAAGCTTATCGAGGTCTATGTATCTAACGTAAATGTTATGTTACCATCGAGTGACCACACTTGTCTGATACCAAATTTATTTCGTGCAGCAATAAATAAGGCTTGACGCTGACGAGTATGGAACTCTGCAAGAACATACGGAGTTCCCTTGAGTTGTGTTTTCTTGGCCCAAATGTTTGATCTTATGCGAAGATCACTAAACCGAATCAGAACAGGTCTCCTGGTCAGTGGCTCTCAGAAACAGCACCCAGCCGATGACAAATCACAATAGAACTTGAAGAAAATTCAGGTTGTTGGAGATTATTCATGATAGTAACTACTGTATCCACAACATTATCTTCATTAGTGGATTCGGGGACGCCATATAGCAACAAATATTTTCTACGATGCCGCATCTCGATGTTGTTAACTGATTGACTTACTTCATTAATTTTCTGATGCAGTAGTGTCATTATTTGCCAGACATTATCTTTAAAAGCTTGAAAGTCTCTTGCTAGAACTTTCAAGTCCGGAACCGGTGCTGAAGGTTTTCTAATAAGTGCTTCAAAATCTGCCATTCGTTGGTTCAAAGAAGCTAAGGCCTCCTTTTGGATGTCAGCTAGCAATAGTGGACATTGCTCTTTTAAAACGTGTCTTCTTGTGTGGTAGTACTGACTTCGTCGTTTAGACAAGGTTAATACCACTGGCGCGGGTGGCGTGGGTGGCGGATTTCAAGTCAGTCGACTTCAAAATATTCAAGCAGGAATATTGAAGTCAGCACTGGCGCGTAAGTGCTGTACTGACTCCAAATCAATTTATATTATACCAGTAGCGGGTCAGCACTGACTTGCCTCGAATTTGGAGCCAGTTACTGTCCTGTGTAAATCAGCCATCATATTGAAAATATTTTCTGAAATTTATTTCATAGGTTTTGATTTTAATGTTTATCATTGATTTTTGCTTAAATTCAATTATTATCGGTTTTTAGGCATTTCCTCGCGTATACACAGTCGTAATATACATACATATACATAAACACTCACGCCTGTCACCCAGAGGGGTAGGCAGAGACTACGGACTTCCATTTGGCACGATCCTGACACACTTCTCTCGCCTCCTTTACATCCATATATCTACGCATACACGCTCGTCGGTTAAGGGTACTCCTAATCTGGCCCATTTTCAATATATCGCCAATTTGGTCGATAAACCTTCGTCTAGGGCAGTGATGCACAGACTTATTAAGACTAGGGGCCACTCGGGCAAATTATGAACTGATGGCGGGCCGCCAGAAGTATAGGTAATAAAAGACAATAAAGAATTCCCGGCGTCCCTTCCCGACTCTTCCGTTCACTTTTGCAACATAAATTTGCTTTGTCACTCTTTCCTCGTTCATTCTTTCTACACGACCAAACCACCGAAGCATTCCTTTCTTAATCCTGATCACAAAAAAAACAATCATATGGTTATGTTATTTATCCTAAAACACATATCATAAAAAAGGTAAAAACAACTGCACATCATCAAAACAAAATAAAATCAATACATTTTTTTCGTGGCAAATGGGAACCCTAATAATATATGGCAAATAAAAATACCTATTAATATGCGAATATTGTAGGTATTTTTATTTGCCAGATAAAAATACAACAATTATAGTCCCATATTGGCAGCATATATAAAAATAAGGCGTAGGGAAGTGACGACCCCATCGCCCGCTGACGTAACAGTTAAGTGACAAAACTGCTACGTCGGCGCAGTCAGTCAGCGCCTTGCCAAGAGGTGTGAGCGCCGTGCCTCGGCAGAATTGAGGGTGCAAAAGCCAGTTTGTGCTTACGGCCACACTATTAAACGGTGCCGGACATGGGTGTCTCCCGTTAATTGACGCCCATTTTTATGGATGATGGACAAAAATAGACCGCGCATAGGGCCGCTGCCTGGGGGTTGCCGGGGCGCGTCTGGAGCTGGCGCTGGACGCGACAGCATGCGGGCCGCCAGCCGAGCGCGAGGTGCTGCACGACCACCTAGCAGCCCCTCGCATCCATCATCCCCACCAGATGGCTTGGTGTCGGCAGGGTCCTCTCGGACTCGGCAAACGGCACCCGCCGCTGGTGGAGTACGCCGCATGCGTTGGACAAAGATATGAACATAAACGCATTGCGGGCGTACTATAGGGCGAAAGGGAAGAAACTGGAGGATAGCGTATCGGGCTCGGATGCACTGCTTTTTACTGAGCTGGAGCCGTCTGTTCCCGTCACAGAGCAAAACCTGGCAGACCGAGTTCGATACATCATACGCTCGAAAATATTTGATGATGCCGAACTCGAACGACTACGGCGTGAGGCTATTCCCTCATCGAATGAACCAGCTATAGCTGGGGATGCGGCTCCTAAGGCCATAGACCAGCAGCCATATGTGGAAGCCGCCATGGATCTTCCCGCTTTGGTTGATTCAGGCGATGATGGAATGGTCACCCAAGAACTAGAGCAGATGAGGAGTAAATTGGAGGAGGCGATTGTGGAAACGCGCTGTACACCTCTTGAAAATCGACCGCGACCCCACGCATAACCCTAAGCAAGCGGAATCGGATGTCGTGACGGCCCTGAACCCATTGCTGGCATCCTTTTGGAAACCAGCCGGGACCTTTGCGATACGGACTCAATACTCTTTGGCGCCGCTTTGGCAGTTTGCCGTATTGTTGGTGCCAAACTTCCCACGTCTGGACGTGCTACTGGGCAAAGTAGTGCTATCCCAGCCTGGAGAAGAAGGATTGAGGACCGTATCGCAAAGGCAAGAGCCCTCATCGGCAGACTGATAAGCTTCAGGTCGGGCAATAATAGGCCGAGAATTGTGCGCACCGTCAGGATGTCGTTTGCTGGGACAAATATCAATTTGTCCCAGCCGGATATAACGCAAAACTGACGACCTGAAGCAGAGAATCGCTGCTTGGGGAAGCGGATTCGGCGATATACCGAGAGGTCGACACGGTTCAACCAGAATCGTCTCTTCCAGAGTAATCAGAAGAGGCTCTATGAATCATTGGAGCGGCCAATGGTACGTGGAACGGGCTCAGCACCGAATCAGGCCGACACTATCGCATTGTGGTCAGAGCCCGTAAACCACAGCGAGGGCGCTTGGACGGAAGTTGTGGCGAGTCAGTGTGCGAATGTTACGCCCATGGACCCCGTCATCATAACGCCGGATGACGTAGCTGAGACTTGACGGACTGCATCACTACTGGCTGAAGGGGTTCGTGATGTGTCACGCTGTGCTCGCCCGACAGTTTCAAGAGGCTCTCGACTAAAAGTAACTCCCGAGCCTCTTCACTACTGGGATCACTCATTTGGTTCCTAAAGACCAGGATTCCACAGACCCGAGCAAATACCGCCCCATAACGTGTCTACCTACCATATATAAGACACTAACATCCATTTTGAGCGCGAGAATCATTTGCCACCTGAACGCAAATCAGGTGATGTCGCGCGCTCAAAATGGATGTCGGGCGGTGGTCGTGGAACCAAGGAACCACCTCATTGACGCGGTCATTGGCAAGGTGGTTAAACGCAACCGTCGGAACCTCTCCGCCGCCTGGATAGACTACAAAAAGGCATTCGACTCGGTGCCTCATACATGGCTTAAGAGGGTCCTCGAGCTGTACAAGGTTGACTGTACAGTTCGAGACTTCCTCGGCAGTGTGTGGGGCAGTGGAGTACGCTCCTTTGTCATCTAGGCGAGCGGATGACGGCTGCGGAGAACCACATAAGGATAAGAAGGGGTATCTTCCAGGGCGATTGTTTGAGTCCAATCTGGTTCTGCCTCTCTCTTAACCCTCTCAGTACCTTACTGGAGGGTTCCGGGAGGGGATTTCAGCTTCGGAAAGGTGGTACAAAAGTGACCCACCTTTTCTATATGGATGATCTCAAATTATTTGCCTCCAGTCGCTCTCATCTTGTGAAATTGCTAAACATCACTTGTGATTTTAGCAATTCTATTAGAATGGAGCTAGGGACGGATAAGTGTGCGGTCCTCCATGTCAAAAGGGGAAGGGTTACTAAATCTGAGGGTATAGACTTGTCTATGCCCATAAACATAAAGACCCTATCCGAGGCTGAAACATACCGATACCTGGGTATGTCACAGAACATAGGTATCGATGAGGCGGGCATGAGGCAGTCAGTTTGCGATGTGTTTTATGCACGCTTGACAAAAGTGCTTAACAGCCTTTTGTCGGGCGTTAATAAGACACATGCATATAACGGTTGGGTCATGCCTGTTCTCATGTATACATTTGGCATACTCAGGTGGACTCAGACCGAACTGAACGCTCTGGATAGAAAAGTCCGCACTATTATGACGTCCCATAGGATGCATCATCCGAGATCGTCAATAATGAGGCTGTACTTGCCGCGGAAACATGGTGGGCGCGGCTTTTAAGCGCGCTACCATGCATAATCGCGAAGTGTGCAGCCTTCGTAATTACTTTATGGCGAAAGCGGATGATCCATTCTATAGGGACGTTATTTTTTGTGATAAAGGACTTACCCCTCTTTCCTTAGCCAACGAGCAATGGCAAGACCCGCCACTACAGAGCATTTCCGACCGTATAGACCGTAAGGAGAAAGAGCTCCACGGGAGGTTCTACAAGGCTCTACATGGGCCTTTCGTAGACACAGTTGCCTCCTCCACTGGCTACGTTTTGGTGACCTCTTCGGGAAACCGAGGGTTTTGTCTGTGCAATACAGGATCAGGTTATTAAGACCAACAACTATCGGAGATACATCCTAAGGAATGGCTCCGTCGACATCTGTCGAGCTTGTTGCCATCCCAGTGAATCACTTAGGCATATCATCTCTGGTTGTTCGGCGCTTTCTTACTCTGAGTACTTGCACATGCACAACCTAGTACCAGGATTCTACACCAGGAGCTTGCTCTGAAATATGGTCTTGGAATCTATAACTGCCTTATTATAAGTACTTGCCGAAAGCCGTGCTTGAAAATGACCGCGCCAGGCTCTACTGGGACCGGGCCATCATCACAGACAGGACTATTCTTGCGAATAAACCTGATATTGTGCTGACCGACCGGGCACAGTCAAGGATATTTTGGTCGACATTACCATTCCGTATGATGAGAACCTCGTGAAAGCCGAAACAGATAAGCGAACAAAATATCTGGACCTGGCTCACGAGGTGACCGACATGGGGTGGACTGCCGGCCGAAATTATACCTGTAGTCGTTTCTGCGAATGGGTTAATCCCAGTCAGCCTCTCGAGTCATCTGAAGCGACTGGGACCGCTCCAAGCTCAAATGCAGAAGGCGGTGCTCCTCGATACCGCCCGCATCGTCCGCCGGTTTCTTTCCTTTCCTCCTAACCCTCGGCCGTTTGGTCTCCCCTGCCGAGGGCTTCCATCTGGTTGGGTTTTTATTTATTTATGTAATTTGTTATGTATTTATTTTATTTTATTGACATTTATGTATGTTTATCATTTTCATTTACAATTATATATTTATACAGCCCAACCAGATGAGAAAACTATATTGATATCCCACATTATAATAATAAGAAAAAATGGGGTAAAATATTTTACTATGCCTAGCAACATTTTCATTATATTGGCGTCTGTCAAATTTACGATTTATTATTTTGTTTTGATGAATGTTTTTTACAAAAATATAAGATGCTAGGCAGTACTTAACCGTGAAATGAGATTTTTAATTTTTTTTCATGATTATGTGATCAGTTGTGACACCCTTTCAGAGCACAGTACGTCATTTTTTTGCTAAATTGCGGGAGCTCTTCACACGCCTACGTGGACTCGAGTACTGACACGCCCAGACGCGCCAAAAGCGCGCAAAGTGAAGCTTAAAAGGCTAACTTGAAACACTTCGCGTGCGCCTACTGCGGTTCTAAGCCTAATAATTCTATGGACGTCACTATTATCTGTTTAAATTATTACACTTATAAAATGAAATGACGAAAAAACTTAAAAATAAACGTAAGGATTTTTAATTAATTTTTCTAAATCTAATTGTTTAAACACATAAAAATGTACCTAAGTTATTTACATATTTTTTTTATAGATTAAGGCTGGTAAGCGAGCACACAGCCCACAGCCCACCTGATGGTAAGTGGATACCATAGACTTAGAATAATATACTGGCGTACAGTATATTCTAAGTCTATGGTGGATACTGTTGCCCATAGACATCTACATCTATAATATAGCGATTAAGAATCCAAATACAAAAGCGTTGTCACTCTTGAGGACTAAGATGGAATGCCTTTTATCCAGTAAAAAGAGTCTCCTGTTAAAAAGGTCTCCGGTTGAAAAGGGTTTAAATTTATTAGTAACTGAAGGAAAAATATACTACTTTTTCCATTTGATGATAAACTGTTTTGAAAACTAAAACGTAGATCGCCGGCGTAGTTTTAAATTGTTATACAAGGGTTAAAACTATTGTTAAACTTTATTTTTAAATTTTATATTTATTTGAAAAAAACATGTCATCCCGCCTGTAACTACCATAATAATCATATATTATAAAAAATTTACATCTAAAGGAAGGTAAATACTTAACCTTCTTTTTGATGTTTCGTAATCGGATAAAAACTAACCTATAAGTTGCCTCGGATTACTAACTACATACAACATTTCATGGAAAACGGTCAGAATGTGCATCACAATACAATATTTTTCACAGAATCTTTGAACCCCCATTTCAAAGCTTTAAAAATAAGTTTTTGAAAAAATAAGATATTTTATTATTTTTATTCAAAAGCATTTGCACCACTTTTTAGTTAAAAAAAAAAAATTATTATTATTTTTTCATACAAATTTGAACACCTGGCCCCCTCATAAGGGGTTGTTTTGAAAAATCGCAATAACTATATACATATATTTACAGAGTACTTTCAGTAAGTTTCAAATCAATCGCCCCGTAAAATAAAAAGTTTCATGCAAACTGTAACTCCTTATTTCACCCTCTGAGGGGTTGAATTTTTGAAAACCCTACTGTCCAAATTTAAGATGTATACGTCTAGCGGTTTGGGCTGTGCGTTGATAGATGAGTCAGTCACTGAGGACATCCTCTTTTATATACATATAGATAAGTATTTATGTATTCTAACCAGATAAAAACAATAGTAATACCCATAATAATAATAATAATAATACTAAGGCGTAGGGAAGTGACGACCCCATCGCCCGCTGACGTAACGGTAATGTGACAAAACTGCTACGTCAGCGCAGTCAGTCAGCGCCTGGCCATGAGGTGTTAGTGCCGTGCCTCGGCAAAACTGAAGGTGCAAAGGCCCGCTTGTGCACATGGCCTCACCATGAAACGGTGCCGGGTCTGGGCGTCTCCCGTTAACTGACGCCCATTACATGGATGATGGAAGTCAGAAATACGCGCAAAGGGTCGCTGCCTGGAGGTCGCCAGGGCGCGTCTGAGCTGGCGCTGGACGCGACAGCATGCGAACCGCCAGCCGATCACGAGGAGCTGCACGACCACCCAGCAGCCCTCACATCCATCATCACCACCAGCTGGCTTGGTGTCGGCAGGGTCTTTGCGGGCCCAGCAATCGCCACCCGCCACTGGTGAGTACGCCGCATGCGATGGACAATTCAAATGAATAGCAACGCATTGCGGGCGTATTTTAGGCGAAAGGGGTGAAGTTGGAGGTTTTGCGTACCGGGCCAGGATGCGTCGACTTTTGCTGAGCTGGAGCCATCTATAACCGTCACCGAGCAAAACCTGGCAGACCGAGTTCGGTATATCTTGCGCTCAAACATATTTGATGGCACCGAACTCGAACGGCTACGACGTGAGGCTGTTTCATCGGATGAAAATACTACGACTGTGAATGCGGCGCCACAAGTTGCAGAGCAACCCGCACACGTGGATACCGCTGTGAATCTCCCAGTTGTGGTTGATTCAGACGATGATGAAACAATCGCCCAGGAACTAGAACTAGAGCAAATGAGGAGTACATTGAAGAGGCGATTGTGGAAACGCGCAGTACGCCTCTCGAAAATCGACCGCAACTTCCTCGCATAACCCTAAGCAAGCGGAATCGGGATGTCGACGGCCCTGAACCCATTGCTGGCAACCTATTTGAAACCAGCGGGACCTTTGCAATACGGACTCAATACTTTTGGCGCCGCTTTGGCAGTTTGCCGCATTGTTGGTGCCAACTTCCCACGTCTGACGTGCTACTGGTCAAAGTAGCGCTATCCCAGCCTGGAGAAGAAGGATTGAGGACCGTATCGCAAAGGCAAGGGCCCTCATCGGCAGACTGATAAGCTTCAGGTCGGGCAATAATAGGCCGAAATTGTGCGCACCGTCAGGATGGCGTTTGCTGGGACAAATGTCAGTTTGTCCCAGCCGGATATAACGCAAAACTGACGGAGCGCATAGACGACCTGAAGCAGAGAATCGCTGCTTGGGGAAAGCGGATTCGGCGATATACCGAGAGGTCAAGACGGTTCAACCAAAATCGTCTCTTCCAGAGTGATCAGAAGAGGCTCTATGAGTCATTGAGCGACCAATGGTACGTGGAACGGGCCCAGCACCGAATCAGGCCGACACTATCGCATTCTGGCGCGGCCTGTGGTCAGAGCCCGTAAACCACAGCGAGGGCCCTTGACGGAAGTTGTGGCGAGTCAGTGTGCGAGTGTTACGCCCATGGACCCCGTCATCATAACGCCGGATGACGTAGCTGAGGCGGTCCGTAGGGCCCCGAACTGGAAAAGTCCGGGACTCGACGGACTGCATCACTACTGGCTGAAGGGTTCGTGGTGTACTTGCCCGACAGTTTCAAGAGGCTCTCGACCAAAAGTCGCCCCGAGCCTCTTCACTACTGGGATCACTCATTTGGTTCCTAAAGACCATGATTCCACAGACTAGCAAATACCGCCCCATTACGTGTCTACCCACCATATAAGATGACATCCATTTTGAGTACGCGAATCATTCGTCACCTGGATTTAAATCAGGTGATGTCGCGCGCTCAAAATGGATATCGGGGCGGTGGTCGTGGAACCAAGGAACCACCTCATTGACGCGGTCATTGGCAAAGTGGTTAAACGCAACTGTCGGAACTTCTCCGCCGCCTGGATAGACTATAAAAGGCATTTGACTCGGTGCCCCATACATGGCTAAAGAGGGTCCTCGAGCTGTACAAGATTGACTGTACAGTTAGAGACTTCCCGGCAGTGTATGGGGCAATGGAGTACAACTTTGTCATCTAGGCGAGCGGATGACGGATGCGGAAAGCCACATAAGGATAAGAAGGGTATCTTCCAGGGCGATTGTTTGAGTCCAATCTGGTTTTGCCTCTCCTGAACCCTCTCAGTACATTACTGGAGGACTCCGTGAGGATTTCAGCTTCGGAAAGGAGGTACAAAAGTGACCCACCTTTTCTATATGGATGATCTCAAGTTATTCGCCTCAATCGCTCCCATCTTATGGAATTGCTAAACATCACTTGTGATTTTAGTAATTATATCAGAATGGAGCTGGGGACGGATAAGTGTGCGGTCCTCCATGTTGAAAGGGAAGGGTTGTTAACTCTGAGGGCATAGACTTATCTATGCCCATCAACATAAGGACCCTTTCTGAGGCTGAAACATACCGATACCTGGGTATGTCACAGAGCATCGGTATCGATGAAGCGGGTATGAAGCAGTCAGTTTGCGATATGTTTTATGCACGCTTGACCAAAGTGCTTAACAGCCTTTTGTCCAGTGTGAATAAGACACACGCATATAACGGTTGGGTCATGCCTGTTCTCATATATACCTTGGCATACTTAGGTGGACTCAAACTGAACTTAACGCCCTGGATAGAAAAGTCCGACTACTATGACGTCCCATAGGATGCATCACCCGAGATCGTCGATTATGAGGCTGTACTTGCCGCGGAAACATGGTGGGCGTGGCTTTTAAGCGCGCTTACCATGCATAATCGCGAAGTGTGCAGCCTGTAATTATTTTCTGACGAGATCGGATGATCCATTCTATAGGGACGTCATTTCTGTGATAAAGGACTTACCCCTCTATCCTTAGCCAACGAGCAATGGCAAGACCCGGCAGTACAGAGCATTTCCGACCGGGAGACCGTATGGAAGGAGAAGGAGCTCCACGGGAGGTTCTACAAGGCTCTACATGTGCCTTTCGTAGACACAGTTGCCTCCTCCACTGGCTACGTTTTGGTGACCTCTTTGGGGAACCGAGGGTTTTGTCTGTGCGATACAGGATCAGGTTATTAAGACCAACAACTATCGGAGATACATCCTAAGGGATGGCACCGTCGACATCTGTCGAGCTTGTCGCCATCCCGGTGAGTCACTTAGGCATGTCATCTCCGGTTGTTCGGCGCTTAACCTGAGTACTTGCACAGGCACAACTTAGTAGCCAGAATTCTACACCAGGAGCTCGCTCTGAAATACGGTCTCGTGGACCGGAAATTGCCGTATTACAAGTACTTGCCGAAAGCCGTGCTCGAAAATGATCGCGCCAGGCTCTACTGGGACCGGGCCATCATCACAGACAGGACTATACTTGCGAATAAGCCTGATATTGTGCTGATGGACCGGGCACAGTCAGGATATTTTTGGTCGACATCACCATTCCATATGACAAGAACCTCGTGAAAGCCGAAACAGATAAGCGAACAAAATATCTGGACCTGGCTCACGAGGTGACCGACATGGGGTGGACTGCCGACCGAAATTATACCTGTAGTCGTCTCTGCGAACGGGTTAATCCCAGTCAGCCTCTCAGGTCATCTGAGGCGACTGGGACTCCGTGACGGACCGCTCCAAGCTCAAATGCAGAAAGCGGTGCTCCTCGATACCGCCCGCATCGTTCGCCGGTTTCTCTCCTTTCCTCTAACCTCGTCTGTTTGGTCTCTGCCGAGGGTTTCCATCTGGTTGAGTTTTATTTATTTATGTATTATTTATTTATTTATGTATTATTTATTTATTTATGTATTATTTATTTATTTATGTATTATTTATTTATTTATGTATTATTTATTTATTTATGTTAGTATATTAAATATATATTTATGTTTATTTATTATTTCCTTTAAAATATTTATTCAGCCCAACCAGATGAGAATACTTTATAAATACCCCAAAATACAATAAATAATAGAAATACACCATAATAATAATAATAGTACCATTTTACGACGAAATTTGTGGCGCCATTTTAACGCGCGGTCCACCTAGCTGGGTTAGCCAAGATGTCTCTACGATCGTTAATGATAAATAAAACTATAAAATTTATGGAAATGTCATATCTGAACGTTAAGTCACGTAACAATCACGTGACTTACCGTTGATTTCATTCACTTTTATAGTTTTCTATAGTGTTAACGATCGTAGAATGTCATCTTGGCTAACCCCGCAAATAATTAAAAACGTCTTAGTCAGGGGTATACATACATTGTTAATAAGACCCGTTGCATAAAAAAATATCGGACACACCATTAATCTAATTCTTAGTCTTATGGTTTGTTAGACAGTAAATAGAAATGCAGTCTGCAAATGATATGACAGTAACAAGCAATAAAACAGATAAATCTACAAATGTATGCGATGAGACTTACGCTATTTCAATACACCTTGTATTGACAGGATTAAGAAGAGAAGAAGCTTAATTGTCCTGTACCTACATAAATAAAGGCCGTCGTCTTTCTTGCTGCATGCCCTTTTGAAGAACTACAGACGGATTTCCCATCAAAGCCGCTTCAACGTGCTGTTTTATACGTTACGTCCTGTTCCACCTAAAACCTCGTATACACCTCGCATCGAATACACGTCGAAGGTGTGGAGCCAACGTTGCCAGATTTTTATTCAGGCAAAGCGGGATTTCGAAAAGTTGGATTCATTCTATGAAAGCGGGACATAATAAGAAAAACTTTTCTTTTCTTCAGTTTTTTTAATATTATCGCAATAAAAAGAATTTTGAAACAGTAACTTTGAAGAGGACAAAAAGACGGCCAGTCAGTTGAGACGCCTGCGCCACCGCAATGCAGCGTCGCGTCGTGATGAGGAATCCCCGAAAAGCGGGACTGTACCCGTCTAGCAGTAGCAGTTTTTGACGCCCCATGGCGCAGTGGATTAGTATTGAGTTGCAGCGCTAAGGGCCGCGGGTTCCAATCCCGCACGGAATGAGTATTCGTATGGTCTACAAATAATTGTTCCGGGTCTGGATATTTGTCCTTGTGCAATTTATGTTTGTAAATAGCCTCCACGATACAGGAGAAAATCGTAGCGGATAACGTTTTTTGAAAAATAAAAATAAAACGTTTATTTCAGGCTAAAAATAAGGACGTCAAATGTCAAGACGTCTGGCAACACTGTGTGGATGTATTTTCATATCGTATATGCGACACAATACCTGATATGCCGCGTCCCATCTCTAGTCGGGTTTTTTCTCGAAATCGAAGGGAAATAATCCACACTGTTATAGTCTTAAACATTTGGACGTGGAAAAGATACGAGGATCGGAGAAAAATATATAGCGTCCACATATAAAGAACCTTATGCCGATACGCTATAAAACATGCGACCAATCACACGTTGCAAACAATTGCATGTTTTATCGCATGACGTAGTCGCTCGTTACTTAAGTGGGGAGCGTTTGTGTTAGCGAGTTGTATAAATAGCAGCTGTTTTGGACCTTCACTCACTTAGAGGTCAGCCATTATGGTGTGAACCGATTACAAATTTGAGAACCGGTTTCTACAGATTACTTTGAGTACAAACCCGATTTTTTAAGGTATTTTTAGGTTATTTATTACCTTTTTAAAAGAAAGAACAAAACATCAAAATAACTTCTACCTTTATTAAAATCAAAATAACTTCTACCTAAAAATAACTAATCGCATAAGTCGTAATTTTGATTAAGAAAACAGATGTGATCGACAGCATCCGTCAGGCTCCAAAAAGTGCCAGCACTTTCAGCCGATTTTGCAGTTTCAGCTTCATCATGCTCGGGCTCTGTCTCCAAATACATGCGCATTAAGTTAACTGCGGACGCAGTTGGATAGATAGTGGGTTTCCTTTGTTTCAAAAAGTCCAAGAGTCCAGGTTTTTTCTGTTCTATGACTGTCTCTACTGATGTTTGAACTGCTTGTTCTGAAGTCGTAGCCGTAATATGGGTTTCAGAATCCTTTATTAAATAAGATAATTCTTTCTTTACTATTTCTTTTGCAGATTACATATTTTCTGAGCGCCTAAAACCAGATCTTAATACCGGATGTAAGTATGTTGACATTTGCGTGACAGTTCTTGTCTCGTATACTAAAAGCCTGCTGCTCATATTTCACTTTACTGATGAGCAAAACATTTTGCCTATATCTGTCTCCAGAGTATTTTCAATGGGGTTCAAATTCTCATACAATCCACAAATTACTGGTATGATTAATGAACTGGTCGGATATGTATCAGCACTAACAAGCTTTGTAGCCTGTTCGAATATTTCCAAAATCTTTATTATTTCTTTGCCACACTTTTTCTTCATAGGCGGTTAAGTAGTCTGATGCCCGGATTAATTTTCTACATACTAATGCCAGAACATCGGATAATTGAAGAATTCTAGACACCATGTAGAATTTGCTATTCCATCGTGTCGATACTTCTTGTATCAACTAAGGAGTAGTATTGGGATTTCTTTCCTTCTGTTCTGCTTTTAGCGCTCGCCACCCTACAGACGACTTTTTAAAAATCTTAACAATAACCTTACATTTGTTAATTATTTCCATAACCTCAGGAAGCTCTAAAGAATCATCAACAATTAGATTAAGCGTATGTGCAAAACATGGCATGTGCCGTATGTTTAGCAATTGCACATTCGGATCATGTTAGTAGCGTTGTCTGTGACAATGGTTGTAATTTTACCAGTCAGTTTCCATTCTGTTAGTAAGTTAGTAATAATTTCGGCAAGATTTTCAGCTGTGTGTGCAGTGGGGACATCTGAGGTAGTCAAAACATAGCTTTTAAAAACACCTTTCAGAAAAAAATGAACTGTAACCGTAGTAAAGGAGTCTATATTTTGGTTAGACCACAAATCAGCGGTTAGTGCAGCATGCTTAACATTATCAAGTGCAATAGCAAGCTTTACTTTTGCATTTTGGTACTGTTGCGGCATTAATTCGTACCTGATTTTTTGTCTACTTGGTAATCTGTAGTTTGGGTTCAAAACTTCTGTGAACCTCTTAAATCCTCTGTCTTCAACAATCAAAAGGGCTGGAAGCCCGTAGCGATCATCATGGTTAAATATTTATCGATTTTTTCGAAATAGTTCCGTGTGATGGATTTTCCTTTACTTTCGGCATCCTGCAATACAATAAAATGCAATTCATTGATAAAAATTCAGGTAATTTATTTAACTTATAAACAAAAAGGTTTTCTATTAAACTAGGTAGTAAGTAGTAATTAATTACTTACCTATTGATGATTTCCTTTGAAACGTTTACTTAACCTGATAACAAACTAAATCTTTTTGAAGAAACGCGAGAGACATAACCATACACATTACACACGCAAAAAAATGACGGAATAGACTGAAGTTTGTCAACAGTGTTGCCTGACAGCTGCAACGGCGCGATGATTCCCCGATCAAAGACAATATAAACTTGGCCTGAATCTCTCTATGTCTATGGTCTGACTTTAGTGTTCGGATACACGAATAATGAAACACAAGTGAGTTCAAAAGTAATCAGTTTTAGTAAAAAGAAACCGGTGTTTATAGGTTATTAAAAAACCCGTTTTTATTTAGGTTTTTCTAAAACCTGTTCACATCACTACATCCACCGCATATTGTCCGTTCATCGTAACTTGACGCGTTATCTGATTGGCAGCACTGTAATTTGCAGTGTTGCATGCTTTAATACTAATAGCGTCCCTGAAATGTAGGGACAGGAATTATGGAACGGGAAAAGCATGTATACATGCATGTCAAGCACGAGGTTGCGGGTTCAAACCTGGCTTATATGTCGAACGCACTTAACGCTAACAGTTAATCCCTGTCACTATCACTTTTGTCACTGTCACTGCCAACCCACAATAAAAAGCGATCACTTCCTTCATCTATTATTTTATCTTTGACTCATCTTCAATTTTTATAACATGTGAGCACTCTTTTTTCCAAAGCTCATTATTTATTGAGCCAAACACTTTTATAAGTGATTCCACTTGATCATCTCTCTGGCCGACATTTTTCTCTGCGAACCGTCTCTTCACTACACTCCATATTAACTCAATTGGATTTAAATTGGCATGATATGGGGGCAGTCGCAAAACATTATGACCATGTAATTTTATTAATTCGTCAGCCTTATATATGGGCTCTGTTTTTTTTATTAATTCATATAAAGCATTTTTGTCAAATTAGGTGAAAACAACAGCCCCTTGTTTTGAGCCACTCTACAATATCTGCTTTGAGGCTCGCCATATTAGGGCTTTTATTTATTTGTACAGTATGATATGGTGCATTGTCCATCACAATCACACAATTAGGTGGCAGGTTTGGTAAAACTTGTTTTTCTAGCCATTTTATAAAGTTATCGCTATTCATGTCGTCATGGTAGTCGGATGATTTTGTTTGTGACTTGAATAGCAGTAACGCATTATTAATGAAGCCGTCTGTAGTTCCAGCGTGTGCAATTATCCATCGTCTACCCGTACCAGAATCTCTGACCAATACACCTTCTTCAGACTCTGACTGCCAATATTTTTGCACGAATGAATAAATGTTTCGTCTAAATAGACAATAATTCCGCTCCTCTTCTCGATATTTTTTGATTTCATTCAAATAATTAAATCACCAGGCAGCTATATCTGTTCGCTCCACTAACATTTTTCATTTGGATTGACACTTTTTATATATCCACCTTCAAAACTTATTTCATCTCGCAATTCGATAAGTAATTTGTTTAACGTAGGAATTTCTTTTCGTACAGCGTAAAATGACATAATTTTTTGTCGAATTGCACAAGCATCGAAGTCATCGATCTTGATCTTCTTATCACGATTTGGTCGTTTTTTTCCAGGTGTTGTTACTTTTGACGGACCAGGCACACCCAAATTTTAAACTGAACTTGTCTCTCTTTCTTGTCTTACAATTCGGGTTACAGTAGATTCGGATACATCTGTAATCATTAAACAAATGCAATTTTATTTTACTAGTTTATAAAATTTTAATATTTTAGTAACGTAAGTGACGTTACTAAAATATACATAATATACTTACTTACTTACATACAAATATTTTAGCATCATCTAGCGAAATATATAAGCAAATTTAAAATATGACCCACTACCATGCGGTACTGTAAAGATTAGTCTAAATCATTGTAACTGGTCACCCTATAAACATACCGGTCATGGCGGC
This sequence comes from Parnassius orleans, assembly GCA_029286625.1. Taxonomy (NCBI): domain Eukaryota; kingdom Metazoa; phylum Arthropoda; class Insecta; order Lepidoptera; family Papilionidae; genus Parnassius; species Parnassius orleans. The sequence continues at coordinate 53,684 of JAGSMP010000346.1, read as the reverse complement.
AGCTCTTGCACAAACTTGTTGCAATGGAACAATCAACTTGTTTTCAGCCTTTTGTTTATCACAAAATGCGTAAACTTGAAGAATAGTTTGTCTTTTAGCACTTTTTACCACTTTCGGCATTTTTAAAACTAAGATTAAATTATTAAAAAGCAAAAGAGCACACAGATAGCAACCGATCAAACTAAAAGAAAGATGGCGACTGAGTAAACAGTGCTACCAATCACTCACGCGTCAAGTTAAGATGAACGGACAATATTCAACTTCACCTAAGAATGCCTCGTCTAGAGGCGAAACACGAGTCGTAATATCAACGGTGGTGTGTTTTTTCGAGTATAGTGGTGCTGGGATTAGTGTTGACGGGGATAGTGAGAGAGCGGGAGGTGCTCTTCGAACTACATTATGCACACAATTTTATTATATTACGTGGATCTTAGCAAATTACATTTAACATCTTTAATGTAATACGGCTAGTGATACGATTTGGTAGAAATGGTCTGCCATACTTAAGATAAAAATACTCGTTACGATACGCCAGATCAAGATACGTCACCTGGCAACCTGGCCTAATTTGTCTATATATATATATGTATATATTATAGTCTCGGTAAAAATCGAAAACGATTTTGATGAAATATTTTGTGTGAGTGGGTACTTGGATGATTTAGATTCACAATTGGATCCAGTAGATGGCGCTGTTACCGAAATCCAGAAATCACCCGTGCGAAGCCGGGGCGGATCGCTAGTAATAAATATTTGTAAATTGCTAAGTTGAAATCCTGTTTCGGATATTATTTTAAACATAAACGTTGTTAAAAACATAAAAAATAAAGTTTTTGAAATATCGAAATTTACGGACGAACACGATGCTAGCAAATAAACGTGTATTTTTTAAAACTAAATAATAAAGTATACAAACGTCGTTATAAATGAAGAAATTTCAAATGACTACAGAAAAAATCAAACCAAATTTAAAATAAACAAGGAATACAATTGTTTTAATTTAATAAAATATCCTCTTCCAAGAACTTCGCAATAAGACGCATAGACATAGAATATGGGGACCGTGCATCTAGACTTTAGCGCCAACTGGTGGCAAACATCTTAACTAGTTGGGATCGTTTATTCATTGTGACACTCAATTTATTTTTAATAATTATATATTATAGTAATAAAATAAAATATACTAATATTATTTGAATAATGTCAACTACAAGAAAAATTGCTGTATCCGTGGCTGTAATAATACATCACGTCAAAAACGTGGAATTGATGAAAGTGAAATTTATAAATTCCCAGAGAGCATGTTTGAGCTGCATGGAAAATGGAAAACGTAAACAGGGATAAAAGCAGTAAAAAATTATGTAAGTCCTATAAATAAATCAGATTAAACTCGAGGCATGTAAAAACTATCATTTTGATAACTAAGTTCTTAATATTTATTTTATTTATTTAATAGTAAAACTTAACCTTTCTTTTTTGCTTTCAGAGAAAATCCAAAAGACTGGGCACCAAATAAAAATACGAGAATTTGTAGTTATCATTTTACTAATCCTGAAAAATCGGAACATCCGTTACATCCGTCTTATGTTCCTCGATTTTTCTGGAAGCGAAAATATTAAAAATATACAATCCTTGGAACGTTTCCAGCGAGTCAAAATCGTGCTTTGTTAAAAGTTCCAAGTATTAGTAAACCTCTTGTGAGTAAGGAAAGTAATAATTTAATAACCGTATAAATAGTAATGCTCTATACTGACATTTCGATTTTTGTCAAGTTGAAAAACAATATTTTACAATTACATACCCTATTCATTATCCTATTAATTTGAGCTTTTTAATTGTAATATTTATTTGTACCACAACTTTCACGTCATATACATTTGACACACTGTTTGTGGCACAACTTACCGGCTATGAAACTTTCAAATGTATTTGTTTTTTCAACTACGCCATAAACATGATTAGAGTTGAATAATTTTTTCCTTTTTTATCATTCTGGCCACGTAAAATATTATTGACAACAGGTTGAAATCCATATTTTATTATTTTTCCATTTTTATAAATATTATACGTTGTTTTATGAATGTTTTGATCCCACTAACTGGTAAAAGAACACTAGAGAGCGCTTACTTCAGCAATAGTGCTGCTCTATATTTCGCGCACGATCCCCATTATGAAGAGTTTTACTAACAATTACAAATCTAATAGGCTAGGCTGTACGGTCTAAGATCTATGCCTGCCTTAATTGTGTAATCGTAATAACAACAACATCAAATTATTAATCTATGGTTAACATGGCGGGTGATGAAAGTGACAGGTATGTAAATAATGAATACTTTTAAATTAATATTTAAAAATCTGCAGTTTTCTTATTTCTCATAAAGATAAATGTCATTAATTCATAACAAAAAAATTACTTACTTTGTTATGATTGAATTCTTTCCCTACTGTCTTTCATTATAAGTGCTTTTTACTGTTGCTTCCAGTGATCTCAAACCATCCAGTGTAGCTATAATAAGAGAAGTATATGACAGTGAAAATGCTCATATTAAATTTGAAATGGAATTGGAAAGAGCCCTGGAGGCTGGTGTCAGAGTAATTGTTATAGAACCAGAACCACTCGGAGAAGAGACAGCAAGGTGGATCTATGTAGGAAATCTTCTCCATAAAGTTTCTGTTTACAGCGGGCTGTGTAGCATTACCTCAGGTATTCTATTGTTAATTTCATCATGTTTTACTAAATAAATCTGAATTATATATTCAAACATCAAGTGCTTACAAGGTAAAAAAGATTTTGTGTTAATGATACTTTAGTGCAATATTTTTATATGCACCAAGGACTTTAAATTAGGCTAAACTTTATAAACGGCAACCTATTCCCTAGCAAATATTCGTATATTGCGTTCATATTTTTTATGTTAGAATGTGGCCAGTATAGATGTTTGAAAGTACTGAAATCGATTGTTTTTTTCATATATTTTGTGATAAATCACAAAGTCAAGTCAATTTTTCATGAGAAGATCCATAATTTTAGACAAGATTCATGAAATAGCAAAAGACATGACAGTAACTTAAAGATAGATAAGTCTTTACCGGGTTATTGGTAATAATAGGGTTTACAAGTTAGAACCTGTATAAACCTAATTATTAAAGGGTTTCCCAACCTTTTTTGACCAGGGACCACTTTGATTTTTTCATAGTTAGCAGGGACCACAAGATGAAAAAAAAACTGTGTTAATCTAACAATAACTTATAATCACTACTTTAATACAGGGTTATTTTGCAATGACTGGCCAAATTTGCAGAGAAGGTTCAAAATAAGTAATTTAGGCAAATGGTGAAGAAAAATTTATTCAAAAAAATCTCAATCATTCTTTCCTTTTTATCTTTTAAATTAAAAATGCTAAAATTTTACTATGTAAGCACACATTCGTAAGGGTCGATTGGTCGGCAAAAACTTTGTGAATTGAATTGCACACAGAGGAGCGTGCGTACACATAATTGTTGCCCATAAATCACTTTAAATTTGGGATAATTTTAAATAAAAATAGAAGCCTTATGTACTCATATTTCAAAAACTGCAATAACGGTATATCATTATTTATATATTTGAATTTAAGTTTAAAATTTGGATACTCTTTGAAAAATAACCCTGTATAATAAACTGAAAAGAAGCAATCATTAACAGTATTATTTGTGTATTTATTGTAAAAGCTACTAAGTACTTACTAACGTGATGCGCGGTGTTGCACTGCCCGCATGACGAGAAAACAATAAATGTGTTAGTAAAAACGATTAGGTAGGTAAAATATTTAAATCTTTGGCGGACCATATTTAAGCTCTTACGGGACCGTATTGCTTCCACATAGAACCCATAATAACAAATGTTAACTTATGTGGCACATATTGTGGATTAGTGAATAACATAAAGATTATTTTTAGTTTTTGATTCTATAAGCCTGATTTGCTTAATTTAAGATGTTCTGTGACATTTCAAATTCCTCTGTAGGAAAATAATCTGGTGATGATTTTTTTTTATCTGGTGACTATTTTAAAAAGAAAATTGTTAAAAATATGTAGGAAGAATGGAAATCACTAATATCACTATTAAATAAATATGTTATTTTTCCAGACAAGATAGTAGTAGTCAAAGATTAAATCAGCTATAAACTACTTATGTGTAGAATTAACTTCAGTAAATTAACTTCATATCTGTGATTAAATGTTTTGCTAACTTTATGACAGAAAGTCAGAAACTCAAAGAACTAGATATTAAATTAAATGAAATTATTTATTTCGTCATATATTAAAATTACTTTTTATGAACAGTGATTGAACTCACCTAGTAAGCAAAATACTTACTTACTACTAGTACTTACATAGAATTTTATTGAATTGCAACAATAAATGGAATCTCGATAACGCGAATTTCAAGGGAAATGTTAAAAATTTCGAGTTAACGAATTTTCAACTTGACAATATTTTCGAGATTATTTTCCCAAATAAACAAACATAAGTTTAATGGATGTATTCATTCATTGCACGTGTACAAATTACACACTAGATAGAACAAACCACAAACATTCCTTTTGGATGTTATTGCTATGAGTTCGGGGAATTCCAAGTAAGATGTCATTATATTTTATTAACTTCGACTTACGGAGTCTGCTTTTTGAAATCGAGTTATGGAGTATAAATGTGTACTATCAATACCTCACAGGGTAATAACAAAAAAGTCTAAATAAATCGACATAATTGAGCCCCAAGGCACTCCCAGTTGTACTATCGCCTTGGGAGAACTCATATTATTAATAACAACTTTTTGCGTTCTGTTTTTTTTTTATATAGAATAAGGGTGACAAACAAGCACACATTCCACGTGATGGTGGATTCTGTGGCCCGTAGACATCTACATCTATCCTCGATTAAGAATCAAAATGCACATGTGTTGCCACCCCTGAGGATGCCACCACTAAGATGGAATGCCTTGTTTCCAGTAAAAAGGGTCTCCGGTTCTCTACACTCACCATGCGAAACACAGCAGCATTGAGCTGGTATTTTATGATGTTATTCTGTGGTATTCTGAGTGTGGTCCTTCCCCAGTCGAGCTGACCCATTTGTGCTACAAACATAATTAAGCTGCAGCATGGCTCTACCACATAATAAATCTTAAACTAATCTGTTAATCTCAAATAATCTGTTACTTAAAAAATATGAACTAATAAATTTAAGAGTACATCACTTCTTACACCGTAATATTTAAGTTTCCTGATTAATGTCTCATGGTGATTTTTGAACACAATCAAAAGCTTTTGATAGGAAACCCCGTCGAAACCGTTTGACCCCTTGTGAAACCGAATTGACTTTTAGGAAGTAAATTATATAAATTTTTTTTTTACATTTCATCAAGAATAATTTTTGGGGGGTATATTGCCATAGTTGCTACGCTTGGCGAGCGGGTTGGCAACCGCAGTCCACTAGATGGAGTGACGACCTGGTAAGACATGCAAGAAGTCAATGGATGCAGGTGGTTCGGGACCGTGCTTTGTGGCGTTCCTTGGGGGAGGCCTATGTACAGCAGTGGACTTGTGAAGGGCTCTAATGATGATGATGATGATGTGTGGTGTTGGTGTTAGATAATTTTTAATGAGCTATCTCATTCACCATGTGAGCACATTGTACGGAATGAGTTAACTCACCAATTGCCGGAAGGGTTAAATACTAAAAATCTTTTTAGTTAAAAGTATTTTTACAAATTTTAAAGTTTAAAAAAAATTTAAAGCACTAAAATCGGCAAATTCATATTATATAGTATAACTACCTATTGATCCTGGCTGAGTAGGATGTAATAATGTGGCGTTAGTTCAAGATAATCAAAGACCAATTTTTTTATAAATTTTTCGATTTATCAAGAAAAATACCGCCTATCTTTCATATAAAATATATTCTAGATCACTCTTGGCATTGCTGCCTATGTGTTCGTGAAGTTTCATTTAGTTTTTTTTGGTTTTTTATAGGATAAGGGTGACAAACGACCACACAGTCCACCTGATGGTAAATGGTTGCTATGGCCCATAGACATCTACATCTACCCCCGATTACGAATCAAAATGCAGATGCGTTGGCACCCGTGAGGAATAATGCCCAATTTACACTGCCGCGGAACGGAATGGAAGCGAATTTTTGTAACGAAATTGTACATAGTAAAATGAGTTTTATTTTAATTGTGTAAAGTTCAAACTAGATATGAGCCAAAAAAAAGTCCGTAAAAAAGTCGCGTGTCTTTATAACATATCTAGTTTGCACGTTACGCAATTAACATAAAATTCATTTTACTATGTACAATTTCGTTACAAAAATTCGCTTCCATTCCATTTCGCCGCAATGTAAATTGAGCCTAGGATGGAATGCCTCGTTTCCAGTAAAAATGGTTTCCAATTCTCTACACTCACCATACCAAACACAGCAGCGCTAAGCTACTATTTTACGCTGGTATTCTGTGAGAGCGTGGTCCTTCCCGGTCGAGCCGACCCATTCGTACTACAACTATACCAGTAATATAGCTGCAGCATGGGTTTACCACGTATTTTGGTAATTTCGAAGATTATCCGGAACAGACACAGACAAAAATTAAAAAAATGGTTACTTATGGTTTAATGGCATGCAAATAATGTAATAAATTTTTAAACAATTTCTTTTTATAGGTCTGATATGGAACTCATTGGCATGTGCTCCATTTGGAATAGTTTCAGTTCTTTGTGCTGGTTGTTATACTTTATCATGGCAATGGGATCCTTGCTGTAAATATCAAGAAGATAAAAACCGCCGACGTTTAGCAACACTACCGGCACTAAGTGATCTCACGTCTGCATCACCAGTAGTACTTGTACGCACAGACAATAGAAGAAAAATCTTCTTACATAGCTCAATATCTGCTGCTGCAGCTGCCATTTGCTTATGGAGACTATATAACATATTTAAGTAAAAATTATGCTTTTAAGGCATAATTGTCATGCTAAAGCTTAGAATAGTGTTGTTTTAGAAAAATCTATGTTTATGCCATTAAAGTTATATAAATAAAATGTTTAAATTACTAGATTATTATAATTATAGTACTAATATTTTTCTTCTCAGTCTTGTGTAAAAATTGTTATAAGTTACATTTATTGTAAAAAGGTTGCAGTCATTGTATATGTTATTTATAGAATTAGACAAATCCTGTACAAAGATATATTTTCTTTAAACTAAGGTTTATTAAGTAGACAGATATAATATGCATTCAAATGTTACAAGATGCCAACAGTTGTGACATTATTGTATGCTCACTGTTAACCTATTAAAAAACATGAGGGCATTACAGTTTTATTATTTTCATTAATTTGTATAATTTAGTGTGCTTAAACTTAAAACTACTTCTTTTCTTAACTTATATCTTTACCGAAACCGCTATCGTATTGGGGTCTGAATCGGCCCTGTCTCCGTAGCAACGCAAAGTCAGGAATTTGCATTTAGAAAATTCCAAAATTAAGGGCTTTTTAGGTGCTAATTAGGTGCCAAGTTTAAAAATTAGGTACTCTAAAATTTTCACCGCAACAAACTTGAAATTTGCGTTGCTGGCAAAACGTATTGCTAGCAACACAGTGACGATAATAGATATACAATAAATATTAATAGCAAGGAATTAAGTGCTGAAAGATTATTGAGGTCGGATGTAGATGACGGTAATATTCTAGGAATTATCGGGTCCAGGACCACAATTACCTTACTATAAGGTATGAACGGCACTTTTTGTTCTTTATCAGTTATATATTATAGATAAGATAGGTCGAATCTGTACTAAAACCGAATCAGAACGCCCCGACTCCACGTAGTCTTGTCTGCCCTACCCCTAGAATGTTTTTGTAAAGCCATAGGCGCAGAGGGAGAGCAGCCCCCGCCCGCTGGCACCTAATTAGCACCTAAAAAACCCCTAATTTTAGCTTTTCCTAAATGCAAATTCCTGACTTTTCGTTGCTGGCGAGACAGAGCTGTCTGAATCTACGCGAGGTAGCAGAATCCGCGCCAGTCTGTTGTTTATCTCCTAATATTATTCATGTATCTACTATGACATTTTAAACGAGCTTTTAGCTTCTGGGCTTCAACGGTTGTTATACTATTATATTTACTGTTTAATTAGTAGTACATAAATCAAAAATAGCACAAAAAATAATCGTCAGGAGGACACATTTCTATAGCCTAGAAAAATCCAAGTTTTTTTGAAAATCATATTTTTAAGTTATTGCTTCTTACTCAATTTTATTAGACTATCACGAGTCTAATAAAATTGAGTACAAAAACATTGAGGCAGAGGCTGAATGCTCGCTGTAAATAACATAGTACGTGAGCAAATTCACGATGGATTCGAACCCCGCCGGCAATTTAAAATAATTATTGGTAAATGCAATTTTAAGTGCTGATTTACCACGTGCTTGGCGTTGGCGGTGAAGGAAAACATGAGGAAACCTGCATGTCTAATAAATAAAATGTTTCAAAGACGTGAAGTCAGCCAACACGCATTGGAGCATCACGGGGGACTAATTGCTCCATATTCCCCTATTAACTTTAGTCGTGTTATATCAAGGCGAACTTATTAAATCGTCTTCCGACCTTTTTGTTCATTAATTTTCAGCAGCTTATTTGCTCCGACTGATGATGAACTTTAAAAAAATCATATAGTATAATGTCACGTGGAGGCGTCGTAAGAAGCGACTACGAGAAGTATAAGTATCCCAATAAGATTTTCCTTTGATAAAAAATTTACACAATAATGTAGACTAATTATTTAGAATCAGAACCTACTTACAGTGTGACTGTGAAAACATTAGCATATTTTTAAACTTGGATTCTACACTTCAAAATAAACAACTTTAAATGACACGGTATAAATGAGCGAAACATTCTGGGTAGTAAATAAATCAGTCAGGTAATAAAGTTAACAATCTATTTTTAAGTATACATGATTATGGACCTGAGCAAAGCGCTACTTAAGTACAATATTGTTTTTGCTCGGGGTCACACCACATAGAGCTGACTCCGCAACAGGGCCTGATGTACACTTTTTTTGTTTTACATCGGGAAATGCCTACGCATACCCACCTCGCGAGGGCAAGGACGGGTTATGTCGGACTCGCACCGACTAAAACCCCATGGTGTTCTAACTTCGTCGCATATTGGCAGGGCCACGGGAACGCTTTCGCACACATCCGCGGCCCCACCAGCGCCGGCCACCCTAGTAGGGGGGGAGAGGACACCCCTCTCGCCGCAGCCAACCAACACACATCCGAAGTGGGCTCGCCAAGCCCCACCGCCACGACAAGGCGGAAACCCGTTCGGTGGGGAGGGCCTGTGATTTCTTGATTTACCCACAGGCTAACTGGGCTGGAGCCTAGGGCGGAAGGTTTGAGGGGGCGGTGAGCTTGTCTTTGCAAGCACAACATATGTACAGAGTAAAATTTGTTATAATATTCTCAATAAATAATAGAGTAAGTGCCGCAAGTATTTTACTTGTCACTTTTTATTTTTGGTAGAAAACAAATAAATAGATTGTAAAAAAAATAAGAATTTGAATTATTTGGTACCTTTTGTCTTTCGTTGGACTGGACGCGATTAAAAGATTTTAAACTGCTCAAGCTCTTTTCTCTACCTCTAATTTTATTAAGGTGGTTTACCAAGGTTGTCCAAGAAAACTTCTGTCAGCCATTTGTTCCATCTCTGCACAGAGAGAACGACACTGACTCATGCCGCAAAGGAGGAAATCGATCTTTTAGGTTATCTTTTTGAGTCCAGCTCGACTCTCAATGACGGCGGAAACATACCGCCGACCATCCCGGATTGCTCTATGATGGATGTGCGGTTTACGCAACGCTCAGTGAGCATAGTCATAGGGAGAGGAGTCCCTTGATGGTAACAAGTCGAGTGGGCCTGATGGAACCATCCTATTGTGCTGAAGACGGGTGCTCCGGAGTTAGCACCGGTCTAACGCGTCTTTTCCGGTACTCCTACTCCCTAGGCCTAGGTGTAATCCCGAATTTATGGAAGACAGCTTTAGTGCACCCGATCCCTAAAAAGGCGAAGGCTTATCACCATTGCCTCCTTGTTCACCAAAATAATGTAATCCATTATAGACTGCCAACTCATAAGGTACCTTGAGGACCACCAGCTGATTAGTGACCGCCAATACGGTCACTAATCGGCTGGTTCTAGTCTTCTCATTTACCTGACTCATAGATGACTGGAAGCAGTAGAGTCCAAGAGGGAGACCTTGGTCCTTAATTTGGACATAGCGAAGGCCTTCGAGGGGCTTTGGCACAAAGCGCCTCTTTAGAAGCTTCGTTCCTATGGGCTTTCCGAAAAATTGTGCAATTGGATCATCAGTTTTCTACTTGCAGATCGGAGCATCAACGTCGTAGTAGACGCTGCATACTCCGACTACGAGCCTATGAATGCTAGTATTCCACAAGGCTGCGTGCTATCACCTACGCTGTTTCTTCTGTATATCAATTATAGGTTGCTGTTATTGGTTCTAACACTGATGCTGATTACACCGGCCGTGCTAATATTTCTTAGGAACACGTCGTCGAGTACGAGAAAAGACTTGTGTCTGAAGTCAAGTCTTTATTAAACAAAGACTTGGATTGAAGGTTAAATTGTCGTAAAAAATGGAAAAGTCCGAAGTTGACGGAAATTTGACGAAAAATTCAAGGAAACTTTTGCTAAAGCAAACTGTGCTATTAGGGAATATCTGTGATGCAGAGGGGATTCCCCCATAGATTGCAAAATGGGCTATATTGCAATCTATGGTACGGGGAATCCCCTTTTAAACTAAAATAAACATAAACTAGAGATTGATTATGATTGTTTGTAGTTTGGTTAAGTGAAGTGTACGGTAAAGAGTGTTTTAGTCAAAAATCGATACAATTGTTATTTTTATTGCTAATTGCTATAAATTGAAGATTCATTGATTTCGCGATGGATATACGGGCTTTCTTTGGAAAAAAACGAAGAGTTGAAGAGCAAATTGACCACGAAGAACCTCACTGCTCAAAACAGGTGGAAACACAAAATACAATCGCTACTCCTAGTTCCATGGCAACAGGTTGGTCAACACATGTTGGTAATGTTAGCTATGGTATTCCTTCTAATATTGCACAAATCGGAGAACCAATAAAACAAGTTGTTTTAGACACATATCCAAAACAACATAACAGGGCCTTTGTTTTCGATTGGTTCAAGCGTTATAAATGGTTGCAGTATTCTGTCGAGAAAGATGCTGCTTTTTGCTATCCATGCCAGCAATTTTTACCTCATACAAACAAACTTCGCACACTTCCACAGGATTTAGAAACTTGAAAAATGCCACTGATTCTAGAATTGGTTTTCCAAAACATGAAAAATCAATTTCTCATATTCAAGCTATGTCGATGTGGCAGGAGAAATTACAAAGAATATTTACATCTAGCAGTGTTGAAACGTTAATAAATCAAAAAGTATTAGAAAATATAGGTATTACGTGAAGTCTATCATTGAAGTAATACAATTTCTAATTGTCAACGCATTAGCTTTGCGTGGAAATTATATTTTGGAAGAAGAAAAAGAACAAGGACTATTTCAGAATTTATTTGAATACACATGTATGAAAGATCCAAATTTGAACGAGGTTCTCACTCATATACCACAAAACGCAACATATCGTTCACCTGAAATTCAAAAACAAATAATTCAAGCAATAGTTCAAGCAGTACGATGTTCCATTGTCAAAGATATTAATGAATCTGACGTGAAATGGTTTATTCTAATGGAAGATGGGACGAGAGATAAAAATAACCGCGAAAATATTGCATTAGCAATACGTTACGTCAAGGATAGTGTCGTCAATGAGTCGTTGCTGATGGTTAAGACTACTGATGCACCTGATGGTTACTGATGACCTTGATGCAGCCACTTTCACGGAATAAAAGTTAAATACCCTTGCGGAAAATAACATTGACCCCTCTTGTATGCTTAGCCAATGCTATGATGGCGCAAGAGTAATGAGTGGGAAAGTTTCAGGAGTTGCGACTAGAATAGAAAATAAATTGGGCCGGAAAATTCCTTACGTCCACTGCTATAACCATCGTTTGCCATTAATAGTCATCAGAACTATTGCAGAAATGACTTTCATTCGTTTATGACCAATGCATCATGTTACATGAATTCTTTCATCATGGCAAAATAGCTGTCTTATATGGTGGAAAAAGGATTGGCCAACTCCTCGAACAACGCTGGTCTAGACATTTGGCAGTTACAAAAGTTGTATACGATAATTATTCATCGATTTTGCAGACTTTGAAAGAAATTAAAAATGGCAGATTCAACGGTGATGACGTGGCCAAGAGTATCAGTATTAAAAAGTCATGCTTGATCTGGAATTCCGAATGGCCATGGTTGTGGCCAAAAAAATCTTATCCGCGCTACAACCTGCAGACACAGCTTTGCAAGCCCGAAGCGCAGGATTAAAAGACGCCATAACAATCATAAAGTGTGTCGAAGATGAAATTATAAAATTAAGATCAAATCAAATGTATAATCAAATTCTGGAAGAAGCTAAGTCTTTAACAAGCGACGACTGCGGCGAATCTGAAAATAGGACACAGACCTCGAAGAGGCAAGTAAAAAAAGAGCAAATCGGATGGATGACTATTTGACGTATGGCCCCTGCTGTTCCTCCGCCAGACATAATATAGAAGAGAACAACGAGCCATTCAAGTCTGAGTATTTCGAAACGTTGGACATACTAATTGCTGAATTACAAAGAAGGTTTTCGGACAACGATGATCTAATCAATTCGATTGCAAGTCTCGATGAGTTGGATGTAGATAAAATGGTTCCACTGAAAAATTTGGGTAAGTTTGGAAAGTTTAATAATTTAAATAATTCGATCAATTTACAATTTTAACTAATTTTTCAGGTCTGAAAATTCCATCAAGAGAAGAGGCTAGTGTGGTTAAAGCTTACTTGAGTCGTAACGAGGATAAAATGGAAAATACATTGCAAGTTTTGTACAGGCATCGAGAGGCGTTCAAAGATACATATGAACTTTTTGCATCTGTGGCGACCATAGGATTTAGCACTGCAGTGTGCGAATCTACGTTTTCAACTTTAACTGCAATCAATAGGCCTCAAAGGCTGTCACGAGAGAATTGCTGGTATGGTATTTCTGGCCTTTAAAAAAAAGAACATAATCAGTTGATCTGAACGAAGTTATTCGCATTTTTAATAACATGGCGAATCGTAGAATTCAGCTTTTTTAAATATTTTTATTATTATGTTAATTATTATAATAAGTTTGCAGAAACAATATGATCTAAATGGTATTTTTGGTCGTATCTATTTACTCGCATCACCCCACCAAACAATTAATTATTACCTCTACTCTACTCTTAACTATTACTCTCACTCAGACGTGGATCTCTACATCCAAATCTGGAAGTTCAACCATCTTGTTCGATTGTTCTTCATCATTGAGAATTTAATAGTTCTTAAATCCATGCTCATGTTCTGTCACAGAAATTATTTGTTCACGAATACATTGAATGTACATCACTGACCTCTAGGTCAGTGATGTACATTCAATAGCTATGAAGAACATAACACAAAAAGCTAGGAAGAACCAGCAAGAAACCCAGCGGGACTTTTTTTAAAATAACAGCTTACAATCATGTATGTTACACAATTAACCACAAAACAAATTAGAAATAGCTTGATAGCGAACACCTCATTCCCAGGGTTATTATCATCCATAAATTCCTTAATATTATAATAACCCTTTTATACAAACTAGGTTTAATAAAGTTTTTGAATTTTGAGCAGGTCGAATTTTGTATATTTACTGGGATTTTGTTGTAAAAGCGTATATCGCCCCAAGAATGAATTACTGACTCGGTGGAGTCTAGTAACTGGTACTACTAGCTTGTGTTTGTTCCTAGTATTTACAGAATGAATATCACTTATTTTTGTAAAACTACTTTTATTTTTGTGTACGTACATTACGTTTTCATAAATGTATTGAGAGGCCAAAGTTAATATATTAATTTCTTAAATTTTTGTCGGAGCGACTCTTTAGGTTTTAAATCATAGATTGCTCTTATGGCCTCTTCTGTAAAACAAATATAATTTCAGTGTCGGTCGCGTGTCCCCATAGCAAAATACATACGACATTATGGTATGGAAATAGCTAAAGTAAACAAGTCTAGCTGTTTCCATACTGGTAAGATTTCTAATCTTTTACAGCATATGCTGCAGAACTAAGTCTGCTTGCTAACTTTGATATATGGGGCTCCATTGAAGCTTCGCGTCTAGTGTTATTCCAAGAAAATGGTGGTATCAACAAGACTCAGTTCTTCCCATTTAAAATTACATTAGTATTTAATTGTCTGACATTTGGAGTCATGAACTCAAACATTTCGTTCAGCGCCTTCTCCTTCTACGTAACCTCGCAGTGGACCCATTCGCTGGATGCTTACAATGTCCTGTTCTTCAATTTTCACATTTAATTTTTCACAAATAAGCATAACAAGAGTCACGTTCTCACCCTTATGCTCAGGTATACAACTTATTTCTACATCAGTAAGGAGCTGTTCCTGATCACGATCATTCAACCTCGAACTTAAGACGCTTTTGTATGCAAATGTTCCCTATAAGTATCCGCTCTATAGTATATCTTTATATTTAATCCTTTGACTATAAATTAATTTATTATTAAAAATTTATGCACGATGTGTGATCAGAATCGAAAGTAAATTAAGTGTTGTGCAAATAAAAAGCACAAAATCATCTGATCACTTTCTGCAGGTTTCCTACAATAGAAGAAGAAAAACTTTTGACAATATTCTGGTGAGTCTAAGCATTTTGAATTTATTGATCGTTATTTGTAGGGATTATTACTATATTAACTCGAATTTTATCCGTTTCAGATCATGTATTTGGACTGAGTTAAGTTTTCACCATGAGATTTTTCTGATTTAAATTTACGTTAATGTTCTGTGTGTTCCATAACTCTCACGATAACTTATGTTATAAATCAATATTACGCGTGGAAATATTATCTGCAAAAGCAATAAAAAACATCAATAGTAATATATAGTGTATAAAACAATCTCTTCCAAAAAATAAAATTACATAACTATACCTATTTTTAGTTTTATTTTATCCCACATACTCCTCTAAAGTAAATTCGAGTAATTTTAGTGGAACCTCTCAAATGTATGGGAATTCACCCAATAGGTTTGTGAGGCTCGACCCAAAATCAGAATACAAGGTTTGATATTCCCGCTAAAAGTTTTATATGGGTGCCCACCGTGGCGCTTTTAGTGTACACTCATAAGCACGTGTTTTCTTTTTTTAGTATGAAGTTGGCGTTCTTCTCTCGGTAGAAAGTAATTGTGTTCTGTGAACACTACCCAATCTTACACATTTCGTTCGTCAGAAAATAAGTGACGTCTGGTGGCCCTGGGATCTAGGACTATTGAATGATGTATAAATTTCAAATAAATTGTCGGAACGACACGCGCGCTATCTAGTGTAAGTTAATTGTAGGTACTATGCCTATAACCTTCGCGCAAGTGAAATAAGTTGACAAAGTTTTAGCGCAATCCGATGAACGGTATGACAGCACATAAAATACGAACAAACATTAATTTTTCTATATTAGATATTGAATAAAAAAGTTTCTGTTTCTATCAAAGATGCGACAATACTTCACGCCGGAACAGTCGTTAACAATATAAAAAGTAATGTATAATAATAGTAGTAGGTATAAGTTCGGTCGTGCATGGAGTATTGCTGTCATATTATATGGGCTGGGACCAAAATTTTGTAATATTAAGATGAAGGTAACCGTGGTTAACTATGACATTGGGACGTCGAACACCTCAGTCCCCTGTGACCATGGGTGCTGTAAAGTGCTGGAAAGTGGAATATAAAAATGGGTTAAACCTATGGGGGGGGGGGGACCCTACACTTCGCCTACCAGTACGAGGCTGCCACTCGAGAACCTTTCTTCCCCATCGGTAATCGGTTCTGGCCCATTGCCACTTCAGCTTCCTAATCCGTTGGGCTATGTCGGTTATTCTGGCTCTACTGCGGATATCCTCATTTCAAGTTTACCACGCAGAGAAACACCGAGCATAGACGGAAAACAAAACACCATCTTACATGTTCAAATATGTAGGTCACTCAATAAGTTTTGAGATGCTCGAAATTTAAAAATGGAACTCCGTAAGCCAATTGCTCAATATTCAAAGTTCTATTAATTTTCCTGCAACGCTTCCCGCGCTTTTCATTTAAAACGATGGATCTTAACCGTGAACATTTGCGCGCTATGATATATTAGGTCCTTACATATGAAATTGGCGTTTTGTACGAGAGGAATATAAAGTCAATTTTTTTTTGTAAAATATATTTAATTAATCAAAGTATGCCGTTGTTATCTATGCACTTTTGCCATCTCATAGGTAGTTCATTGATCCCTTTACTAAAAAAACCATGGGGGCGAGAATCAATAAACTCTTTGAAGGCGGTTTGACTGCCGCATCGCAGTTGAATTTTTTCCTTGTTAAAAGTTGTCCAAATTCGGAAAAATGGTAATCTGTTGAGCAAGGTCCGGGAGTACGGTGGATGTCGCAGACATTCCAATTGTAGCTCATCTAACTTAGTGGTTGTTTGTTGTGCAGTGTGTGGTCTTGCGTTGTCGTGAAGCAGCAGTGGCCTAGAGCGATTGACAAATCTCGGTGTTTAGCAGCTAGTTCTTCCTTCATGGTTTGCAGTTGCTGACAATAGATATCTGCCGTAATCGTTTGGCCAGATTTTAGAAAGCTGTAGTGAAAGACACCGCCGCTAGTCCACCAAACACTCACAAGTAACTTTTTCTGAGTCAATTTTCGTTTAGGGCAGGATTTGGCTGGGTCTCCAGGGTTCAGCCATTGCGACGAGTGCTTCCGATTATCGTACAGTATCCACTTTTCATCACAAGTAATGATTCGATTTAAAATCCCTTCATTATTGTGTCGGTTGAGCAAAGTAATACAGCAGTCGACGCGTGTTTGCAAGTTCGATTCACTCAATTCATAAGGTACCTATCGCTCAAGTTTTTTCACTTTCCCGATTTGCTTCAAGTGAATTAATACAGTTTAATCACTTACCCCGAAGCCTGCAGCTTTCTCTGAAGTGCTTTGTGATGGATCCGCTTCCACAATAGCCTTTAATTCTTCATTTTCTACTTTGGTCTCCGGCCGTCCACGGAGTTGGTTCTGAAGTTCGAAATTTCCAGAACGAAAACGTTGAAACCAAAAACGTACCGTGCTTTCTTTTGCGACACCAGCGCCGTACACACCATGAATCCTTCGAGCTGTTTCTGCAGCACTGGTGCCACGGTAGAACTCGTACTCGTAAATATACCGCTATTTCATGTTTTCCATTGTGCGGTAATAAGCGACGCAAAAAAATAAAATAATGAGGAAAAAACAAATGAATGACTGTTTTCAAAACTCAAATGTACCAGCTAAATGAATTTATAAATTTGAATTTGAAATTCTTAATCAAAGAGGAGATATTTCAGATCAAAGTGGTCAGTACGACAAAACGCTAATTTCATATGTAAGGACCTAATATTATGATTTTAAATTTGGTTTAACAGAACAATTAAGTTTACAACGGCTACAATCAGCATTAGGGGACTCAGCTCCATCACGCGCAACAATTTTTAGGTGGTTTGCTGAATTCAAAAGGGGTAAAATTAATCTTAAAGATGACCAAAGAACCGGGGCCCCGCAAACAGCAGTAATGGCAGAAAATGTATGGACTACTGAAATGTTGGTGCGAGAAGACCCACGAATCACATATATGGACATCGAAAAGATTGTAAGCATTAATTCGGGAGCATTCATATCATCCTACATCAACATCTTGGAGTGAGGAAGCTTTGTTGTCGATGGATCCCTCGTTTGCTCTCCGAAAGCGAAAACAGACTCGTGTGGATTGGTGCCATGAAATGCGTCGTCTACGTTTTGAAAACAGGGCATCTAGGCGTGTTTCAGAAATCGTTACTGGTGACGAGACATGGATCTATCAATATGATCCGGAAAATAAAAGGCAATCATCGGTATGGGTCTACTCAGGACAGTTACTGACAAAACTGCAAGGACAGTCAGTCAACTCTGAATGGTATACATACTACAGTTGCAATACCCAAAGCTTTTCAAGATGTGCGGGAGAACACCAAATACCGGGCTTGGGAATCATGCTGCATCACGATAACGCCCCTCACATACCTCCTTAGAACAAAAGCATTTATTGAGGAATCTGGTGATGAAACTCTAAGTCACCCACCCTACAGCCCTGACTTAGCTCCTTGTGATTTCTTTTTGTTCCCAAGAGTCAAAGAAAAAATAAAAGGCAAGTTTTTTCAAGCGCCGAAGAAGCCGTGGCTGCCTACGAAGAAGCGATTTCCGACCTGTCAGATCAAGACTGGCAAATGTGTTTTCAGAGTTGGTTTAGGCGAATGGAACTTTGTATAGAGCATGATGGAGAATATTTTGAAGACATGTAAAATAAATATTAATAGTATGTAGAATAATTTTTGTATATCTTAAAACTTATTGAGTGTCCTACGTAGAACTTGTAAGTGACAAGATAAAGGTTCTTATTACCCTTTGGCTGTTTCTCGTGTTCCTCTAACTTCTTCCATTTTCCTAGTACCATTATCCAGGGAGAAACAAAGGAATACGTTTGTATGGACTGCGCAACGGCGCTCAATTATATTCATTAAACAAGAATACCTGCGTATTACCACAGAATATAATATAATAGCTCTACGTAGTATTACTCAGCATGTTATTTCGTTGTAACTTACCCTGTCCTGATTATACTGATACGCCAACCAGTTGGTACCCAACGGGAACTTTCCCGAAGATAAGGGTCAATGGCCTCTGTCAAGGTAATAAAATGTGTAGGGTAAAGCCGGGTTGACACGATAAGAGTTGGCTCGGACCGAGTGCACTCGGATTACTACCGGACGTTACTCGTATCGTGTAAACATGTAATCCGAGCGTACTCGGACGCCGGCATCTAATCCGAGTGGAATCGGATGATGCTCTATTTTCCCCTTTTACTCGGATCTCAGCTCGGATCATTTTAATTAAAAATGGCGGCGTCAAGGAAAAAGTGGACGGAACGTGATACTGTAAGGTTCGTGGAACTGTATGAAGAAGAACAAGTGTTGTGGAACGTGCGACTCAAAGACTATAAAACAAAGATGCCGGAATGCCGCTATTCAGCGCATTATACATAACCTCAATAAGGAGGTTACAATTCAAGAGGTGAACACGAAAATAAATAACATTCGTAGCACATACGCCCAGGAAAAAGTAAAAATTAAAAAATCTACCGGGACCGGATCAGGAGCTAATGATGTGTATGTTCCTTCGTTGGCTTGGTACGAAATCGCCGACAGATTTTTATCTGGGGTCATAAAAGCAGGAAAACTTATCAGAATGTGGTAAGTTTATTTATTATAATAAAACAATAAACATTTGTATTTAATTAATTAGCTGTTTTATAATGTCACGTTAAAATATAAGAACACAGATATTCTTAAAATATTCTGCTACTTTGCCACGGGACGGAGCCTTCTCCAATGAAATAATTTTATAATTGATTCTTCTTTGCTCTGCCAACCGAGATGGATGATTACTACCTTGATTCACAACATGTGCAATATAATTTGAACTAGGTTCCTGTCTCCACGAACCAGGTCTGTCATCTGTGTCCATTGTTCCCACTGGTGCATAATAGTGCATGGCTGTCTTCATGAGCCAGTTGTGAAGTGCAAGTTGCTTTAACAATTTTGTCAACTTTGTCTGGACACAAATATATTGGAGTCCGGTATATTCGAAATTTTGACACCAATATGCCAAATGCATTTTCTACTATTCTTCTGGCACGAGAAAGACGGTAGTTAAAAGTTTTCTTCGGCTGTCAATGTTAATTCGAGAATATGGTTTCATCAAATACTGTTTCAGTGGAAAAGCTTCGTCTCCTAAAATGACACCCCAAGAAGGAAAATTCAGAGTCCCATCTTCTAATTTTTAAGTATTGAATTACTGAATATTGAAGCATCGTTTAATCTACCCTGGCTGCCCACATCAATATATAAAACAGTAGTTCCCGTCTACCAGAGCCAAAAGTACAGTACTAAAGTAACCTTTATAATTAAAAAAGTCACTTCCACTGTCGATTGGTTGTTGTATATTGACGTGCTTGCCATCTAAGGCTCCACAACATCCAGGAAAATTCCAACGGTTATCAAACACTCTCGAAATATTTGTCCATTCTTCAGTTGTCTTTGGGATCTGAAAAAAAAACACGGCATATTTTTAATTTTCTATTATTGTTTTGTTACAGGAGAATTCAGATAACAGCTCTTCAGATCCAGACGTTCCAGCCGCACCTTCACCAGACATTCCAGCCGCACCTTCACCAGACATTCCAGCCGCACCTTCACCAGACATTCCAGCCGCACCTTCACCAGACATTGCAATCGCCCCTTCACCAGACATTCCAATCGCCCCTTCACCAGACATTCCCATCGCCCCTTCATCAGATATTCTCGCCGAACCTTCATCGGACATACCAGGACCTCTTCCACCACCGGCAGATCTTCAAACGCCATCATCTTCCCAGCAGTTAAATAGTGAAATATTCGTTAAGCCACAAAATACTATCAAGAAGAAGCGACCACTTAAACGAACATTAGTACCTCAACATATCGAGAAGTCTATTGAAACACTTAATAGTATCAAGAACCAAGTACTGTGTCATAAAGAAATAGAAGATGAATTCTCCTTTTCGCCAAAAATATCGCCAGCCAGCTCCGACAGTTGCCCTAATAGATGTTCTAGATGTTCAGTCTGAAATAATAGAAATAGTAAAACGGAAAAGAATAAATCGAATGCAATTGAAAACAATTCTACGACATCGAATGAATATACATTTGAAATACCAGAACATTTATTCAATAATCTTGAATCTCAGATTCATATTCAACGTGACGGAACAAGGCAAGAATCATCACAACTTGTTGTAGTAAATGATGCATTACAAGAAGAAGGCATCGAAGTTCAGATCCAACGTGATGCAACAAGGCAAGAAACATCACCAGAATTTGTAGAAGATGATCAATTACAAAAAGCAATTCAGCATTGGTGGGATTCAAAATAATGAGAATTATCGCTATTTTGCTAAACAATAATTAAGATTACTTTAACTGTAGGTAGCTTGATATTAAATAAAATTTCACTATGATTTCTTGTTTCTGACCTTATGTACTCCTCCAACCCTTCATATATTGCATCTAGCACTTCTGGCAGAAACTTGGATATGGTGCTCTTTGGAACTCGAAAAGAACTTTCTAAACTTGGAAAACTATCTCCAGTTACTAAATAGCATAGCTATTTGTAGCTTTATTTTGGCAGTTAGAGCAGCTCTCATGACTGTATCAGCTCTCTGTATTTTCGTCGTTACTTTTGTAACAGATAGTCAAATTGTTCACCGTTCAGCCTCAAATGATTCTTGTAAGTGGCCTTGTCTTCCATGCGTACTTCTCGGAGAAAATTATCCGATGCTCCCAGCTTTTCACGCCTTAATATCCATTCGCGGGTCCACTTGCGGGATCTCTTCTGCGTTCCTTCTTCTTTTACATTGCTTGTTTCTTTGCTTATATGGTTCAACTCTTTTATTAGTATATCTGCAACAACTGCGACACCTTGCAACAGCAGATCAGTCTGTTCCATGTTGAGAAGATCAGTGTTCCGTGAGTTTGACACAAAATTGAATGAACTTTGATAAGAGTACACTATGATCGTGTAACCACTATAGGAGTACACTGTATGACGCTGACTCGTACGAGTGTACTCTAACGTGACTCGGTCCGAGCCAACTCTTATCGTGTCAACCCGGCTTAAGCTTATTATTTATTCTGTGGCGTATTACTATATAACACCCAAAGTAATTTAAGTATGACGCAACCTTATGTCTATGATCATAAAGCCTTTTCTCCTTTGGACACAATATGAATCGCGTGTGTTCTAGTACCTATGGAAAGAGCTGAATGTTTAAATGATCCGAATTGACCTAGAATGTTCTATATTATTCTCGTACATATTGAGTATATAAATGAGCGTGTGCCGGCGATCGGAGAATTTTATAATCTGAAGAAGGATGCGGAACATTGAAGTAAGATCACAGAATAAATAATAGTACTAGTAATATACACTGCTTCAATGTCAGCTGTGTCTCGCCAGCAACGCAAAGTCAGGAATTTGCATTTAGAAAACCCAAAATTAGGGGCTTTTTAGGTGCTAATTAGGTGCAAAGTTTAAAAATTAGGTGCTTTAAAATTTTCACCGCAACGAACTGTTAAAATTTGCGTTGCTAGCAAAACGTATCGCTAGCAACGCAATGAAGTTATTAGATATACGATAAATATTAATAGCAAGGAATTAAGTGCTAATTAGGTGCTGCAAGTATAGGCAATGACAAGGCGCCCCTAATAAAAATAAAGTCGTTATTCAGAACAAAGCAGATGCAAAATTCAGGTTTTCTGAAAATCAGAATAGAATCAAAATTGCTTTTAGAAAAAGCCCAAATTAGGTGCCTTTTAGCTGCTAATTAGCACACGCAACGAACTGTTGAAATTTGCGTTGCAGGAATATTGACATAGTTACTTCTGCAACGGCTTCGGCGCTGCGGGAAGTGCAGCCCCTTCGCCCTTGCGCAGCAAATCGCAGGCATCTGTGCGAGTCGTAGAGGCTGAGGCTGGTCGCCGAAGGCGACCAATAAGCCGAACCTCCGCAGCTTCTTCTTTCAAATTTTAACAGTTCGTTGCGGTGAAAATTTTAGAGCACCTAATTTTTAAACTTGGCACCTAATTAGCACCTAAAAAGCCCCTACGTTTGGGTTTTTCTAAATGCAAATTCCTGACTTTGCGTTGCTGGCGATTCACAACTTTCAATGTCGAGAAGTGACTACGAGCAATCGACCTCTTACGACGTCCGCGATTATTAGGGACCTCTCTGAAGTAGCTTAGTGATTTTGGACAACGTGATTGTATACTTGCGGGTGTGTGTGTGTCGAAAATTACATCCATTTCTCATACTAATGGGCATTTATCTCAACTCGCACGTGCAACACTACTATCATAACGCCAAATATATTTAGTCATTATTTACGAAGAAAGGGCACCTGTGCTTAGTGGCACCATTTACATATTTTTGATAGCTTTTTCCCGTGGGAATTTTTTACGAAGGGAACCAATTTCAGTGGCGCCATCAATACATTTCTGACATAAGTTTTGCAGGTGGGAAATTCGTTGCGGCGGGAAAGCGCCCACAAATAAATAAATACAATTTCTCGTATATTTTTAGTTAGGATTAAGACTAGGACTAGGATTTAAATAAAACTAATTTTAAAAGATTTTATCACATTTTTTATTCCCGATGTTTCGAATCTTTGCTAAAGACTAGTAAGAACAAGCCCAATGGTTAAAACAGTAATTAAAAATACTAGATTGCGAAAAAAATTAAGTAGAACGAGAAAAATTTCATACCACCACCAAGATGAATCTAACGACACTCATATTATGTTAAAATCCTTCAAGCCGTTTAAGCTACGGGGCGTGCCAAAGAAATAGAAATATACATACATACATATATCACCCACCTTTTGGGGTAGTCGGGTAAAAAGAAAGATATTTTTAAGTAAATATATTTTTAAGAAAAAAATATTTCATGATGGAAAGGTCATCATTATTTTGAATTTTTTAGCAATTATCATTGGCTCCCAATAGCTAAACAATATAGACAAAATTTCGAGCCCCAGGCGAGAATGGAATTACAGCGGAACTTCTGAAAGCGGGTGGAAAACCGGTATTTGTAGTCCTTCAGAAGCTCTTTAATTCCATCCTGGTCCTTGGTGGCACTACTACGAAGGCGAGGAGCAGAAGTGCGGTGGTCTTGTTCTTCAAGAAAGGCGACAACGCTCTCTTGAAGAACTACAGACCGATTTCCCTTCTGAGCCGCGTTTACGTGCTGTTTTCGAGAGTTATTACGAATCGTCTCGCATGCAGACTCGACGACTTCCAGCCTCCCGAACTAGACCGAAAAAGGCTTTAGCACCATAGACCACATAAATACCCTTCGGCAAATTGTACAGAAGTCCGAGGAGTACAATTTGCCACTATGTCTGACGTATGTGGACTATGAGAAAGCCTTTGATTCCGTCGAAATTCGGGCGGTGCTGCAGTCCCTTCAGCGGTGCCAAGTTGACTGTCGGTATATCGAAGTGCTGAAGTGTTTGTGCAGTAGGCCTACGATGGCTATCCGAGTACAGAACCAGAGTACAAAACCTATCCAACTGCAGAGAGGTGTAAGACAGGGTGACGTTATATCTCCGAAACTCTTCACTGCTGCAGTGGAAGAAGTTTTCAAGCTACTGACTTAAAAGTTACTGACTGGAAAAGATACGGTATTAACATCAACGGCGAGTACATCACTCACCTTCGATTTACCTACGATATGATATAGTCCTTATGGCAGAATCGTTGGAGGACCTAAGCACTATGCTCAATGACCTCAATAGTGCTTCCCAACTGCGACTTACACAGAGATTGTCAACTTCCGACGATCTCTGAGTATTTCAAGGAAATATCTCAGCGCTATTTTGAGAGGGCCGAGACACATACGAGTTAGCCGTCAGAGCCGGGGCCGTCACCCCTGTTCGAGTCGTCGTTACACAAGTAACGACGCAGAATTATAAAAATTCACCGCTTTTTTAGCTCGCAGCCGTTCAGTCCGATGTAGCTGTAAAATCCAAAAGGCTAACAGCACAAAGATCATCAGAAACCATAGAGTGTCTCCCAACGGATAGGTCTTAAGATGAACATGGACAAAACAAAGATCATGTATAACGTCCATGCCGGTAGTTGTTAGGAGCACTAAGCTCGAAGTTGTTGACGAGTATGTTTATCTGGGACAAATAGTCCGACTAGGTAAGTCCAACTTCGACCGAGAGATCAATCGACGGATTCAACTCGGCTGGGCAGCGTTCGGGAAATACGCCACATCTTCTCGTCAGGTATACCTCAAAACTTGAAAACGAGACTGTGCAACCAGTGCATGTTGCCAGTGATGACCTATGAAACTGAGACGTGGTCCTTCACTGCTGGCTGTATGAGGAAGCTCAAGGTCGCTCAGCGAGCTGTGGAGGGCTATGCTCGGGGTTTCTCTGCGTGATAAACTTAGAAATGAGGATATCCGCAGTAGAACCAGAGTGACCGACATAGCCCAACGGATTATTAAGCTGAAGTGGCAATGGGCCGGCCATATAGCTCGAAGAACCGACAACCGATGGGGAAAAAGATTCTCGAGTGGCGGCCTCGTACCGGCGGACGAAATGTAGGGCGTCCCCTACTAGATGGAGTGACGACCTAGTAAGACATGCAGAAAGTCAATGGATGCAGGTGGCTCAGGGCCGTGCTGTGGCATTCCTTGGGGAGGCCTATGTTCAGTAGTGGACTTGTGATGGGCTGTAATAATAATAATAATATGATCATTTATTCGCTAAACATGGTACATTAAGGATGACAAATAGTTGTACATAGTTTACATGTTACCACATCTGGCACGCGTTACTAATTTCCATCTCTTCTTTAACATTTACCGGTAGTTTATTAAATATCTTTATACTCATCGCGTAACAGCCCTTTTGATAAAATGCGGTTTTCGGTATTCGGTCTAAGACTAGTCTATCTGATTTTCTAGTGTTACGCTAATATACATCGGACGCTTTCTTGTACATATGTAAATTCCTTTTACATGAACACCTGCTTCAAATATATACATTCCTGGTAAAGTTAGGATGTTAAGCTCCTTAAATAAGGGCTTACATGATTCATACCATTTAGCTCCAGTTAAGGCTCTTCACACTTTTTGAGCTAAAAAGCTCTTTTGAATAAGAGCTATTACCCCATATTAGTAATCCGTACCTAAAATTGCTGCAACATACCCATGATATGCAACGAGTGCGGTTCTCGTGACGATGTTCTTCTTAACCTGTTTAGGACGTATACAAATCTATTAATTTTTACAGACTTCGTCAATATGAGCCATCCAATTACAATTACTGTCAATTTTAATCCCAGAAATTTTATCTGTTCGTTTTCTTTTAGTTTGTCATTATTATACATTATGACAAGATCAAGTTTGTTTTTACTATTACTATAGAATTGTACATAACAGGTTTTAGCAATATTAACCTTTAAATTATTGTCATGTAACCATGAAATAACATCATTTATTACGCATCTTATGTCATTTTCATAATAATTTTTATTTCTATGTCTATTCTTTATAATCAATGATATATCATCCGCAAATAAAATGCATGGGAATGAAGTTGAATTCGGTAAATCATTTATATAAATTATAAACAAAAAAAGCCCAAGAACACTTCCTTGACGAACACCAGAGCTTTTAAGAACTATTTGCGATCTAAATTTTGTCAAAACATTATTTTTGTTAAGGCTTACGATTTCCACACACTGCTTTCTTGATGACAAATACGATTTGATCCATTGTAATGTTAGTCCTCTTATTCCATACTTTTCTAATTTACATAATAAGGTATCATGGCAAACAAAGTCAAATGCTTTTGACATATCAAAAAATATACTTGTTACATTTACCTTATCATCTATTGCATCTGTAATTTTTTTAATAGATCAAAACATGCCATCATGGTTGATTTATTTTGCTGAAAGCCATATTGTTCTCTTTTTATAAAATTATTTTCATTAAAATAATGAGTAAGCCTATACTATGCAATGCTTTTTCAAATATTTTGGAGAAAACGGACAAAATTGTTATTGGACGGTAATTGTTCATTTCTTTTTTATCACCTTGCTTGAATAAGGGCTTGACCAAAGATAATTTTAATAATTCTGGGAAAACACCTATTTCGAATGATAAATTTATTAAGTATGTATGTATAGGCGATATTTCATCCTTGCAATATTTGATAACTTTCGTACTTATACCATCATATCCTTCACTTTTAGAATTGTTTAAGTTGCCTATTAATGTCTTTGTCTCCTCCAAAGTAATCGGACGTAAAAACATGCTTTTGCACGGGCTTATAATGTTATAGAGGCGTTTTGTTTCCACTTGCTTAAAATTAACTATCTTTGTCTGGCTTTCATAATACTCATTAAAAGCAAGCAATTTTCTGTGGAGATCTTAGACATTCATCATTCTTATTTATCATGTTCACATAGTAATTGATCGATTTTAACTCTGATTCCGATTTAATTACATTCCATGAACATTTTCCAATATTTTTAGTGGTATTTATTCGTTTAAAATAATTTATTCTTTTGGACACGTCAATACACTTTTTTAGTAATTTAGTGTACCTTTTATATTTTTGTTTATTCTCTGCAGTCTTTTTTTTATAATTATTAACTTTGAGTTTACTTTTCATTAAGCAACTTAGTCTTAAACCTTTTGTGATCCAGTTATTTTTATAATTCGTGTTTATTTATTTTTCTCTTAATCATCGGAAAGCATAGATTATATAATAACATAAAAAGTTCATTGAATATACTATATGCAACATTAATATCCTTATTCTCAAAAACGTCCTTAAAAGTAAGTTTTTTTGAATATTCGCGAAACATGTTAATATAATATAAATTGTAATTCCTTTTATACTCTCAAATGTTTGTTAACTTTTTTCTTTGTTTATGCACATCAATAGACAGTATTTGCGCTGATTCATGATCAGATAAATATAATTTATTAACGCATGCTGTTGTATTCATTATATTGCTAAACATATGATCAATACAATTATTTCCACGCGTTGGTTCATTAATATATCTATATAAATTGTAATTCAGAATAATGTAATTTAATTCAATTGAACTTTTACTATTTTCTAGAGTATTAATGTTAAAGTCTCCAGTTATAACGATTTTTTATTATGATTATTTATTAATTTTGACAATAAATTTTGTAATTTAAAGAAGAATATATTTACATTCGAACCAGGTGTCCTATAAATGCATATAACGTAAACGTTATGTAAAGGAATTTATATTCCACAACATTCAAATTGCTCGGATTCTGTTAATTTCGTAACACATTTTATTTTGTTCCATTCTATATCTTCTTTTATCAAAATACATACGCCACCTCTCCTTTTTACGACCATAGAAACTAGCTAATTTAAAACTCATCTAAAATCACTTGCTTTAACAAAAGTTTCAGTGAGACATAATACATCTATTCGTATATGTTCCTGTTCTTCTAAATATTTTAATGTTAATTCCAAAATATCCTTTTTGGAGAAAATGCCAGCTATATTTTGGTGTAAGATCGAAGACGAAAGGAATCGTGTGATACCTGTTTATAAGATTTTATAGGACGAAAATAATAAGGTATTACCCCTCTATTTGGTTTACAATCTTCAGAGCTATCATTGATGATATTGGAATTTTTATTATTATAATTAACATTTTTTTTACTCATTAAGTTAAAATAGTAGGGAATAGTGCCCCTTAGAGGTTGAAATGATGATGATGATAATAATTAACAGAAGAATCCCATAGCAAAATTCTCTTTGGTAGCATTCGCAATTTGAAAATATCCCACTCTATTTCCATGTTTATAAATTATAAGTAACGTACGAACATGTCCACGACAGAGAACATTTATTTTGTCGCGCTACTAGTGCGCGAAGCACTATACTCCTAGGACTAGAGCGTATTTAAATATAATGTAGGTACTCTTTGACTAGGCTTTTCTATCGGAACTAGAACTCCTTATTACATTTAATAATAATTTATAACACTGAAATGTTGTACATATATATGTACGACAAGCCACACAGTTTTGCGAAAATAAGTTTTTTAGACACTGGTTAGTTATATTTTTTGAAGAAAATATGTTTCATACAAGTAAATATATATGAATGTGTTAATTTCAAATTTCCTCCACATTTTCAATGAGTTAAATTCGATCTGTTGGGAACATTTTTGCGTGATGAAAACCGAGTGAATTGTTTGATTGACTTCAAATGACATTTATGGATAGTGTATTGCTAATACAACAAATTTCAGCACGGTCGACTTACTTTGAGAGACGGAGAAAAGTTGTTGTGGATAATTTTAAATAATCAAAACGACGCCACATTAACCCTTAATAAGGCAACAGGAACATTATTCCACATTGAATTTCACGCATTTTCCCATAAGCTGTCACTGCATTTCGTAGTTGAATATATTATCTATGGTTTATAGGCCTGTGATCGTGTTTTCGAACGAAAGAAAAAATAAAGACATTTAAATGTCATTGTCAATATAATTGCTCACCTGTTATTGTATTTTTATGCAGTTTTGTTAATGAAATAGATAATAAGTCGAGAAAAAATCCGGTAAGTGTTCATTTTAGGTTATTTTGTATAGATGTAATGTTTATTCAGTTGTTGATGTATTTTATTTTTCCAAATAACAAAAAAATGACTTGGTTTGATGGATTCAAAGTATGTGGGAAATATTTGCTTGTTGCCCGTTTAGGTTTCCTACGTAACGATTTATGTGGGAAAACTGTTTCCGTAGGAAGCATGCAGGATTTCTATTTATTTCAAAAGTTACGTTTCAGAAACCACTTCGCGATTCTGAAATTGAGTTCCAGCTGTCACAGCTACTTTGTTCATCGGAAGAAGAAGACCTTGACGATGAAGCAGTTGACTCTTTTGCCACCAGTAGTTACAATGTCGATTTAGACAAGCGTTTGGATGAGATTCAAGGTATTTCTGTGGAAGAATTACATTCTTTATTGGTGGGAGAATCAGATTTGTCTCTTATCCAAGATGAAACTTTTTTGAATTCACCAGTTCAACAGATTTCTAAGCCAATTCTTCCTCAAGTGGCTTCAACATCATAAGATGCAATCGCTGAAGTCCATGCAGGCCCTTCTCATGTGATTTCGGATGTTCCTATGTTACTTGATAAAAACCCTGGTGAAACCTCACTTGTTGCTGTAGCTGATGTCCAGGAAGACCACTCTTTCCCAGTACCAGTATTGGCAGAGCCTGATGAAAGCTCTAATGCAGAACCAACATCTTTCTTTAGGGATAAATTCATTTGATTTCAAAATAAATCAAGAGATTGGTCTTTTGCAACTGATGATATTACTTGGCCTATTTTCGAGAAGAAAATGCAGATAAAAAAATTACAATAACAGAAGTCAACCATTGGATTATTTTCTTGACTTTTTCCCTGATGAGTTACTGGATATTATTGTTGAAAATACAAATATTTATGCAAGACACACATTCAAAAGCTTGGACTGAAGTTACAAAAGAAGAAATAAAAGCATACTTTGGAGTGATTATACTAATGAGCATAAATCCATTAGCAGATATAAATACTTATTGGTCAACTGATGAGTTTTTCAGAAATCCTGTTATTTGCAAAGTAATGCCCTTAAAAAGATTTAAAAAAATAACACAAAATCTCCATATATCAAATATTTCCACAGAAGCTCCACGAAACTCACCAGATTATGATAAATTGGGTAAAATTAGACTTGCCATTTCAATCCTAAACAAAGTTTTTCAAGACAATGTTCAAGTGTCAGAATTTAATTCAATAGACGAAAGTATGATCAGGTTCAAAGGTCGTAGTCACATGAAGCAGTATATGCCCAAAAAACCTATAAAATGTGGGTACAAGTATTGGGCAAGAGCAGATTCTCTTACAGGGTATTTATATGAATTTCAATTTTATACTGGTAAAGTTGATACTGGAACTGAAGAGAATTTAGGGGCCAGAGTCATAATGGATTTGTGTGAATCTCTGCCAAGCCATACATTAGTGGCTTTTGATAATTTTTTCACCAGTCTGCCACTGATGGAACTTTTACATGAAAGAGGCATTTACTGTGTTGGAACACTAAGAATGAACCGTAGGGCTTACCAGATTTGATAACAGGAAAAATCTAACCCGCGAAGAAAAGAAAGAAACCGCTTTGAGACCTGGTGAGTTTATATATCAGTATAATACACCTATAGGAGTATTGAAATGGAAAGATACTAAAGATGTTTTTCTTGGAACTACTGCGTTTGATCCTCGAGCAGTTGAATTGATTGAGAGGAAACAGAAAGATGGTAGCAAGAAGAAAATATACTGTCCACTTTCGATTAAAAAATATACAGAGTTCATGGGTGGTGTTGATCATTTCGATCACTTTAGAGCATCATACCCGCTAGGACGAAAGTCGCGGAAGAATTGGCACAGACTTTTTTGGTTCTTGTTGGAGGCAGCCGTCATCAATTTTATATTGTTTATATGACGTCATTCAGAACACCCATAAAGAATTTCGGTTGCGATTGGGCAGAGGACTCATCAACAATTTTTCTTCAAGAAAATCCTCGTGCCCGTGTTCAAAACAAAAAGGTACCATTTCAGTACCGGAAGAGATTCGAAAATCGGACGTAGGATGCCACATGCCCGAATTGGCCAAATTTCGAAGATGCAGAATGTAACGTGAAAAGGAGCAACGCAGCAAATATATATGTAAACAAGGTATCTTTATGCCCTGCTGCCCCTTGTTTTGAAATGTTTCACAAATAAAATAAACTAGATATAATAAAATAAACTAAATAATCTTTCAATTTAGTGTTTTATTTACTTCAATTATCTTAGTCTGACTAACTGTTCCTAATATGTAATAAGTATGATATATATTTCCACTAATTGGGAAATATTTCCCAGGAATCACCAAAGGTTACAATGTAATCGGTCAACAAGAATTATTTTCCCACATAGTTTCCTGAAAACTGAAAACACGTAAAAATACTGATATGAAATCCTAAATCTGTATGTACTTACATACTAGTTTTGAAACTTTTAAACATCCACAATTTAACCATGCCCTATTAAGGGTTAATAAATCCCACCCAGACGAAACCAGAGCGGGTCGCTAGTCACTAATAAGATAATTGCTCACATTGCATATTTTTTTCCAGAAAGTTAAAATTATTCATGAAATATTGAGCCACCATAAAACTATTTACTTACCGTAGGTAGAATGTCTGATTGACAATTCACAAATTAAAGAAAACATCTTCCAGGCCTCTAAAATATTACCTAACACTATTATTAGGTTGCTTAGATTATTTACTCTCTAGATAACGCGTCACGCAATGAGCGATGCAACAAAACTGGCCAGTTTTGACAAGCGTGTGTGCGTGAGGCACGCACACACGCTTAGCGGTTGCTATGGCCACACTATAAATAACTATGGCTTACACCAGCGTCATCTGCATCTGGGAGATACCAGCTAATGAATCTATCCCGATAAAATGGGAAAACTGTAAAATTATGTCATGTTAATAAAATCATAAATTATAATATTTTTACGGTGCTTTCAATTGTGTGTTTAGTTGTCTGTTGAGTTAGAATCTAATTTTATTTTGTAAAGGAAAATATAATCAAATAAAAATCAATTACGCATTTACAAAATATGTTTTATTATTTAATGTATGGTGTCGATTTATAAAAATACTAGAGGTTAGCCGGCGGCTTCGCCTGCGTCATAGTTAACCCTTTAATGCATAGTGATGTAGATATACATTCTTTGTTTTGGCAACATTTTCTTTTATGTTAAAAACTACCAAAATATTTCCAACACATTTATACACTAGCAACATTATTAGTTGACTTCTGAACGAATCATAAAAGTTTTGACAAGTTTTTTTTTTTTATTGTCATTTGTTTTTCACTGTTCCCGCCTTTTGCATCACTTCGTTTTCGCAAGTTTTTGGAATTCGTGTTTTGAGAATAAATATAAAAGAAATTATATAAAAAATTGATTTCTACAAAGAACTAAGGTAAGTGTATTAAATTATAATCATAGTTTGGTCGAAACTGCAATAATTTTACGAAAAATTGTATTTAAAACAGTGATGTAGAAATACATCATCATGCAAAATCGGTCTCTTTTAACCACTACTCTTTCGGTTATCATGTGTGAATTTATAGATTTTATAATCTTTTATTTTTTCTCATTTTGTGCGATCTAGAGGTGATTATAAGCACATCTTAGCAAATTTTAGTTGTATGGTTTAGTTTACTTTCATTGTATAAATTAAACTATTGGCGATACTTATGTTATAACTTTGCAATTCAATATTACAGAATGTCACTTCGAGATAGAGATATAGAATATCTATTGTCTGCTTTGGAAAGTGGTGATATTTCCGATGATGGCCTGGAAGACGAGGATGATGATGAGGAACGTTTTTATAGCAATGTTCGAGAAATTATCCACGATTTAGAAGAAGAGAACGTCGATACTCCTGATGATGATAACGATCCTCCACTTGTTCAGGATGAAAAGGCAGATCCTGTGCACGAGCCTGAACCTAGGCAAGGAAATCAAAATTTATTGAATTCTTGTTTCGACAAAAGAAAACTTATTTGGAAAACAGACAGTTTAGTTTTTGACGAATCTAATCTTACACATAAAGCTAGTGTTACAGACCCTGAGATAGCTGACCTCGATACACCATACAGGTGCTTCCTACATTATTTCACGCCAGAATTCATTAAAAATAGTAAATGAAACAAATTTGTATGCCACGCAACAAAATCCTAGAAAATCATTTTCAATAAGTGACGCCGAACTAAAAAATATCTAGGTATCTTATTATTTATGTCTGTTGAACATTTTCCCAGTGTCCGCTCCTATTGAATGAGAAGTTTGGTTACGACCCTGTTAGGAAAGTTATGCCAGTTAACCGTTTTGAGGCTATTAGAAGACACTTACACTTCAATGACAATAACAAACATCTTCCAAAGGAGCATCCAGACCATGACCGCTTACATAAGATTAGACCTGTAATAGATCAGCTGAATAAAACTTTTCTTCAATAGCCATAGACCAGCGCCTTTCCATCGATGAGCAAATGCTCTACGAAAATTTCCACTTTTAAAACAGTATATGCCAAATAAACCCCAGAAGTGGTTACAAACTATTTGTTTTATGTAATCTCATGGGCTATGCATATCGTTTTGAAGTATATTCTGGCCAAGAAGACAAAAGAGACCGCCAAGCAGACGAACCAGATTTAGGCGTAACAAGCAACGTTGTACTGCGATTGGCTAGAGTTGTTCCAAGGATGGTCAATCACATCATATTTTGTTTTTGTATGGCCTTTGATGTTTCATTTGGCTAAACAAGGCATTCACAGCCTTGGAACTGTACAGCAAAATAGGCTCCCAAATTGTCGACTCCCTGACAAAAAGGAATACATGAAGGCGAATGTTTCTAGAGGTACATATCAAGAAAAAATTACTCACTACGATGGTGTCGACTTTTCAGCAACTGCATGGAAAGACAACAAAGTTGTCACGCTTTTATCTACATATGTAGGTGCTGAACCTGCTACAACAGTCGGTCGGTACGATAAGAAGACTAAACAAAATATAGATATACCCTGTCCAAAGATAGTCGAAGAATATAACATGCACATGGGGGGAGTGGACTTGATGGACAGCTACCTGGGACGCTATCGCATACGCATAAAGAGCCGAAAATGGTACATGCGCCTCTTTTACCATCTTTTAGACCTCGCCGTTATAAATTCGTGGGTTCTTTTGAAAAAAAATTGCACAGCAAAGGGTATTCCTGAGAAACAGCTTCCAAATCTTGGAGAGTTTCGTAACATCTTGGCCGATGCACTTTGTAACGTGGGAACTTCAAATGGTGCTAAAAGAGGGCGTCCCTCTAATGTGGACTTGGAGCGCGAACATGCCAAGAAGCCAAAGGGTCCGGGTCATCCAGTCCCTGCAAGGATATACGAACCGATGGAGTCGAACACTGGCCTATCTTTTCAAATAGATTACGGTGCAAAGGTACTACGCAGTGGGCATGTTCAAAGTGTAACGTACCTCTGTGTCTGAACGCACGCAATAACTGTTTTAGAGATTTTCATAAATAACTCGCATACTAGTAATAAAAAGCTACTAGTAATTGCATAATGATGTATATCTACATCACATGTTTTTTTCTAAATATATATATATGATTTTAATAATAAGATTTTTTCTTTATTTTTCCTTAATATTTGTACATTTTTCCATCTGCCTATATTTTTTAAAGCTAGTAAAAAATCATACATTAAAGGTTAAATAACTTATCCTGCAGGTACCCTTTACCGTAATATTTTATCCCATAGCATTTCTACAGTTTAACCCTTTGTCTAGTAGAGGCATTATATTTGCCGACATGTTTTCGTGGCTCCACTAAAAGAAGATTTGTATTAACGAAACGTTTCATCATTTCGGGCAATAGACAACAAACTAGTACGATGGAAAAAAAAATTGGTAACATTCATTTGACATTTGTCAAATAAATGTCAAGTTAGAATTTGTGGCTTTTCGATTCTCGAGTAATCCGGCTCAATCTCTACAAAAACTTATTTTGGTAAGTTTTTTTTAATAATCGTTAGATTTGTGTTTTTATGTCAATCTTGGATAATTATTTTAGATCAATATACAATATTATTATAGAAATCGGGAAATATCACGTCGGCAGTATATTTGCCACTACCAGTTAGTACATTACCTGTTGATGGCAATATATATGCCAGTACCAGTGAGATTTATTTTTATTTACAGAATAAAATATGGAGCACCGTCGTCGGTCGATAAACGATCGCGAAATTGAGTTGCAGTTGGAAGCCATGTTTGGCCTTTCAGATGGTACAGATTCAGAAGTTTGGAAGATTCCGATACTGATGACATTGAACAATTGCTTTCGCCTAACGATTCTTCTTTTCAACCTTGCATTGAACCAGACTCTGCAGACTCTTTGTTGACAGCTAGAAGTAGTAGAAGACACGGAAAACATGGGCCAGAACAGGCAACGGATGAATGGGAAGAAGATGACGACCATGAGATTGAAGACGAAATAGGTACAGAAAGCAACAACAGAAGAGAGAATATTCGGAATGAGACAAGTGAAGGGACAACAGATTGTGAAAGTGATAATGAAGTGGGAGGAGCAGGAAACGTTAGAGTACTGCGTGCTTCAACATCTAGCGCCACCACTGCACGACCCTTTGATTCTACATCAATCAATACACGAGATGCAGAGGTGACTGCACCCACCGCCTTGGTTTCAGAAGAATCAGATTCCGATGAAGATGAAATAGAATGGAAGAAAGTTGATTGGACAAATGATCCGAACGTGCCTTCCTTCGATGAAGACGAACTTCAATCGCAAAACCATTTTCCGAGTAGATCTAGACCAATCGCTTACTTCGAAGTATTTTTTGATAATGATGTGATTGAAAACCTACTTGTTCAATCGAACTTGTTTGCTCGTCAATCAAATGTTAGAAATTTTACTCAAATTACTAAAGACGAACTCAAAGCATATCTTGGAATGCTAATACAAATGGGGATACACAACTACCGTCAATTGAAGATTACTGGTCTAGCAATCCAGCATTATGTGTCCCTGAGATTGCTGAAACCATGACACTCCAAAGATTTCAAAAGATTTCTAGATGTCTACATGTAAATGACAACGAACAGATGCCCAGAAGAGGTGAAACAGGTTTCGACAAACTTTATAAAATTCGCCCACTACTAGATCAAATAAACCAGAGGTGTCAAAATAATGCCCGAAATACAAGATCTCAGTCCATTGACGAATCAATGGTAAAGTTCAAGGGACGCAGTGCGCTAAAACAGTATATGCCCCTCAAACCTGTCAAGCGCGGTTACAAAATTTGGGCTAGAGCAGATAGCAAGACTGGTATTTGTTTCACTTCCAAGTCTATACTGGTAAAGGAGACAATGTGGAAACTGGTTTAGGAAGTAGTGTGGTAAAACTCTAGCTCAAACACTTATCGATGAAGGTTGCTTAGCTCATATTAGCTTTGACAACTTTTTAGTAGTTATGACCTTCTTCAGTATTTATACGACCATGGCATATACAGTACAGCAACAGCGAGAAATGACAGATTGGGAATGCCTGTTTTAGTAAAGAAACCTACTGGTCTAAGAAATTGCGGCGAAATCATGAAGAGGCAAAATAAAAACTGAAACAACTACAAAAAGGGCAGTAATATACAAAAAATATACAAAATTCGACCTGCTCAAAATTCAAAAACTTTATTAAACATAGTTTGTATAAAAAGGGTTATTATAATGTTAAGGAATTTATGGATGATAATAACCCCTGGGAATGAGGTGTTCGCTGCCAGGCTGTTTCTAATTTGTTTTGTGTGGTTAATTGTGTAACATACATGATTGTAAGCTGTTATTTAAAAAAAAGTCCCGCTGGGTTTCTTGCTGGTTCTTCCCAGGACAGAGGTTTTTTTCGAACCAGTGGTAATTAGACAAAAGAGTGACTTTCAATAAGTATTATTTATAATCTATATTGAATAAAAAAGTTTCTGTTCTGTTCTGTTCTGTTCAGTACAAGTGGCGAGTTCGGAACAACGTAGGGTTTTCGATCTGGAAGGACACAAAATTAGTGACCAGCCTTTCACCCGAAAGAAGAGGCTACATGTCAACGTACACAAAAGGATGGAAGCAAAGACCTTTTCCTGTCCACGCTCAGTTGTAGAGTACTCGAAGCGAATGGGCGGGGTTGATAAATTTGATCAGCAAAAGACCAAAGCTAATCATTTCTTATTGTTAACAGACTAAATAAGGGGAAGATTGTATATACGATGCATACTTATGTTTTTTTACATATTTTCACATATTTTTCTAGAACCTGATGACCCAATTTAAATGATTCTTTTTTTTATTAAATAGGTAACCTACCGTGGACGCATTTAAATCTCAAAAAAACATCATCCCCTACATAATTTGCTAAAGTTGGAAAAATAGGGGTGAAGTTTTTATTCACCTATACCTATTTACACCTATATCTTAAACTTGAGCTTGTAATATCTATACAAATAAATAAAATTGAAGCGTCTGTTTGTAATATCAAAATAACAGCTTTTTACTAAATACATATGAAAGTCTATACGGTACTTATAACAAAAACACAATTTTTAAATTTTTTGTCTGTCTGTTTGTTCCGGCTAATCTCCGAAATAGTTGGACCGATTTTGACGGGACTTTCACTGGCAGATAGCTGATGTTATAAGGAGTAACTTAGGCTACTTTTATTTTAAAAAAAGAATTAGGGTTCCGTGCAAAATAAATTAAAACCCTAATGATTTCTTATATTTACGCGAACACTACACATTGAATTAAACTACTTTTACGGATTATATCGCGTTTAATTAACCTATTACCATAACCTATAACCCATAGCTGACGTGAAGCACCAACGTTCCGGAAGTCTGCAGTTTGTGATCATATCCTAGACGGCCCCGCCATTACATTAGATTTGATAAACCACAGATTCTCGCGAAAGAACATCGATTCCTGCCAAGGATGATACGTGAGGCTATTGAAATTAAAAAACATCCTAATTTCAATAGAGAGGAAGGCTGGGTACTACCACCTGCTTGGGATCCTGTAATTAATAAAATTAAAACTAAGCCCAAGCATACCACTGCAAGACTTCAAGACACAGTTAGTTCATTCTGCGTGATCGGACCAAAATTAAAAATTTAAAAGCTGAAGGTACTCCGGATTAACTTTGA
The DNA here is from genome assembly GCA_029286625.1 of Parnassius orleans. Taxonomy (NCBI): domain Eukaryota; kingdom Metazoa; phylum Arthropoda; class Insecta; order Lepidoptera; family Papilionidae; genus Parnassius; species Parnassius orleans. The sequence continues at coordinate 14,876 of JAGSMP010000346.1, read as the reverse complement.
GATTGGGACGACAATCACCTCAGTCCCCCGTGACCATGGGTGCTGTAAAGCACCCGAAACGTCGGGAATTAATAAAATAGGTTAATTAAACGCGATATAATCCGTAAAAGTAGTTTAATTTAAAACCCTAAATTGAATGAGGCAATGCGGGAACAGCTAGTTACTAATATATTATGAAGTTTTAGTAGCTCTTTTGCAGTCAAATAAAAATATAATGAGGGTAAAGTTCGTCGTACAAAAATAGCAAAATGTCCTATAAACTGAGAAATTATTAGTTCATTGTCTTTATTTACAACTGTGTCCAAAATCTTCAAGCAATATATTCTGGGGTAAAGCCTGCTGCAGTGCTCTTGTCCATAACTGAAATGTGAAAATCAATACTGAAATAAACAGTTCATACAAGAATATATACCTCCCCACCATATTTTGCTATTTGACTTTCGCATCTTATCGACCTTTTGAATAGACAGTTTGATTCAAAATCAAACTGTAATAACACATTTCTTGAATGATTTTCCAATACTCAGCATGCTTGACAGACTTATGCTTGTTAAGCTCAGTGCTAAAAACCATCCACTATTGATGTTGCCCAACATCAGCAAACTATTAGCATATTTGGGTTTGGCATATTTGAATGGGTTTTACAGAATCAGTTTAAGTCAATTGCTAGTACCTCGTTAGTTTACAGGGTGCGCTAGGCAGGTGAAGTTAAAACGAGAGACAAAGTTGGTATATTGCCCAGAATGTATATTGCCAAAATTTTTGTTATTCTTAATTAATTTCTAATCATTAATATACCAAAATAAGTTATTTTGAAAGCTTATTTTATTATTATTTTAGCTTACTGAAATAAATCACAGCTACAAGTGATTTATTTTGCTACTAAACACTAACCTCCATGTCGCCACCAGTCCCAGTGAGAGCATTGAGAGAAACAGAAGTTTTACATATCCTGGACTTATCACAGATACATCTATTCTGTGTTGTTTCATTTCAGCACGTAATGAGTCAGCAAATGCCTGCATGGCATGTTTTGATGCAGCGAAGCAGAGCGGTCTGGTAAACCTATTAACTTGCACAGAACTAACAAAAACTATGTGACCACATTTCCGTTCAACCATTTTTGTAGAGCAGCTAAAATTAAATAAGATAAAATTTAGATCTCTTCTAATAAAGATCTCAATTTTAATAAAAGGATAGAAAATACTAAAATACAAATATTTTTAAGTCTTTTCCTTGAGAATCCAATTTTTTAAAAGGTATAATAATATAGCAACACTACCTTTTGTTAAGGCAACAGATCCAAAGTAGTTTATGTACATGATTTTTTGAATACCAAGTTTTGTATGTAATATTGGGCCACGATGAGAAACTCCACCATTATTAATTAATATATCAATATGGCTAAATGTATCATAAACCTTATTGATAAATGCTTCTGAATGATCTAGATCAGCAAGGTCTAATTCCAACACAATAGGTTCTATACTGGAGGCCTGGAAAAATTGAAAAAGTACATGTTTAGTAAATGAAAACTTTTATAATGAAATGTTATTGAAAAATTTTATTAAATAGATTTAATGCTTCAAAACAGAATAAGTGTAAGAGGCTAAATTAAGAAATTTACCTATGCACTGTGATGTAGGTACTAAGACTAATTACTTACAATTTTCTTTGACATTAGGTCTTGTTTCACTCTATCAAGTTCTGATTTTCTTCGTGATGCAAGTTTCTACATCCCTGATCATAGAAAACATGAGCTAGTGCCCCAATTCCAGAACCTCCAGTAATAACTACTACCTGATAAACCAAAAATAAATGATAGTTGAAAATTTTACAATCTGAGCACTTTGTTTCTCCACCTCAGTAAACAAAGGCATACTAAAACTTGTTAAAACAAGTCTGGTGCTTAATAACCCCAAAGTATCTAACGATAACAGAGTTTGGTTCTGATTTGAATTCAGATAATAAATATTGTTGCTCAGGGGGTCAAAACTTGTAAAGAAGCTCTCTTCGATATCATCAATCTGTATATCGGCGTTGAAGTGTTTGTACAGTAGGGCTACGATGGCTATCAGAGTAACGAAAACCATCCAACTGCAGAGGGTGTAAGACAGGGTGACGTAATATCCCGAAACTCTTCACCGCTGCATTAGAAGACGCAAGCTACTGACTGGAAAGGATACGGTATTAACGCCAATGGCGAGTACATCACTCACCTGACGGTTGCACGATATAGTCCTTATGACAGAATCGCTGGAGGACCTAAGCACTATGCTCAATGACCTCAATAGTGCCTCCCAACGGATAGGTCTTAAGATGAACATGGACAAAACAAAGTATAACGTCCATGTCACACCTATGCCGGTAGTTATTGGGTGCACTAAGCTCAAAGTTGTTGACGAGTATGTTTACTTGGGGCAAATAGTCTGACTAGGTAAGTCCAACTTCGACCGAGAGGTCAATCGACGGATTCAACTCAGCTGGGCAGCGTTATGAAAATTATGATACATCTTCTCAGGTATACCTCAAAACTTGAAAACGAGACTGTACAACCAGTGAGTGTTGCCAGTGATGACTTATGGATCTGAGACACAGTCCTTTACTGCTGGCCGTATGGGAAGCTCAATGTCGCTCAGCGAGCTGTGGAGAAGGCTATGCTCGAGGTTTCTCTGCGTGATAAACTTAGAAATGAGGATATCCACAGTAAAACAAGAGTAACCGACATAGCCCAACAGATTAGTAAGCTGAAGTGGCAATGGGCCGGCCATATAGTTTGAAGAACCAACAACCGATGGGGAAGAAAGGTTCTTGAGTGGCAGCCTCGTACTGCTAGGCGAAGTGTAGGGCGACCCCCCCACTAGATGGAGTGATAATCTAGTAAGACATGTAGAAAATTGATGAATACAGGTGACTCAGGACTGTGCTTTGTGGCATTCCTTGGGGGAGGCCAATGTTCAGCAGTGTACTTGTAAAGGGCTGTAATGGTGATGATGATGATGATGAATAAATATTCAAAACTACTTAAGTTTAAGACTATGTGTAAACCTGCCTTATGACATTAGCACTGCATTGGATTTGGCTAGGTAGAAGTAAAATCTCTTGTTTTTATGTGTACACTCTAATATAAACAAGTGGTAAAATTAAAAATTTTGTACAACCAACTTCAATATAAATTATTAGGGATAACTCAAAAACTCAGACCTTAATCAAATTTATAAGGGACCACATAAGAAGCACCAGCTTTCAAATAAAAAAAGATTAATCGAAATCCAATTTTATGAGGAATAAAAAAAACATACAGTCGAATTGAGTACCTCCTCCTTTTTGAAGTTGATTTAAAATACACAGCAAACTCAGTTGCAAATTGTTACAATATGACAAATTCATTAAATTATATTTTCTCATTATAAAATGTACCTAGCGTACAAGAATAGAAAGATGAAAGTAAGGGGTGATTTAAAGCGAGTCTTAAATATTAATTTAAGCAAATTCCAAAGTTCACTTTAAGTAATAGGAATTCTACTTTGCCTACTAAGTAAATTACGGTTACTTGCCATTTGTTTGCTACTACACGTGGCAAGTCGGCACTAAAATAGCAACAACTATTAGTGCCCTATATAGTATATTATCTATGAGTGCCGTCGCCGATCGAACCCGGGTTACTCGCGTACTGTGGAATTTACGAGCGCTTAGCCTCGGAGCTATCACGGCACCAACATTCAGTAGGTAGTAACCTATTGTGAAATCCTAAGTTCACAACAACGAAATAAATCATCATAATTCTTACCTTTCCTTGTAGCGTAACTTTTCGACTCCACAAAGATGATTTAATTAAAAGTTTAATCAACATTCCTAAGGATAATGGTAGGCCAAAGTATTGAAAATACCAAATTACAGAGCTTTCGCTGAACCTCATAATTATTTTTAACTTTGGCCAATGCAAGCTTAGAATTTTAGTAAAAATTTAAGGCTAACGTTTTGACGATTTAGAAAAAATAATACCTATGTTTATTCGTACTTCGTACTCTCCATAGATAAATAAATATGTAGCAAGCTAGTACTCTCCGCTAGGAGCAGGGACATTCCGATTCCCGATACTAGTAAATACGAGTAGGTACTCGATACTTTTGATTCGATACCAAGTACTAATAGCAACGAATCAATCTTGCGATACTTACTCGGTATCGAAACAAAAGTACTTGGTATCGATTCGAATCAGACTGACTTTACTTCCGATCCGAACGCATAAGACAGAACGAGAGAGCGAAAGTCTCTTGCTCGGTTATCGGTAAAGCGCGCCATTCGTGTCTCGAGCCAGGCGAGCTGAACCCGTCCGACTTCATCCGAGCCGAGACCGAGGGAGAGAGCCGCCTTTACACTAAAATTGTCACTGGTCCAGTCAGCATTCCACAAGTTATTGTTTCCGATTACGTTACGAGTACTTTAATTTAATGTAGTCATCGGTTTATTGTTCCAATGTTATCATGGCACCACCAAAATCCTAAATATGTACAAATTTTACCACAACAAACGAAACAACTGCAAAATGCAAACAATGTTTTAAGTCGGTGAAGTGTTGTGGCAATACGTCTAATTTATTCAAACATTCCAAAAGAGCTATTTAAAAACTTAGAACTATGGTTGTTGGACAACTAAGTAGCCCAAGTGAGTCAGAAGATGATGCTTCATCTACTGCACCTCCCGAATATGATTTTTGGAAACATCATAAGGAGTTAGGACACGGACACAAGAAGAAAAAAAAATCTCATCAAGGTGATGAAGTTTCTCTATATTTATCAAATCCAGTAGTTTCCCTTAGAAGCAACCCATTTGCAGAACCCAAGCGATTGCTTATTTTCCAAAGCCGGAGCAACAATGTCGCAACCAAGTAACAGATTGTCTCTAAAATACCTAGAGCAGTTACTGTTTTTGGACAATCTTGATGCTAAAGAGTTTTTTGTTTAATATAATAATTAAAAAAATATAATTTTTGTTTATTAAATAAAAATTAATTAATTAATTACTTTACTTTTAATTTTTATTCTCACAAAATTATTGTGCTTTAACATTTGCTACGTTAGTTTCATTAAAAAAAATCTAAAAGTATCCATATCAGTAAGTATCGATACATTAGGAGTATTTATAATTGTAGTATCGAAAAATTAGAATACTACTGATATGAGTGGGTATCGACACTTTGATGGTATCGGAACATCCCTAGCGAGGAGTAAAAGTATTCTGTGGTTTTCATAGATTACTGCACAAAACCACAGAACACAATTACTTTTCTCTTTTCTCTATGCTGTATATATACTAGAGACTAGAGATATGTTTTATTCATAGACTTGAATATACTCATAGACTTAGAATATACTAGCGTATAGACCACCTGACAGCCCGAAAACGCGTGACCAATTTTGATTTGTCATTGTGCGTTAGCTAGTGATGTATATTTTACTTAAAAGGATTATCGAAAATGATTGTTAAGGAAGCGGTAAAAATATTATAAAAATGGTTTAGTGCATGAAGTTGAATAACTTCAAAATTAACTGAATTTTACCATGATAGTTCTAAAATAATTAAAAATATTCATATAACATGTTCCTGGGAATAAGCTGAACCTACCTGCCTTTTGTTGGATTTTAATTCAAATGTATAAAATCCCAGGTGACTTTACCGAAAAACCTAAAAATACTCCCCAATAATCAGATCAGAATGTTGTATTTTCGAGCTATGATCTTTGGAGAAAAATATTTACTGCCGTGGGCAGTTTCCCCGGAATTTATTTTTTAACATATTGTTAATATAAATAGGTAGATACTTAACTAAGTATATACCTATTTATATTTTATATATTTTATAAAATGTATTGATGGGGAAACAAAAACGGGGACACGGAGTACAACATAATGGCTGCTTTATTTTTCATATAAGTATTACTTGTGATAATTACAAACATTTAATAATTAATAATTAAATAGATTATAGAAGTTTATTTTAACATTCGACTTAAGTATGAATGTAAACTTAATAATTTAAGGAAGGAAACTTGTAGGAATCAGTTAAATAAGATTGCTCTGTTTAAAGGCCTTCATCATGCTTCATGTTTATATTCTTTCATCTGTCCCTGAAAAGTAATAAACTTATTATCATTTTAGCTGCATGAATTTTAAAAACATAATGATCTTAACACAGTAAAGTGCACTAAGTGTCTGAGGATACAGATGCACTCTCTATTCTCTCAATCTCGGTATGTTAATAAAATGGTCACTCATTCATGGACTGACCGCGGCAAGTGCAACTTAATTTCGCAGATCTATTGATCTGCGCAGCTATTACTAACCACGAGTTCCTCTTCTCTACGAATAACGCTGTAAGGATAAACCACGCTATTTAAGCCTCGCGACAATGTCGTCGGCCATCAAGCATGAATCGGGCATTGACCGTTGTGAGTATCAAATACTATGGAATTTATACTATCACGTCTCATGCGCGGTCGTCTAGTAGCGCTTGAGGAGCATTACTAAATATTTATACTTAACTACGCTAAAAGTTTTATCGTTATAATTTGGGAATATAATCCGCAGTTCTGAAGATCCGCTCAACCCCTTGGGGAAAATAGCATGATGCTATGAATATTGTACTAGTGTGACCGTGAGGCTGTGCGGTTGGTTAAGCTACGTTATACATTTATTTTGGTTGATAAATAGATACTTAGTTGGGTTCATAATGGCTTAAAGAGGATAATCTCAAGATTTTTTTTGTCTTTAATGTACTACAGTTTTATAATGTATGAAAATCTGTCTCAATATTTATTTTATTATAGCGGCCAACGTTCCGAGTGGTAGTTCGGAGCTATTATATATATACTGTTTTTACTTCGGAACTTTGATAGCGCGATTTCGGCTTCGATGTGTTTCGCTTGTGGCGCGACGATAGCGCCGCCACAAATAATAAAATCTGTCTCTATTTATATCTAAAGTTTTAAAAGTTAAATTTTTGAAGTCTTATTATAACAATATTATACTTACTGGTGCAAATAATGTAGAAATTACTCTTTTTAATAAAATTGTTTTTATTCTACTTTTTCTTTTATACTTCTCAAGAAAATGTTTGTTGAAAATTGTTGAGTTCTTCTTTGCATTCCAACCAACCCGTCCAATGAACCTTAACCACTTTTTCTAATTATAGAATCCGGAGGGAATCTGTTTGATAAACAGCAAAATAAAATTACTTTTTAAAAAGCAAACCGAGGATTTATTTTCTTGTTGTGTGGGCAAGTCTATCGATTCATTATAAACATTCAAGATAAATATCGACATTAATTTTGTTACAGTTGAGTCAATCCCTAGCGTACATGTAAAATATTTTGTATAAAAATGTATTTACCAAATTCTTGCAAATTATCAACAACATGACTTTTTTCTTTGCAAAATATCAAAATTAACAAAATGATTGAATATATTCTATATTTTAAATAGTATGTAACATAAATTTTAACCAAAAATAAACGCGTCATAACATTGACGACGTCTTAAGAATTTACCTGTGATATTTGAAATTATCAGGATTATTTCTATTATTAACAGCACAGTCACTCACGGAATAATTAACAATTTTGGAAAAAAGTTACTTACTAAAAATAACCACTATTATACTTTAAAAAATTACAAAATATCTCGGAGCTATTTCTTGCGTGCCGAATTGTGCCGACCTGTCATTCAAAATCGGTTACAGAGTCATGAGATTTGGTATCCTTTTCTATCTTGCATTTTTGCCATAAGGAATTTTCTTCTCCCTTGCACACTATGTTGGTCTATACGCTAGTATATTACTAAGTCTATGAATATACTGGCGTATAGACGATCTGTATTTTAGACCTGACAGCCCGAAAACGCGTGACTAATTTTGATTTATCATTGTGTGAGTTAGCTAGTGATGTACATTTCACTTACAAGGACTATCGAAAAATTATTCTTAAGGAAGCGTTAAAAGATTTAAAAAATAGTTTAGTGCACGAAAGTTGTATTTTCGAATTATGATATTTGGAGAAAAATATTTACTGCCATGGACAGTTGCTCCGAAATTTCTTGTTTAACATATTGTTAATATAAATAGGTAGATACTTAACTAAGTATATACCTATTAATATTTTATAAAATGCTTTGATGGGGAAATAAAAAACGGGGACACGGAGTACATAATAGCTGCTTTATTTTTCATATAAGTATTACGATAATTGCACATTTTTTTGGTTAAAATTTATGTTATATACTGTGTAAAATATAGAATGTTTTCAATTATTTTGTTAATTTTGATATTTTGCAAAGAAAAAGTCACGTTGTTGATAATTTGCGTGAATTTGGTAAATATGTCTAACCTTACTTAACCAACCGCACAGCCTCACGGTCACACTAGTACAATATTCACAGCATCACGCTTTTTTCCCCAAGAGGTTGAGCGGAGCTTCGGATTATATTCCGAAGTCACAATGATAAAACTTTTAGCGTAGTTATGTATAGATATTTAGTAATGCTCCTGAAGCGCCACTAAACGCCCGCGCATGAGACGCGATAGCATAAATTCCATAGTATTTGATACTCACAACGCTCGATGCCCGATTCATGCTTGATTGCCGATGACATTGTGCCGAGGGCTTAAATAGCGTGGTTAGAGAAGTAGAGAAGAGGAACTCGTGGTTAAGTAATAGCTGCGCGGATCAATAAATCTGCGAGATTAAGTTGCACTTGCCGTGGTCAGTCTATGAATGAGTGACCATTTTCTTAACATACCAAGATCGAGAGAATGGAGAGTGCATCTGTATCCTCAGACACATTGTGCACTTTACTTTGTTAAGATCATTATTTTTTTTTTAATTCATGCAGCTAAATTGATAACAAGTTTATTATTACTTTATACTTTTCAGGGACAGATGAAAGAATATAAACATGAAGCATGATGAAGCCTCATAAACATATTGGCCTTTAAACAGAGCAATCTTATTCAACTGATTCCTACAAGTTTCGTTACTTAAATTATTAAGTTTACATTCATATTAAAGTCGAATGTTAAAATAAACTTCTATAATGTATTTAAATATTAATTATTAAATGTTTGTAATTATCAAAAGTAATACTTATATTATATACAAAAAAATCAAAAGTAATACTTATACTTATATAGTTTTTTGGGCACGATGTTAAATTGGGCATGATGTTAAATAACTGTTTAAAAGGACATCAGGTTAGTAATTGTTGTATGCCTGGAGCATCCTTTAGTCATATAATGAATAAAGTTTTAACTAGTAAGTTTTGCCCTTTATGATTCTTGTTGGAGAAGAGGCAATGTAAACAAAACTCAATTATTAAAATATATTGATCATCTAAATACTTTAAATGTACATAAAATTATCTTGTTTACATTGCCTTACATACAGGGTTGGCCACAGGAAAATAAAATAAGATACAATTTAAATTTATTAATGAATAACTTTTCATTTAATAACAATTTAAACTTGACATCTAATTGTTATAATTATAATAATATAATTAATTTAATAGACATAAATAATTTCATTAAGAAATTTTTGACTAGAGATAGGTATTACCTATCCAAATATAATTTAAGACAGATAGCAAATGTGCTATCTTATTGTTTATATATTAACTCAGCCAAGGACTTGGCTACACCGACATCTGCATCTTTTGAGCAGTGTAATGACTTAATATGTAATTTGGAATCAGTTCCAAGTGATTTAAATTAGAAAATGAGACAATAGAGGTAATCTCTAGCAGTTATAATAATTTAAATAATTTAGAATGTAGCTTACAAAACCTTAATTGCATGACTCCACAGAGTGATAATAAAAATTGTTTACACCTGGTGCATTAGAATATACAAGGCATGATAGGCAAAGAGCTAGAAATTGAATTGTTCTTAAATAGCAACAATATTCATATTTTATGTATTACTGAACATTGATTAAAAGCTTATAACATAATGTTTAATTTCAGTAATCACCAGGTGGTCAGTTCGTTCAATAGAGAAACGGTTTTAAGAGGTGGCTCGTTAATATTAGCTACTAAATTATTATCATGTAAATAACGTATAGATAAGTATTTGGTAAGATATTGTGAGCCTCTCCGTTGAGCGAACTGTAGAAATGGCATGTGTTGAGTTTGAGCACCTCATTGTTGTCAGCGTCTACAGACCCCATGTTCTATATACAATACTTTTGAAAAATTATGGAGGAAGTTTTGTTAAGCTTAATAAACAGAATAAATCTGTTGTAATATGTGGAGACTTTAATATCAATCTCCTAAAAGCTTCCACCAATATTAAATTTAGATCATTGTTTAAATCATATGGTCTTTTAATTTATTTTAGAGCCAACGCATTACTGAATGTAGTGCAACATGTATAGATAACATTTTACAAATTTTAACCTTTTGTGTACCGCGCTCCCTAAAACAAAAAATGGCCCTTTGTACCGGGGGCACTTCAAATAATCACGGCGCCCGGCACTTGAGTCAACCTTTTTTTTGTCACTTTTGTTTGTTTATGTTTAAGAAGTTTGAGTTACAGTTCTTGAAAGCCGATAAGATTGTAGATGAATAGAAACAATAACAATGCCATTTAGATGTTTATTTAGTTTTGTATAGCTCTTTGTTTCTAAGGGAACATGAAAAAATGTATTTACTGCAAATAAATTTGTTTTTATGAATGAAAAAATGTATGTTTTTATTTTATTTTTATATTCTCATAATCTATATAACATGCTCTTCCTAAAATCAACCAAAATTATAAATATAATCATTACAATAATTCTACTTTTTCACTCGCAAACATTTGCTAAAAGTTCAACCATAAACAGTTTAGACGCACGTTTTTTTACCTCATTTTCAAAATTTACTTGAAAAAATATTACAGCGTCTTCATTAATTTTTTTATACAATCATATAGATATAACATTTAGAAATAATATTTTTTTATGAATACACATACATGCAATAAACTACATATATATAAAAAAGCTAAATATCTCAGAAGGTAGCTCTTATTTGAAATCTTGACCGTTATAAATTGTTCGCGTAGAGGTGTTTTGTGTTTCCTTTTTTATCAATTGAAACACAAAAATTTACTGTTGTTGTAACTTAAATCATTCAAAAACATTATCTAGTAAGGATCATTAACATTTCTTACCAGTTTTTGAGAGAAAATCCAACAAAAATCACAAACACAAAAAGAAAACAATTACGCAACTAACAGCTCCAACTACCCGAAAGTGACTGTCTATTATTTTTTAATTTGTCTATGTAATCGAGTGAGTATAATACTTGGGAATACTCTTTAGTTCATTCAGAATCGAATGAAATAGTTTTTAATTGAAAATATACTGTATTTTAATGTTAATTAAGACGAAAATAGCAGCACGTAATGCGGACGTTAATTCACGTCCGCGGTACTCAACGGTCACATAATGCGGGACGGCTATTAACGTCCACGGTACTGTAGGGGAGCCGTTGCATAAATGTATAATTCAAAATTGAGTTCTGATCTCTATGGACAGTTAGTTTCGTTACTTTATGTTCACAAAAGCAAGTAGATGAGAAATTGTGTTTGTTCCTGTAAATGCACGTCGCTTGGAGAAGTTTAGAAATAACATAGTGAAGAAATTTCCATCACTTTCATAACAAAATAATCCTAATTTTTGTATGGAACAGTGTTTAAACTTATTTGCAATGAATTTGATAATATTTTACTTCTAAAACGTTCTCCTTGAACAGTCGGAAAGCTTTCAATGAATGGGCGACAGTAGGAGTCCATAAGAGAGACAAAGGTTATATGAACTTACCATGAAAGGTCATATAACCCTAGCGTCGAATTTAGGGAATATGTAAAAATATTCAAAATATTTAAAGGAGTGTGCTCCAAAGCCAAGTCTTTGCATTTGAGCAACAAAATTAAGACGGCTTCTAATAAAATTAAAATGACGTGGAGTATAATTAATAGTGAAACTGGTAAGGTCAACTCTTGCAATTCAAACTACCGGTTAAGTTTTAACAACAAATTAACGGAATCAGATCAGGATGTTGCAATGGTTTTTGAGAAATATTTTACGGATATTCCGATCTTAACCACTAAGTCACTGAATTCTTCTCCTGCCGTCGCCGAATCATTACTTAAACAAAATGTAAATGCGTGTACAAAGAATTTTACATTTCATAAAATATCATCAAAAGATATTGTAAAATATTTAAAACTATTGATATTAAGAAAACTGCGGATCTGTGGGGGATTTCCGTTAAAGTTATTGCGTCTATAATCGATATAATCGCGCCTCAACTAGCTATTATTTTTAATACTAGTATCGAATATGGTGTATTTCCTGATTTGATGAAGCATAGTAAAGTAATACCTTTATTTAAATCTGGTAGTACATTAGACCCCGCCAATTTTAGACCCATTTCTGTACTGCCAACACTAAGTAAAATTTTTGAAAAAATTATTCTTGATCAAATGTTAATTTTTTTTTAATGTTAATAATTTACTTCATAAAAATCAATTCAGTTTCACAAGAGGTCGGTCGACAACTGATGCTGGTGTTGAGCTGATTAAATATATTTTCAATGCATGGGAGAATTCACAGGATGCTTTGGGTATATTTTGTAACCTATCCAAAGCCTTCGATTGTGTTCACCATGAAAAATTAATCAGGAAACTACAACAATACGGTGTAAGAAATAATGCTATTAAATTAATTGTTTCATATTTAAGTAACAGAACGCAAAAAGCTGTCATTCATAGTATGAGCTCTTCCGGGTCGATAGTACAAATGGGCGTGCCTCAAGGCTCAATTCTCGGCCCCTTTCTGTTTCTTGTATATATTAATGGCTTACCTTACTTAGTAGGGGATAACCATAATATAATATTATTTGCTGATGACACTTCATTAATTTTCAAATTAAAACGACAATTACTAAAATATGACGAAGTAAATAATGCTATATCTAAATTAGTAAATTGGTTTAATGTTAATAACTTGCATTTAAATAGCACTAAAAGGAATTGTATGAAGTTCATGACTCCAAATGTCAGACAATTAAATACTAATGTAATTTTAAATGGGGAGGAACTGAGTCTTGTCGATACCACCATCTCTCTTGGAATAACACTAGACGCGAAGCTTCAATGGAGCCCCCATATATCAAAGTTAGCAAGCAGACTTAGTTCTGCAGCATATGCTGTAAAAAAGATTAAAAATCTTACCAGTGTGGAAACAACTAGACTTGTTTACTTTAGCTATTTCCATACCATAATGTCGTATGGAATTTTGCTATGGGGACACGCGACCGACACTGAAATTATATTTGTTTTACAGAAGAGGCCATAAGAGCAATCTATGATTTAAAACCTAAAGAGTCTTTAATTAATTTTAATTTCCTTAAATTTAAATTAAATTTAAGGAAATTAATATATTAACTTTGGCCTCTCAATACATTTATGAAAACGTAATGTACGTACACAAAAATAAAAGTAGTTAGATAATTAACAGAATCAGGCGTCACTTTGCGGAAATCCATTATATTAAAGTTGTAAATATTTACTTTGCAAATATCCGCTTAATAAAATAAAATTATGTGTCTTACCTAGTTTGAAGAGCACCTCCTGCCCTCCTCAATTGCATGCACTATCCCCGTCACCACTAATCCCAGCACCACTACTCCCACCACCACTACACTAGGAAAAACACACCACCGATGACAATACGACACGTGTTTCGCCTCTACACGAGGCATCTTCAGGTGTAGTAGACTCTACGATGGCTGACCGCTAAGTGAGCGGCGAGCCAAAACAGCTGCTATTTATAAGACTTGCCGACGCAACCGCTCCCCACCTAAGTAGTGAGCGACCGCCTCATGCGATAGAACATGCGACCAATCACCACCTGCTATTAAATTAATAACAAGCCGCTGCGAAACGCCCGCCTACCCTCCAACCACGCAACCAATCGCTAATCACCGTGAAGATGACGAACGACCATATTGCGAGGCTGTCCGTTATTGGAGCAGGTTTAAAGATGTTTAAGAGAGGTGAGTTAGAAACATTCGTTTGTTCATTCAGCAGTGCAACATTACCATTTTTATTTTTTAATATCTCCAACTGTTCCAGCACACACAGTCGCAGCCCTTTATTATAAGTATGTAAAACTTTAAAGGAGTGGTCGTTGGTTAGGTTGTGTCCAGTGTCCAAGAGATGTTTAGCGAAATGGGATTTATCGGGATTGCAATTCCTGTACGCGGCTAAATGCTCTTTGTAACGTGTCTCGAAGTTGCGACTAATCTGACCCTCGTAAACGGCGTGGCATTCGTCACAAACAAGTTTATAAACACCCGACTTTTGACGAATATCTAACTTATCTTTATTATTACAGATATTCCTAAGAGAATTGTTTGTTTTGAACGCAACGTATACGCCGCTCTGTCGAAGAGTATTAGTTATTTTTTCAGATATGGAGCCTAAGTAGGTCAAACTGCTCACATATCGACGAACACTAATTAAGACTTAATTTAAGACAATGAGAATCGCCTTAATACTCTAAAACACTACAGAGTTATTAAAAAAAACACGTCAAAAAAATTTAAAAATGCTCTTCCTGTAAAGTTGGAAACCATGCAGAAGTGACCCTTTGTTCCCAAATGTGCGATATTCAGATTCAGATGAAGGTATGAAGTGCTAGCGCAATCATTTTAGTCACCGACGAATATGATGCTTACGCATATATTAGTCTGTGGTAGAGAGTAATTGTTTTCTGTGGTCTGTGGACATTGTGAATAAAACCATAGACTTAGAATATACTGGCGTATATACGA